>CM052717.1:30104986-30129784 GCA_028551405.1 Uromys caudimaculatus | reverse complement strand
AAGATCAAGTGACCATAGGTATGTGGGTTCATTTCTGGGTCCTCAATTCTATTCCATTGATCTACCTGCCTGTCACTGTACCAATACCATGCAGTTTTTATCACTACTGCTCTGTAGTACAGCTTGAAATCGGGGATGCTGATTAGTAATCTGTTCTTAACATAGAGGGAAGGACAACCTGAAAATTTTATGTCAGGTGATGCCAGTCTTTATATCTCATGAGCAATCCCTTAAAATGCATCCTAGTTTCTTTCATAGCAAGTCCATGCAAAATTCTCTGCTCTTATCATTATGATCAAGTCTTTAAGCAGATGTTTGTACTAAGACTTAAGTCTTAGAAAGCCAATTATGAACTGAAAATCTTCAAATCTGGACTGGATTAAATGGTACTGTTCTATGTCTCTGAAGAGATACCATCAATGAGGCAGCTTATAAAAGAAAGCACTTAACTGAGGATGTTGGTTCTAGAAAGTAGAGTTCATGATCATCATGCATGGCAGTGGGCAGGCAGACATGGCATTGGAATACTAGCTGAGAGCTTATACCTGATACACAAGCACTAGACAGAGAGAGAAAAAGAGACACTAGGAATGGTGTGGATTTCCAAAACCTCAAAGTCCACCCCCACTGACACATCTCCTTCAAAAGTCCATACCTCTTTCAAAAGACCACACTTCCTTCAAATGGCCACACCTCCTTCAAAAGGCCACATATTTTAATCCTTTTCCAAACAGTTCCACTAACTGGGAACCAAGCATTCAAATATATTAGCCTATGGGAGCCATTCTCATTCATACCATCATATACACCTAGGTCCATAGCTTAATGGCCATGCATTGTGGAATGTTGGTTTCACACTTGATACTATGGCACTGACTGAGAGCTATGTCTATGATATCATGAGAAGATATGTGACTATCTTGGGAAAAAAATCAAAATTCTAAATTCAGATTATAGTTCCTTTATTTTTCCTTTTATTAAAAATATTTTTTTTGCATAATGTATCTTGATTATGTTTTTGCCTCACTCTACTCCTCTAAATTCATCCCCATCTCCCCTCCCAAATTGATCAACTCTTTTCTTGTTTCTCAAATAGGCTTCTAATAGATAATAATACAATAAAATATAATAAGATAAAACAAAGAATAACATCTCAGAATGGGACAAAACCAACAAAGAAAAAAGCTAAGAAAAGGCATACAAAACAAAGATCCACTCATTGACATACTCAGGACTCCCATAAAAACACTAAACTAGAAGCTATAATATACAGATAAAGGACCTGGTACAGACCCATGTAGGCCATGTGTATGCTGCCTCAGTCTTTGTGAGTTCATATAAGTTTTGATCATGTTGATTTAGAGAGCCTTGCTTTCTTGGTGTCCTCCATTCCTTCTGGTTTTAACACGATCTCTACCTCCTTTTCCAAGAATTCCCTGAGTCCTGAGTGGAAGGATTTGATATAGACATCCTATTTAGAACTGAGTGTTTTGTGGTCTCTCACCCTCTGTATATTGCTGTGGGACTCTGTATATGTTCTCATCTGCTGCTGGAGGAGGAACATCATTAGAGACCATCTTTAATGATGGCTGAACAAGGCACTAATCTGTGAATATATCAGAATGTCATTAGGAGTCATTTTATTTCTACTTTTGTCTTCTTTTTAGAGTAGTAATATTTGAGTTTTACCCTATGTTCCCAAGCTATCTAGTCTCAGGTTCTTAGTCATCCAAGCAATGTTGGGTATGGGTTCCATCTCATGGAGTGATCCTTAAGTCAAATCAGATATTGGTTGGTTACTTCTGCAAGCTTTGACCATTGCCCTAGAATATCTTGCAGGAAGGACACCATTGTAGATCAGAGAGTTTGTGACTGGGTTGGCATTTATGTTTCTCCTTTGGTAGCATGCAGAGCACTTTCCTCTACCAAAGACACTGGAACATAGGGATAGTAGCTCTATGTAGGAACCAGCTTGATTTCTCTACACAATAAGTAGTATAGGTCTTGTTTTTAGCAATGGGACTTAGCTGTCAGTTTGTGGAGAGAAACCTACATGCTTGACCACAGTCTGGATTGTTTGGGGATTCCCATGACACCCCATTGACCAACAACTCAATTAGATGTAACCCAATCCTAGTATTTGAAGCTTCATTTCAGATAAGATACAGTGTTTATTGAATATATCACCTTTTTAGCTTAGGAAGTTAAAAAAAAAAGTCAATATCATACATTTGGGAACTGTCCATAATGGAATAATAAACTATTGTCCAAGAAATAAAACTTTAAAAGGGATTTATTAAAATTAATAAAATATTCTATAATGAAAGAATGTCAGATAATGGAAAAACATAACAAAAGTAACCACTGGCTCAGAGTACTGGCTCTGCCGTAAAATGCTCATATGACCTTGGATAGATACTCAGTGGTTCAACCCAGGACCATTTTTTTTTTTTCCTGAAAAAATGGAAAATTTGGTTCTAGATCCTCTTTAGGATTTTTACAGTCTTACAATTTATAATATATTAAGATGGTATGATGCAGCTATGATCAATAGGAATATATTTACAGATTCATTTTTATCTAATCTTAAGTCACGCATTGGGGTTGTTTGATCTACATTGTCTCACCGGTCACCTTGCTAAGCCCAGAGCTCATTGAATGAGCTCAGTGTTTTCATTTGTGGCCCGGATCTGGCCCACCAGCTCACAGGAGACTATAACTTTGGACCATTAGGCATGACATCCTCTCCGAGTAAGGTAAGTTTGGTGATGGTCATCTGCATGCAAAAGAATAGTGTCTTCTTGGCTGTACCAGAATATTATTTTAGGATGCTTCTTCAAACTAGGCTCGCCATATCTACAGTGGTTATCTTAGTGATGATGATAATGTGGATGTATTCAGGACAGACTGCCTCCCCGGCCTCCTGCATGTGTTTTGTATATCAGTTCACTTAAGTATCCCAACCATGGGATAAGGGGTCTGAGTCCATGTTGCTACATGGAGAATGAAAGTAATTTCACAATGATACAGAGAGGAAGGATCTACATTTGAAGATTAGCATCAAGACACCAGCTTCTGTGATTTTGCTCAGTAGTTTATTCTGTGTGTCAGGGTATGTTTACTTTGTTCCAGAGGCACTGGAATCACCCTTCATTTTCTCCCTGTTTTGCCCCTCTTCCTGATACCTACTTTATTATTAGTTTCACTTTCTTTGGAAAAGAATAAGCTGAAGTAACTAGATCACATGAGAAAATTATTTTCTGTTTCTGATTATCCTTATTCTCTGAATCTCTCATGTTTCTTTTCTACTATTAGATATTTTAAACGATGACTTAATAAAGGGGCTTGCGAATGCTTTCTCGACCCATTTTATTTTTCTGTACTACCACTCTTGTTATCCATTTCCTTAATTCATGTCTTTGGTCTTGGTTTGTAACCCACTGAATTTAATGAGGCCTGTCTGTGTGGCCACAGACTTGGGGCTATGCACTGGAGTTTTGAGAGATCATCATTTTCATACACAACTGAAGACAGCGGCTGCCCCTCCCCCAGAAACTGTCAGTAGCAATAGCTCAACTAGGGACGATCAAAACTCATTAACACTTCCCTGATCCATGGCTGGGTTTTGACAGGCCCAGTTTTGTGTAGGCCTAACACAGACAAACACAGCTACTGTGAGATTGTGATTACAATAGCTGTGGTATGTCCTAAAGGTAGCCTTTTCTATGTTTTCTCACTATCTTCTGGCTCTTACACTTTTTTTCTGCTTCTCTTTCTATAATAGTCACTGAATATTAGTGGGGTGGCATCAATATCTTATTTAGAGATGATTCCTTCAACTATCATGTATTTGAAGCATCCGAAGCAGCCATGAACCTCTGTATTCACCACAGACTCTTACCTAATCATCAAAACACTTTTTGAATAAAATTGCATTGCTAGTTTCCTCTTTATTTCTGTGTAAGATTTTAGGGGCATTGATGTGCTAATTTGCATATAAATGTCAACTGACAGGTATTTATATTGTTTCAATATAAACTTCAGCTGTTTAACAGTACTGTGATAAACATTCATGGTCAACTCTTTTGTGGTCTTCTAGCTTTAATTGTATTTTAAGACATATCTAGAGAAAAGCTTGTGTATCATAAATATGTGGTTTCAGAAGTTACTTCTTAACAAACCACCTAAATGGTTTCCAGAGTGGCTGAGAGATCTTGCAATTCTCACAGCAATGTAAGAGAACTCTAAATCCTTCACAGTTTCACCAAAATAGGATTGTCAGTCTTTTCAGTTTTAGCTGTTTCAGTGGGTGTGCAGCGGCATCGCTTTGTGGTTTGAATTTGCATTTTCCTAATGACTAATAGTATGAACACTTTTATGTGCTTATTTGGCATTTTAATACATTTGTGGGTGACATCTCTTGTTTACAGCTGTGTCCATTTCATTGTCAGTTTGTCTTGTGGCATTGTGGGGCTTCTTAATCCCTTCCGAGCAGAAATCATGTTTATAATATGCTTAGCAGATTTTTTTTTTTTCTTGTGTCTGAAGCTTTGATTCTGTTTGGAGCATTTTAGAAAATGAAGTTTAATGTTGACAAAGCATAGCTACCAACTTCTTTTGTGCTTTATACTCTGTCTATCTGCTTCAAGGTCACATGCATTTTAACAGAGATTGTGCAACTTTTTTTTATTTTTATTTTTTGATACTTTATTTACATTTCCAATGTTTCCCCCTTTCCAGGTCTCCACTTTGGAAACGCCCTATCCCCTCCCCCCTCCCCTGCCTCTATGAGGGTATTCATCCACCCACCCACCCACCCACCTACCCACCCACCCACTCACCCACTCTCGTCTTCCCGCCTTGGCATTCCCTTATATTCCCTTATACTGGGGCCTCTAACACCCTCAGGCCCAAGGGCCTCTCCTCCCCTTAATGGCCAACAATGCCCTCCTCTGCAACATATATGGCCAGCACCATGAATCTCTCCATGTGTATTCTTTGGTTGGTGATCCAGTCTCCAGGAGGACCGGGGGGGTGTGGGGCATCAGGTCAACTGACACTGTTGCTCACTCCATGGGGCTGCAAATTCCCTCAGCTCCTTCAGTCCCTTCTCCAACTCCTCCATCTGGGACCTCACATTCAGTTCAATGGTTACTGTGAAGTGAAACTTGGGTATTCCGAACTTTTGGGCTAATATCCACTTATCAGTGAGTACATACCATGTTCGTTCTTTTGTGACTGAGTTACCTCGCTCAGGATGATATCCCGTCACATATTTCATAGTAATAATAATAATAAAAAACTAATGACATGTTCCTGCACCCATAGAACAGAACATCATTCAGCCTTCATCAGCGAGGCTTCTTGCTATGGATGCTAATTAACAAAGAGAACCACAATTGGACCATGTATAGAGAGTGAAAGACTTTGGAGCACTCTACCCTAAGGGAATATCTTAATCAAACCCCTCCTTTCAACATTCAGGAAACTATGCATAGGAGGAGGAGGAAAGACTGTAAGATCCACAGGTGGTGGGTGACTCTAAGCCAACAGTGTATTCTATATACAATATGATCTCACAAGGATTGGGACAACATGCACAGGACCTCCATAGGTTCAAAACGGACAAGATCAGAGCACTGTGAAGGGGAAGGAGACAAAAAAATCCCATCCCCTAACCAAGAAGCTATTAGCAGTTGAGACCTGCTGGGAGAGGTGAAATTGATTTTCTCCAATGGAGAGACACTGGGTATATCAATCACACTCCAGAGCATGGCCCGTGTCTAGGATTAGTTGGCCAACAGAAAGGAGACTGTGATTTTTGGCCAGCTTAGTCATTTTTATGCATTATCTTCCTTAGTAGTCATTTTCTCTTTGCAGGAGAATAGTCTCTAGAAACTACCTAAGCAATCCACCCTCTCCCCAAATATAGGTGCAGCTTGAAGAATTTGTGGTAACACTAATAATAAGTTGGGAGCATTATCTAAAACATTTCTGGATTTGATTCTTTTTTCTAATAAGGAACCGTATTTTTCCTTCCATGCTCACCAAATATAGCATGTTGAATAGTTATTAAAATTCACTCGTCATTGTCTACTTAGATTGCAAACCGAGCTTAAAAAGTGCAAGGAAGCTGGAATTGCAAAACTATATTTCAGGAAAGAAGTACAGAAGGGTTGCCTGCTGGCATATTTTCTAAAGAAGAATATTGAAAATTATTAAGTCAATGAACTGATTTTGGCCACTAAATCCATTTGGAAAAAATGATGTTGATTGTTGTAAAGTCATTTAATGAAGCTTGTTACTTCTGACAGATAACTGGGAGTTCATTAGTTGAGGTTCTCATCATCAGAGCTGATTGTTTGCACTTCCATCTGTAAGCCTTTCTACAAAGAGAGGAGGGTGTTTGCTGAGCCTGAGCCTTTTATAAGGAAGGGCTTATGAAATGCAAATAGTTTTCATCCATCCAAGGTCTTGTCCTGCAAGGCTTGGTTTGGGGACAGTCCACTTTGAAATCGCTCACTGGAATATTGCTACATCTCAGGTTCTTGTTATTCTTTGAATGGTTCCTTCTGTGGGGTCGCTCACATTACATCTGACCAAAGGAGTAGGGGAAGGTATTCTCTATTTCTTACCTATTTCTACAGGTAATATTTGCTTTCTTTCCCCATTTTTGCTCTTCACAATAAATCTTAAGGTCCAGAAATTCAAGGTGAAGAGATTGCACAAGGAAGGGAGACTTTGACAAGTTTAGCTGTGATGTCATGGTTTTAATTGCAGTAGCATTTGTGCTTAAAACTGTAGTCAACATTTTCAAGATAAGTGAATTTATGTTTTAATCTCTTTAGTGTTTAACGTTGTTACGCTAATGACCTTAAAGCCAGTAGCAGAATGAAACTTTTGCAGTGACACTGTTGTAGGCCATCAGTACCTGTGGCCAGTGCTATCATGTGAGGTTAATAGATACTACACTTTACACTTTCTCTAAATTCATCTAGTCTGATTTGGATGTTTCTATTACTGCATTTATTTTATTACCATAGAACTTCAGGAAAATGTTTCAAACAGGAGCATTTTTACTTACATGGCTTGATTTAAGCTTTCTTTCAAATGATTAATTGTAAAAATGAAGAATATAATAAACATAGATACCATTTCAGAATATGATGCTCAAATTCAAAATATCTCCTGATCTCTTATACAATTTCTGTTTTGAAAGAAACATCATGTAGTGAAATTTTTATTTCTTTATGTACAGATGAAATGGTCCCTTAGGGGGCTAAGCAAGCTCCAGTGCCTTTCTTGTGAGTGAAGAGTACTGGTTACTTCAGAGCTTGAAAATGCAATGGTCATATTACTCAGTGTCACCAAATCATAGGTTTATTTAGACATTTTAATTTGTAAAATTATTGTAGCTTTAGGAAACTTCTAGTCCCATTTCTTCATTTGTAAAGGAAGCCTAAAATGTCTTAAATATTATTCATACCTTGAAAGTTATTTTTGAAAGTTAAAGGACTAGATAAAATCATAATAAAGATATGGTCTTTGTATGTTTATTTACCATATATATAGACCCTTTGTAACAGTGCATGTCTTTGGGTAACTATTCAATAGACACTTAATATTAAATAATGTGTCAAGGTGATAAGTGCTTAATTAGTGTTGACATCTACAATTATTTAACAAGAAACTATATTTCTGATGGAGTCAGTAGGAGTTCTTTGTAGATGATCAAATTAAAGTTATAGAACAATCTAACCAGACCTGGAAAGCACTAATATGTTAGATGATGCACTGGTGTTTGTGACTAGGTCATAATGTGTTCCAGCTGTGCTTTTAGACTTTATAGAGCAACAGGCCTGCTTCTTTTTGAGTAGATGTAATTGGAATGTCCCCTGAGGAGTGTCTCATATGAGTTGGGTAAATCAACCTCTGAAATTATGTTTAAGTTTTGAATACATCAATCGTCTTTGTCTTCTGTAGAAGGAATGTCTCAAAATTGCTTGAAAAAAATTCTGTTAGTTTCCATTTATGTTAAATTAAGTACTGTAATTCTTACAGATTTTTCAAACAAGATTGTATCTATTATATATTAACATTATTAATTAACTGAATAAGCTCTAAGAAGAGATGCTTACTTTTTAAAATTATGATATTTCTTGAATTACATAAAAATTATTCTGACGAGATTATTTTGACTAGCACTCATAATAGTCACAGATGTTACTATTATGGCCCTAGCTTCTCCGTTTGCTGCTGATACTCTGGAAAGTTACCTTTCTCCAAGGTGAAATTGTCTTATCACCTCCCCCACTAGGGTTATTGCAATCTAATGGCGTTATTGCGATAACTGATTTTTTTTTTGTTTTTTTGTTTTTTTTTTTTGTTTTTTTGAGACATGGTTTCTCTGTGTAGCCCTGGCTGTCCTGGAACTCACTCTGTAGACCAGGCTAGCCTCGAAGTCAGATGTCTGCCTGCCTCTGCCTCCCAAGTGCTGGGATTAAAGGCATGTGCCACCACTGCCCGGTTGATAACTGTTTTTAAGTCCTTGTTATTAGAACAACACATGTTACCTGTAAGCACTGTCATATATTACTGCCTCCTTTGTTTATAAACATTAAGCATTATGGATTTTCTCTATCAGAGTACTAGGAAAGGAAGCAGTAGCATCTGTAGTCTGACCTTAGGACACGTTTCCAATATTTGCTTTTCTAATCTCAGCCCAGGAGAGTAACAAAATCTGGCATGTATTCTCAGACAGTATGTGTCTGACAACTCACAGGGCTAGCCTCGGTTATAGTGGGCCAGGTTCATTTTATAATACTAACAATTTTTAGATTCTTTAAATTTTATTTCTGCTCAATTTATTCTGGAAATAGTTAATGGAGGTTGTATTTCTTTTTTTTTTTTTCCTCCAGGATACATCTTAACCTATATTTTAAAAAGATTTTCTTTAGTTTTATGTTGCACAATATATATATATGTATATAGACATATACCTAATAGTCTTCAGTCCATAATTTTGTATTTTTTTCTGATGCTGGGAATGGAACTCAGGATCTTACACATACCGGGCAATTGCCCTACCATGGCATCATGTTCTCACCCCTTCACACCTTTTAACCACACAGTCTTTTTACTATTATAAAATATGCTGGCAAAAGCAATTTAAAGAAGAAAATGTTTATTCTTACATTTCACAGAACAATCCACCATAGTGGGCAGCTAAGGCAGCTTGAAGTTGCATTACATTTACAATCATGAAACAGAGAGTGAATGTATGTTTAGTTCTGCTGTGCTCTGATTCTCCGTGTTTACAGTCCAGAATTGTCTGTCCAGATGGTCTCAGCCACAATTAAAATGGGTTTTCACATATCAGTTAATTTAAGAGTCCAGGGGATCTTCTACCAGGTGACTCTAGAGTCTGTCAAGATAGCAACACTGTTGTTGCAGAATCCCAATGTGAACACTGAGACTGTGTTATGGTGTCACTCAGCCCATAGCACACACTTTTAAACCCTTTTGCTGGAATACAGACAGACCCTCAGCACACACCTTTAATCATAAACAGTGAAGGTAAAGTTAGTTTCTAGAAGGAAACAACTATGACTAAAAGTGATGTTTAGTTGAGTGGCTGACGAAGTGATAAATCAGGGAAAGATTTGGCAGAATAGGATGTGCCTACCTCTCACAAGATTAGAGAGGAAGAGGAGGCTACTTAAGAGAGAGCAGCAGCAGAGGAAAAAGGAAGAAGTTTTATAGGTAAGTTTACCGAGACAGGTCAAAGAGAGAACAAGCTAGACACACATGAACAGAATGAGTCAGAGAATGAGAAGGAGCCAAAAAGATTAAAACAGACTGATAGAGTTAGTTTGAGGTCAAGCAAAGCAAAAAGGAGGGGCTAAGAGAGAAGCCAGATTGAGTCAGTCAGCTTGGAGAGTAATTTGAGCCAGAATAGCTGAGTTGAACCAGCCAGCCACAGCTCAGAATGAACAAGAAAGGGTGACCTTATTCAACAGTAAGTCTCAGAGGCTAAAAATATTCTTGGCCTAGATTACATTGTATGGAGGCTAGAACCTTTCAGGACCAGGCCTAGGTTAGCAGACAGAGTTGTAAGCCTCAGAAATGACAGTTAATCAGGTGAATAAAAGTTACTTTTACACACTGACCATCACACACATTGAATCAAATAGGACACTGATACATTTGTTGGATTTATTCTGAGTGAGACTTTGAAAAACTGGCTTCCTTTATTTTATTATTATAATTTTTTTTGCTATTTATATGACATCTCTACCATTACTGAACAATTTCATGACTTTTCTCATTAAATATATTTTTTTGCCTTGCATCCTTTATTGAAAAAATATATTTAAAACTGAATTATAGACACAAGAAATTGTGAAAAGAGAATACCATGTTCTTATGGTTCCTAACATGAACAAGGAATCACAATGTTCCTTGTAGAACCTGTATTCGTCGAGCCTGTATTTTGTAATAGGCCCATGGAGCTCTTCACTTTTGTGTGTTACTCTCATGTACTTTACTTCTTGGAACAGATTTAATGGGGAAAAGGCTATAGAAGTGCAGTGCAGACATTCTAACTATAGCCACCACCAGTGTCCTTTGTTACTAACATTTTATATTAGTAAGGTATATTTGTCACAATTAACAAACAAATTCTGATACCAAGTGTTAAGATGTTTACTTTATTCAGGTTTTCTTAGTTATTTTCTCACTTCATATGAGGATATTAGCTAGCCCAGGCTGTTCCTTATTTTACATTTTAAGAATGATTTATTTTCTTATTTAAGGTCTCGTTTAGCTATCAAATGTCTGTGCAGACAAACTCATGATTAGAACTGTCTACTGTAGACTAACTTACTGCTGTTCCATTGTCTATATTATGTTTCAGCATTGCTGGGAGAAATGTCAGTAAGGGTAAACCCTGAAATTCAATTCAAAGGCATTGGCCCACCTATGGGAATAGTGTGATGGGATTGATGATACAGGAGTGAAAGTAGGTATTGAAGAGGGTCTTGTGAACAGTAGTAGATTCAGACTTATATTGGAAGTAATGTTTCAGATTTATGAAATGGACTACAGACTATACACTATTGGAGAATTACAAGTGTACAGACTGAAACAATAAAGTATACTAAAGAAAGTAAAACCAACTCTCACATGCATGTAATTAATCCCTAACAGTGTGTTCCAGAACTAAGTTAGCAGGACTAAGTCAGTCCCCAATGCCTGAAAGGCATTGGCCATGCTGGATGGCACAAGGCACGGATGCACTTGCAGAGGTGTGGCCTTATCATCGCAGCTGAGCCTCCAGGGGAAGGAATTGGCAATGCCAATAGATTGAACTCTGTGCTCACTCAATCACACATAGAGAAAATGACAGTGCACTCTGAGGAAATTATGCACAGTCACAAACATTCCCACACTTAGAACTCAGACCCTCAATCTTCTTCTTTTTGGTCTTTGATCTTGTAAGAGTTTTTGAGAATACTTATGAGAGTCTACTTATGTCTGTCATTTCTGTCATTTCTTAGATCAAAAACAATGTTTCAAATATTGTGCTTTCATGTACTTACTTTATGCAATTTATTCAGCAGTGCACAGTCTATGTCATTAGATCCAATAATGCAAGCACTTTGGTAGATTCTGTTGCTGCTCCTGTTAGCCATTAGGTTTTCCAATAAAAGTTAATTTACTTCATTTGATCAAGAAGGTAAAGCTGTCTGTTGTTTATTTAAGTTATTTGGATAAAGGAAAAGTAGCCTCCACTTATTTTATATCATGAGACTAAAGTAGAACTGATAAGCTGGTACATGAAGCAAATGAGATCTTGCAGTTCTCATGAAAGTAAATGCTAGATAACATGCATTGTGGGAGATCACTAGCTCATAGAGCCTCTTCTCCCCCATTACATCTGAGGAAAGGCTAGCAGCTTTCTTTCTTTCTGGCTCAAATACATTATGTAACTTGGATAATTTTCATTTTTTCCACATCTGAATCAAAATGGAATGTAGCTTTCAGATATTGTTCATTTCAACTTTATTAAAGTTCGTTGTCTTCATAGGATTTTATTAGCTTTTCATGATTTACTATTTCCAGTCCACAGACTAATTGTTCTTTTAAAGTACTATATCATAAGTTTAAGATGATTTTATGAAACAATACTCTCTTAATATGTGACCTGAAACAGTTCAAATAAGTATTGAAAACTATTTACTCCTGATGAACATTTTGAAAGGAAATCACTCCAGTTATGTCTAGACATAAAATCTGGAAGTATGACCCCCCGGTCTAGCTACAGGAACCTTGTCTTAGCCTTGTTTTTAGCTATCATAAAATGCCCGAGTCTCTTGGTTTTCTTAGTTTTCACCAGCACCACTCTTAATTTTCTTCATGGTTGTGATGATGTGCATGGGGGTGGAGCAGCTCATGTGACTAGGTTGGAGATCAACCTTCAAGTTCAGTTATCTTCCTCCATCATGAATTCTGGGAATCAAACTCACGTCATCAGGTCTAAGCAGCAAATGCCTTTACCCACCGAGCCATCAGGCCAGCTTCAGATTCACTCTTTTATTTCCACTAATTTATTTATTTATTCATTTTATACCCTGTCACAGCCCCCTTCCTCCTCTCCTACCGGTATCACCCTTATACGTTCCTCCCCTCACTGTCCCCTCCACTTCTTACAGAAGGGAGAGACCCACTGTGTACTCCCTACCCTGGGACATCCAGTCACAGCATGACTAAGTGCATCGTCTCCCACTGAGGCAGTCCGGTTAGGGGACAGGATCCAATGGAAGGCAACTGAGTCAGAGACAGCCCCTGCTCCAATTGTTAAGTGACCCACATGAAGACCAAGCTTCAATCTCTTATATATGTGTAGGGGACCTAGGTCTAGCTCCTGCATGCTTTCTGATTGGTAGTTCAGTCTCTGTGAGCCCCCACGGGCCAAGATTAGTTGACACTGTAGGTCTTCTTATGGCGTCCTTGACCCCTGATTTGCTCTTAATATTCATTTTAAAGCATCCTGAGATTTTTCTCATATACTTTAAACTCTTCAAACCTTTGCTCATTATCCATCATCAGTGAAACACTTCAGCTCTCGGAGTTAATGTCGCATGTTATTTTTCTGATGCTAACACAAAATATCTAACTCAAAAAAAAAGTTTGTTCTTGCCTGCCAACGATGCCCAAGATCTGTTTTAGCATCTGTTTAACTACTGACTAGGATCTCATGTTGTATCACATCCTGGCAGATAAACAGAAGGAGACTTAGGTGTATGTGTTTTTTTGTTTTTTGTTTTTGTTTTTGTTTTTGTTTCTGTTTTTGGTATTTGTATTTGTGTGTGTGTGTGTGTGTGTGTGTGTGTGTGTGTGTGTGTGTGTGTGTGTGTGTGTAGGACAAATACATGAAGAAGGGTTGTAGGCTTTCTTGAGGAGATCTTGCTGTCATTGAGAATAATATCTTCCTGGGAGAACTAATCTAGTTTTCAGTGAATTTACCCAGTCTCTCGACTGGGCAATTTATTCATGAAGACATCTTTACATGATTCAAATATTTCATAAAGGCCATACCCACTCTCAGTATTGTTACACTGAGGACCAAAACTCAAGTTTTGGTCAAAAATAATCTACATTTGAACTATAGCAAGTCTTAGTAGGGTAGCACATTTCAAACCCTCAGGATTATGAATTGAATAACTGTAATCTGCTGAAGAGCTTTTGAACCAAGACAAGGATGGTCTTCTTTTGAGTGTCCATCAGCAAAGGAGAACTTTCAATAACACAAGTTAGGAGCATAAATAGACTTGTGGTGATCATGGGTAACAAATGCACTGCAGTGAGAGATTGCAGTGAATACAGAATGAGCTTCGAGGGAGGCTAAGAAACTTGAAATGTTCACACATAACTTGCCACGTCTAAAAAAAAAACCCAAAACAAAACAAAAACCCCACAACCTCACCAAAGAGTATAGGTGAGAAATGGAGTGTGCGAGGCACTGAGCAATGAAGCCTGTATGGTAACTTCAGTTCACTAAACAGAATACGTCTTATGTCATCATCTTAACATATGAACATACTCGAGATTATGGGAAAAAAATTCCCAAATAGCTTCCAGTTTTAAAGTGAGAAATGAAACTGTAGAAGGGAGATAGCTATTCTTAACTCATCACCATGTGGAGCAGAAATTCTCTTTGTTGCGATTATGCTCATGTTCTGAGTATGTGTCTATAGCATTTGGTACATAGTGGTTGTTTCATATATTTTGCTTCCTAACTTTAGAAAGAGAAATTTAGTAAAAATCGTTGTGGGAGAATATTAGAAAATCGTCCATTGACTCAAGGCATAGTTTCAAATGAAATCATTTTGCCATTTCCTCTTTTGCCAAAAGTGCTAAAAACCAAATGTTGAATTCAGTATCAGATGAGAAGGATCCCTAGCTACAGTTTTGGTCAGAATAATCGACAGTGAAAATCAATATGTGATAACTTTTCATTAGGGTTTTGTTAACTAAAATCTGGAAGGTAGGAATATAACCCAAAAGAAAGATATAAACGATTGTCTTTTGAACACACAGTAATTCAACTATTGAGGTTTAATGAAAGCACAGGGATTGTTAAAAAGTTCCAGGGGCAGGTATGGGACCTCAGTGGGAGCTCTTGGTCAGGGAGGCCTCACAGGAAATTCCACTCCCAACAATACAAACTCTTGGCTTTCTGCTTGTTTGTGTACCAGAACTACATGATAAGACCATATTGCTGAAACCACCACCTGCCATAGTTGCAAGGTATGAAGGAATCAGACTGGAATTGAGCTGGAAAACTTCTCTCTGCTGGCTAGCTCTCAAGCTGCTAGAAGATGCTATTCAGGCTGCTGGGACAGAAAGAACATTACGCATCTTAACCAAGCAATAAACTATATGAATTACAATGTGCCAGTCAAGATGTGCTACTATGTGCAATAGTGGTATGATTATTATGGGGATAATTAACTGCTCTCTGACTGGATTTGGGTTCAATCCAAAGAAGGGATCCTGGGCTTGGTCCAGTGAGCCTAGTAAAAACCCATTACATAGGAGGTCTTAGGTCACCTAAGAAAAATTAGTAAGTATGTTCAGCTAAATATACAGTTCTGCCTTCTAAATGTCTATGTTTATATTGTTATACAAAGGACAATCTCATCCCTAGTCAGTAGAGTTCCTATTTATAGAGGCTGATGGTAAATACAGAGACACATGGCTACACAGGATGCTGAGAAGAAGTGATGATGAGGGCTCAGCTGCAAACGAGTCATCTATACTACCCTCTGTAAGTCATAGGGAACATTGCGGAAAAGGAGATGGGAAGAATGAGAACTAGAAGATAGGAAGACGGGCAATGAAATCTCATCATCTAGACAGGACACAGTCAATGCAATCATGCACTCACAGCAGTTGTGCTTGCATAGGACAGTGAATAGACCATCATACATGAGGGTGTGGGTCATGGGAACCTGAACTTTACTGCTGAACTAAGGATAATGGACAGCATCTGCAAGAGGAGGAGCTGCTGTCTTTGGGAATGTATCTACTGGTCCATCAGGCTCTAGTGCCAGGGCCTCACAGATGGTCCTAGTCCAACTCAGGACACAGATTAAAAATTTAGGAATGTGGTACGGAGATTGGTAGAAGAAAGAACGGGAGTGAGAGCAACCATAAAATATCAAAGAACAAGTTAATAAAAAGAAAATATGATACAAGGTAATTAAAAAGATAGTGATAGAAAAGAATGAGCTGTTTAGATCTAAATACATTGTGCTCATCATTTTGCTCAACAAATTTTATATCCATATATAAAATTCCCAAAAGAATAGATAAACAAAATGAAATTTTCATGTGTGCTGTGGAAGATTATGTCAAGTACTATCACAGTTTACCCATTAAATCCTCGTTTTTACTGAAAATAGAGAAAGCTGGTTGGACATGATGTGAGAGTTACTTATCAGTTTTGCTTTTCTGAATTGGAATCTTTCCATTCACAACTTGTTTTTGGATATGCATTGAAAATTGTGTTTTGTAAACCATGAAGTTGGCTGCACAGGGTTCGCAAACTCGTTTATTTTATTAATAATCAGGAAAAACAAGTTTGATGCTGGGAGTGCTATCTTCTCTCTGAGTGTTTCTCCCTGAGAAGATGGCTTCTAGAGCTCTCCTCAGGAGAATTCCCATATGACAGGTGGGTGAAACTCATCCTCCTTTTGAATTTGTCTTGATTGCAAGAAATTAGCTAATTTCATCCCTCAGTTCCCCCTAAGTTGGTTACAGCTGTACATGTAACATTGTCTGAATTGGAAATAGACTTTGAAAATCATTCATTTGCATCTTGTGTTAGGGGAGAAAGCAGAACTATCGTGGTAAAAACGGCCTGCCCTTTTGAAGTTTGTTAAGTAAAATACTTGGTGGATTTAACATAATATGTTTTAAGCTTTTGAATTATCCATATAGATGACTTTCTCAAGAAAAATCTTTTAGGTACCAAAATAGAGGACCATCCCTTGCATTGAATATTTGCAATTCATGTTTTTTCCTGGCTAGGCTGAGACTTGGCTACAGCATGTATCAAATCATATTTACTATTTAAGAACTAAATCATTCCACTCTCTTTCTTGGAAGAGAGGACTAACTACTGACCAAGTAGGTATCCTAGACAAAATGTGTATGAGCATTTCCTCATAAAACTAGTAACAAAGTCACTTGCTTTAAATTATTAATTGGGTCTGAGTTTAATTCCTACTGTAGAAAAATGACAGCCAGCCATGGAGGCACATGCCTGAAATCCCAACACATGAAAAGCTGAGACAGGAACACTTTGTGAGTTTGAAGCAAGTTTGTGTTAATGTGCTCTCGGCTAGCCCAGGCCGCCTAAACCAGTATAAAATGCACTTGTAGGCTGGTAGGGAAGTCTGCTCCACAGTGTCTAAAGATTTTGGTTTCTTTTAATTTCTGGTCCATCTGGTATTCTCATCATCAGGTTTAAATAAGACTTAGCCACATTTCCAATGTTCTTGTCATTGGAAAGACAAGAGAAGAAAAGTAAACATTCTGTCCTCATTCCCCCTCCTACTCCTCCTGATCTATGCCTCTTCTTCCTCATCCCCTTCCTTCATTTATCCTTCCTTTTTTTCAAAGGTGGATAGAACCCAGGTCTTGCCCATGCCAGGCGAAAGCTCTACTACTGATTGGTACACATCCAAGGGTCTGTATATAAGTGGACAAATAACTATAATGAGTTGTTTGCCCTATAATATTGACAAGGAGCTTGCTAAGATGCAACATTTATCTCCATGGGTCATTGGACACTTGGTCCATTTACTAAGTGGCATGAGCATGACCAGAAACTGTTGTGTAAGAAAGAGAGGGTGGGTTTTGGGAAACAAGTATTATTTTCTGTCCTACCTCTTAGGAGTTCTCTGAGGTGGAGAGGGTGTGACAGGAAGAGTCATGGTAGCTGATCTTGGAATTAGCTACTAGAAGCTGAGTAGGCAAAAGCTCTATTACTGACCCCCTTAAATTTTAGTTCCTATCTGTTGAAGGCCCAAGATGGCGTTCTCCATGGTCCTTTCCCACGTCTCTCACTATGATCTTGTTCTTTGTGTCTTTCTGAATAACTTATGTGATTCGTATTTAACCTGTATGCCTGAGCTGATTGCATATCTTGATGCTAGTTGCTGTATATTTCTCTCCTGAGTCTGACTCCTGGTCTAGGTGACTTCGATGTCTGCCCTGGCTTCTTTCCCTAACTAATATTCTAAATAAGTCTAAGTTGATGAGTTTTATGCACTTCCAGTAAGGATAGAAACACAGCTAAAAAAAAAAAAGAGAGAGGATGTGTCTTGGGAAGTGTGCTAATAATCAGGCCATGGAGCCTGTAAATCACAGTTGGAGTGGTCAAATTAAATAGGTCTTCTCCCCACTGAGAACCCTGAAGCACTGTAAATGTAGGTCCTGAGACATGCTGGCTTCAGCCAAGAATTCGACACTAAAATGGGTCACCTCAGTCATCTAAAAGCACTTGACAGAAGATAAAATTGTTGAGCAGGATTATCATAAATCTTGAGTTCAGTCTTGGCACTTAGCTCCCAACCAATCTTGTTTGAAATCGGTTTCGAGAGACAGGAGGAGAGATAATTGTGATCCCATCGTCTTTAAATCAGAAAAAAAATATGTAAAGGTCATTTGGCTCAAGTTCACTTTAAAAGCAAAAACTCTCTCTGATTTTCTAAACATGTTTATTCTATTTTAGTTTCTGTTGGATGGAAAATCCATTCCTTTCTGAGATGGCCTATTGTTCTGTGTACTGAGAAATCCTGCAATTGTGTACTAATACCTCTTTTCTGTCTTTCAATTATCCATGTGGGAATTATTGAATTGTATTGCACTGAATGCTGTGAGACTCTACTAAACTGCATTTACCTTGATTGAGTTTTGCTACCTACATGCAAATGTCTGTATGCATTCATTTACATTCACCAAATTTTATTGAGACTTGTGGCAAGCATAGTGCTTATTACCTATTTTGTCCGTTCATATGGGCTACATGGTATAACAGCAAACAACATTAGCACTGTAAAGGGTTAGAAATAAAGTGAATTTATTCCTCGTGTTATACATCATCTCATGTTTATGGGTCCTCTGCTTAATGTTGTCCTTATCAAGAGGAATTGCCTGATGGTGACCTTGTGATCTATAAGATCACCAGTTATGATGGAAACAGAAAAGGAAGGTGGTTGTTAGAACGTTTATATAAATCTTTACCACACAGCACTCACATTTCATAGGACGTTTTATTTCATGTAAAGCACCTACATACTATATACACAAATGGAAGGTACATATTTAAAAATATCCACTGTTCAAGAAAGTATTAAAGACAAACATATGTGTGATCAAATATATTCACAATTAATTCAGAATTCATGTGGAATACTAATAAGTCTCATGGACCACAATTTCTAGTGACCTCTAGCTTATCTGGTGTGCTCAACAAAGAGATATAGAACTTACCATGTTGGTTAACTTCCTCTCATCATCCAGTATACACTAGCCAAAACGGAACAGAACAATTTCAAGGAATATTATTTGGAAAACAAATCATGAATGTCATGTGACAGATGCTTGTCTGGGTCAGAGAGTTCTTCTATCTGTAGAGCCGGGCTGAGAAAGCTCTCTGCTTCTTCCACAGACTCTGCTGCCCTTTCTAGAATAGCATCCTTGGTCCTTGTTATTTGTTGTCCTCTTGAAGATTCTTCTTTTTCTGTTTTCCTTCGTAGACACCTGTGAAATACGAGAATTGGAGAATGCAACTTCTTTTCAGACCCAAATAGCTTTTTATGTCCACTTTCTTCTTACAGATAGCTGCCATTTCCAGGATTGATTTAACCTCAATCAATGGCACCCTCCTTTACGCCATCTTGGTAGTTTGTCATAGTGTTTTTCTGGTGTCTTATCTATTTGATTCTAATCTACACATCCTGTTAGGAATTTCACCCACAGCATGTTGTAAAACACCGTTCTTAGGACAAATGCTTTGCTTTTTAAAACTTTGTCCACACATCTCTAAGCTTTGCCTTATTGTAGATACTTTTAGCCAGTTGGGCTGGAATATACACCTTTCCTTTAGTTGAAATGCACAATAAGGTATATTAATCCAATAGCAAGCCTCTTCTAGGATTAGAGCTGTGCCTTTAGTTTGATATTTGCCTGCAAAGTCTTTTGAACGTTGGGGTAGGAAATATTTCTTTTTTACTTTTTTTTTTTTTACTTTTTTAACTCTAGTATATGTTTTTTAAACAAATAGTTTCTGGCACATGCTACATGTTATTTTTCTAACCCATTTTCTGAGAGTTTGGAGTTCAATGGGTATGCTATTTGCATATCAGCTTATGACAGGTGGCAACTTTACCAGATGTTTCTCCACTGCCCAACTTATAACAGTTGTTTTCATATATACTAGTTGCTAAGTCAATGCACATTGTGTAGTTTAAAAAATATATTTGTTTCAGCCACTTCCTTTTATCATACAAATACCCACGTTGATTAAGACATTCCTGACAGACATTTACAAAAATTATTTTAATGTAAGCCCATGAAAAACTACATGAACTTTGGATTATACATTGGCTTCATGGGAGAATGTAAGTGGGAGAGGCTTGTTTAAAATGCTACTGCATGTCATGGCAGACAGAGGAGAATTTTGAGGGCTGTCGTCAAAAATAATAAATGTCAATCATAGTCATATTCTGTGGAATAAAGCAGGTCACAGGATCATGTCAAGCTTGTCAAGGGTAACTGCAATATGACTATATGCCTAGGAGAGTCAGAAATATTGGTTATTTGTATTGACCATGACTCCAATCCATTCAGTTTCCGTTACAGATTGACTGTGCTTTCTATCTAGAAGGCAGAATCTCTGCATGTGCTATCTTTTACACAAGTAATCTCTTAATGTGATTCCATTATTCAAATATTTTAGACTCAGAAATTTTAATTAACTTACCATAATGAACTACTTGTATAATACTAAATTTCATAAAAAGAGAACACAAATCTATTGTAAAACTAATCAAGACTGTGTCAAGAATATTTATGAATATTAATGACAGAAATAGAAGGTATTCTATTATCCAAAAAAACATTTTTAATTCAAATCACACCAGGAGGATTCTGATAAAGTAGAACCTGTTTCTGATTTTCTGTTAATTCCTTTATTTGTATATGAAATGTGCATTTGGAGAGATACCGTTAGGATTTTATTAATCTGTACAGATCAAAAGACCATATACTTTAGAGAGAACTGTGTCACTCAGTAATGAAGCAAACAGCAGATAAATAGCTCATGAACAAAACTCAAAATGATTGTTGTCCTAAAGCAATTAATTTAACTGAAATATGATTTATATTCATAACTGGGAAGGGAAAGAACTATATCAATACACAGTTATGGATATATATTCTTTATGGATATATTCTTTATTTTGCTTTAAAAACAAAACAAGGCTCTAAAAGAGAAATTTTTGTGAAGTTATTTTCAATTATTAGTTGACAACCAAACAACTATCATATTGTTTTCTATCTAGTAGGGGAGCTTTCTACTTTTCCCTTACTTTCTTTGTTTCTTTCCTCCTTTCTTTCCTCCTTTCCTCCTTTCTTTCTTTCTTTCTTTCTTTCTTTCTTTCTTTCTTTCTTTCTTTCTTTCTTTCTTTCTTTCTTTCTTTCTCTCTCTCTCTCTCTCTCCCTCCCTCCCTCCCTCCCTCCCTCCCTCCCTCCCTCCCTTCTTTCCTTCATTCCTTCCTTTCTTCCTCCCATCCTTCCTTCCTTTATTTATTTGTTAATAAAATGACCTCAAAAGAGAGTGTTTAATGGGCAAAGTAGAAAACGTTCTGATTGAGGCAGAGTGCCCTCTTTGTAAGGCTAAAGCTCCTGCACATAATTATCATTTATCCAAATCATCTCAGAGTGCATCAAGGTTTTTCTTAATTAGTACAAGTCACAGCATGGACAGGAATCCCAACTCCCAAATTCTCAGGATATAGCTGAGATGAATGAATCAGCTTTTCAGCTGGCATTCTTTCTCTGGGGCACCTTCTCTTTCAAATGTATTCTGCCTCCCACTGTTGAATTCATTTTACTAAAAATCTTTTATTTTTTTGGTTCTATCAGTTCAAGTCATGAATGACTTTTGATTCCCTATTGTATATAGAATAAAATCTGGATTTCTTTTACTAGCATACAGGATTTCTTTGCACTTGAGAATAGCCACTCTCTTGCTCCTCTTCTCAGCGTGTCACAGGCAATCCCATTTCTGAAATGCTCTGTTATCCTGGCAGTCACATTCTGACTATTCTTACCCCGAAGATGCCTATGAATAGGATTCTATCATTAAGTTTAATCTGATGACTTTCCATTCCCCCCTTTCCATAACCTATACAAGTTCATCTTCAGCTTGTACAAAGAAATACAGTTATCAAGTAATGAGATGATTGAAGATGCCAAATAATGTATTTTTAAGTTTCTCTTAAGAAAGCCTCTCTTAGAATCAAGGAGATGTGGTTTACAGGATTGGAGACAGCGGCTTAGTCTTAGTTCCTGGCAAATCTTTGATTTTGATTTATGATCAGATACCCATCTCAGCCTTTTGTTCACTAAAGCCATGGATATCTTTTTAAAGGTGCTTCCTTTTGCTGTCTTATTTTCACACTAAAAATGACATCAAAATTCCTCCAGAGATTCTAGTTCTTAATTGGGTACCAGCCTCATTACTTACCAATGTTACCTTCATTCAACATTATCTTTCATACAATTGCCCACAATGCACTGCTTTCAGGTATAGTACATTGATTGCACCAGCACTGACTTCCATTAGACTCCAAACAGTCTTGTCACCAATATTCCACGGTTTAGCCACAGGAAATAGATCATGCAAGAGGCATGGGTTCCAACACACATCTACTTATTCTCTAATCTACTAATATTTGAACTAGTTCTAAACCATTGTTAACTACTACATGGGATAATCAGTCATATCCTGATAACAAGCCTACATTGTAGATTAGTGGGAAACTTTGTAGGAGATGCTTATTTGGTTGTTTACCCATTTAAGGTAGAAGCTAAGACAATGGATCAGTATATGGCAGATAATTTCCAGACATCATGCTTTAAATGAAAGGGAAGCTCGATTCTCTATCACTTATAGCATGTGGTTCAAAGCTGGCAGGGGGACTGTGCCTGGTAAGGTGATGCAAATAAGGAGGCTGCTGCTCAGTTGTCTGTGGTACCCAGATATGTGACTCTCTTCTGTCACTCCATGCATCTGTACCGGAAATTTCCACTTCATGTATGGCAAGGAGAGGGAAAACCCTATAGCTTTTCTGCTTAAATGATGATGTGGGATAGCCTCTGTCATGTCTTCTTATGATTTTCAGGCATCAGTCAGTCTGGGCATGCTCACACTTAGGTAGCTATGTACCTTTCCATAACCTTCAATTTCCATAAGCTTAAAAAGATGAAGGGAAGTATATGCTGGTAGAGGACCATCTCTGATCTATGCCCTAAATAACCTCTGTTAGTTTGTGTCTTGTTCTAATTCCTCATAAGAAACTACTGAAAAGTATACACACAAGTAAATGTGTGATGCTAAGAATCAAATTTATATATATATATATTTGGCAGACCATACAGTTTATGTAAGTATATAAAATACTTACATATTTATTGTTATTCTTTTGGTGATAATTTTAGTAAAGATATAAACATTGCATGCATATATTTCTAACAGTTAGGTATACATCATTAACAAATTATCCAACTAGTAGGTAAACATGGTGAATATCTGAAAGCCTTGTCAATGTTTAATTGAATTACATTAGTTACTTCTTTTCATAATCTGCATTCTGCTTCAAAAGTAATTTGATCTGACATGTTTTATCTTTCTCCAGGCTATCCTAATTGTTCTATGATCCTGTGAGGTCTGATTCAGGGTCATTCAGTCTTATTCTTGTCAAGAGTGGAATGGGCTAAAATGGATAGAGTCCTTTACTCCTCCCACCCTTCAAGAGGAAGAGCACTCACTCCACTCCCCATGCCCCACTTTCAGAGGCCTCTGTGCCCTGTGTACTCAGGGAAGCTTGTGTTTAGTGACACCTTCTGCTGATTTCAGGTCCAAGGAAACCTTAGTTAAAAGCCTTGCTGGTCTGTCGAAGTGCCCATTGGTGTTTAGCATTCCACACCCCTAGTTTCCCTGGTCCTCTGCTTTTGTACCCTGCCCTGTTGCTTGCTTTCACACTGAACACTTGTTGAAACTGTAACCTGTATCCAATTACCCTGAGAAGAGATGAAAATGGAGAGACCATCTCTTCCCTTATAAGACAGTAATATAGCAATGCAGACAAAGCTATACCAGTGTTATGATTAATGAATCTAAACAACGATTGAACCTATAGGGAATTATTGGAATTTCAGGAAACTAAAAATTCTAAAGTGCTGAAAACCCTAAGGCTCTTGATTTGGTTCCCATGTGATTGGACTGATTTCCCTTTTTCTTCAGTAACCTGTCCCTTTTTTGGGATCTTCCCACTAGATCTGTGAGCCTCTTACAGCCCTAGGTTGTGCCACTGTGATACCTTGAAGCTTTCAGTTTTACTGTCTATATTGCAGGAGAAATTCCTATTCTGTTTCCATCTAGATAGCAGCTTAATGGAACACATGAGATCTCTAACTCTTGCCTGTGAACTTTTCTTCCATCTGACTACTTCCTGTAAATAGCTTGGAGACCTAGGATAAGTAAGGGCTGTTAGTCTTCTAAGACAAAGAAAAGACATTTTCTAGTCATTAGTATTATATTCACATACTAGAGTATATCTCAGATCTTGTGCACACATACCGTAAATACACATGGGCGCGCGCACACACACACACAGAAGGAAAAGGGGAGGAAACAGGAGGGGAGGATGAGAGAAAATAGTTTTAAAGCTAAACCTTCTTAAGGAGTGCAGCTGTAGTTACCTGCATAAGACAAAGCTAGTCAAATCCCGGCATAGGTGAAGTAGGTGAGCCCCAGGCCCACCTGTACTGAGGAACTTTTGTAAGTAGATCCTTGCTGGAAGAGGTGGAGACATTCTTTTATTTTTATTTTTATTTTTGATACTTTATTTATATCTCCAATGTTTCCCCCTTTCTAGGTCTCCTCTTTGGAAGCCACCTATCCCCTCCCTCTCCCCACCTCTATGAGGGAATTCCACC
>CM052717.1:30092124-30104886 GCA_028551405.1 Uromys caudimaculatus | reverse complement strand
AGTCCAGCGGTTACTGTAAAGTGAAACTTGGGTATTCCGAATGTTTGGGCTAATATCCACGTATCAGTGAGTACATACCATGTTCGTTCTTTTGTGACTGAGTTACCTCACTCAGGATGATATTTTCAAGTTCCATCCATTTGCTTGCAAATTTCATGAAGTCATTGTTTTTAATAGCTGAGTAGTACTCCATTGTGTAAATGTACGACATTTTCTGTATCCATTCCTCTGATGAGGGACATCTGGGTTGTTTCCAGCTTCTGGCTATTATAAATATGACTGCTATGAACATAGTGGAGCATGTGTCTTTATTACATGTTGGAGCATCTTCTCGATATATGCCCAGGAGTGGTATAGCTGGCTCCTCAGGTAGTTGAGGAGATTACCCATGCTCTGCCTGATGACCCTACACCCATGCACATATGGGCAACACTAACTAGACTTAGTGGTTTACTAAGTGGGAAGTAGAGGGTATGACTAGGGGATAAGGGGTTAAGTTGAAGAAGATAGGATCATATTTTACTGTATAAACACATAGTCTCAAAAATATTTTAAAAGGTGTAGGAATTGCTGAATTGTTGAATGAAGCAACAAAGGAACTGACACTACCATGATTCTGAGCAAGAAACTGAAGCCCTATGGAGAGCCTCAGTTAGCCTGAAAGACTGAAGTTCTTTTATAAATATCATGAACCAGCACGCAGAATGTAGGGGAAACCATAAAACCAAAACCAAAAAACCAAAAATGGTTATATAGCAAGTCAACCAAGGTGCCCAGGATTCTTAGAGGAAGACATTCCGCTACAAATGAGCGCATGAGAAACAAATAGAGGGCACATAAAAAATATCACACCTCAGGGGAACCAGGCAACACATATTTCAGAGAAGTTGCTCTCTGGAACTTGAGATAATGGAGCAGAAACAAAGAGACCATGCATTGATCACTGCATTCCTAAATAATTAAATAATAATAATAATAATAATAATAATAATAATAATAAAAAGAATAGTCACAGGGAATAGGAAAAGGCAATAGAAAAATGAACTGTAGACTAGGAAAAGAAACAAAACTTTGCCAAGGAAGAACGCTATCTCTAAATCTGAAACCCATGAGGTACTTATGTAGCACATTTTGCAGCTAAAAAGTTTCCAGTGATGGATACCCAGGAAAGTAACCAGGATGCACCGCAGAGGTTACGGAGGTGTTGGGAAGTAGGAAACACAGGTGAAGGGGTATAGAAGAAATGAGAATGTGGTGATCAGTGTGGACAGCAAGAGCATTAGGGTCAGCATCCAAATGGTGGACTGACCCTTCCTCCTCAGATTCCAGAATCTGAACAATATTGTGGAAATAGTGAGATAGTGGACACGAGCACTTAGATGCGAATCCTTCTCTGGGAAGGATGAGGTAGTGCAGGCTTAAGAGAAGCTCCACATCTGATTCGCTTTGTTGCCAATGGCCACCCCCCCCCCCCCCGGAGTATGCACTGGGTCACAATTGGCCATAACCCCCTGAAATATGCACTAGATCACATTATATTTATTTTATTGTGTTGTTGCAAACCTTAAAAGCACTAATATGAATTTTAATCTTTTATCTAAGACACCTGCTACTCTTACAGCATTTGCATATATGTGCCCTGTCATTCATATACATATATGTACATGTATAACATCTAAAGTGCTGTGTGTGTGTGTGTTGTGCGTGTGTGTGTGCTGTGTGTGTGTGCGTGTGTGTGTGTATGCTGTGTGTGCTGTATGCTGTGTGTGTGTGTGCTGTGTGTGTATGTTTGCTGTGTGTGCATGCGCGCGCGTGTGTGTGTGTGTATGTGTGCTGTGTGCTGTGTGTGTGTGTGTGTATGTATGTATGTTATTGGATCTATGTATTTGGGTCCTGAATTTTCATATTCAAACAGATACAGATAAAAAAATTTTATAAAATATGTTATGTCTGCACTTAATATTTGCATTTTTGTTTCTTGTCATTACTCCCTAATTACACTCTATGTCCTGACTCAGTGACATTGGGAGCAGTGCCCGTACTACTGTCCCCAGGTGAAGGCTACACACAGACACTTAAATATGGCTCTACACCAGGTTCCCATGTTTGGCATCTTTGTGTCTTCAACTTGTATTGGTTTTGTGCTCTTTCTTCTGTCCCCACTATTCTAGTGCCAGCCTTTCATTTAGATTCTTGCTACAGCTTAGCTGATTTTCTTGACCTGGGAATTGCAATGTATCTCCCCAGTCTTGTCATTTATCATTTACATTGTTCTACTGAGGCAGGCTACCCTATGATTTAAATACGTAAGATTGCTTGATGTTTTGGGATGAATCTCAGAGTTCTCAGCACTGTATTCATGTCACTTTAACATGTGAACTCATAATGTCTCTACAGATTTCATCACGATTGCCCCAGTCTGAGGACCTACCATCCCCCCCCCCCCTACATTTGCTCCATCTTTGCTGTATAGGGAGCCTGCTAAACCAACATTTGTCTACACCTGGTCCGTCATCTTGCATAGAATACCAGGGGTTCTCTGCCATAGAACTGCCACAGTGTTTTATACTGATCTCTGGGCAAACATGGTGCTAATAAGACTTCCATTTCTAGAGGGAGAATCAGATCATATTTGGATTTGTTTCTCATGCACTCAGCATAGTGTCTGGAATAAATGAGGGGGCTTGTACATTAATGAACACTGTATCTTAAACAATGGTTTTCTTTGCCCTACATCCTTTGTTTTCAGTTCTATTGCTGCTTTCATTTGCAGTTTAAACCAGAAAGATCCCTTTAAAACCACCTTTGCTCTGTTACTCAAAGTGGATTTGAGTCCAAGGTCACATTCTTGTCCTTTTAGGCCCCTCACATTGGGACCAAAGTTGATGTCTTCTGTCTATAAAGGAGGATGAAATATTGAATCTTCTTTTTATTTTTTGACTTGTTCCTTAAATGTGTGTTTTGTTTTAGTGTTACCTTTCTTGCTTTTCTCATCCCTCTTTGCTTCAATCTCTCTGCCTCTTTAGTTGGATCCATTTTCTCTTTCCTTTCTCTCATGCAGAAACTAAAGTCAACCTGTCACCTTTTGTTCTTTGCTGTCTGTCAGTCTCTGGACAATGACAGATTAATGTTGACAAGCTTTTGTATTGAACAAAAAGAAAAATGGTTTCTCTCCGTGCTTGAAAAGGGAACACTCAGCTCATAAACAAGTCAAGGGAAAGGTTATTTATCACAAAGAAGCCAGAAAAAGGGAGTGAGTATAGATTTATCGTGTTCTATCAATTGTGCTAAAATCAGATCAAGTAACTAATCATTCACATTCCTTCCAGACTCCTCCTATACAATACTGCTTAACTTCCAGAACAAGGGAGATTTATGGGGCTCAAAACTGATCATCTTACCATAGAAACCCATAGAATACTTTGACCTGCTCCTTTGAATACAAGTGCTGATTGTAACGTTTTGAGACAAATATAAGTCACAAAAATTGCCTGACAGTAAGTTGAAAAATAGAGACATATGTTTTCCAAATTCGTATAAACATCTTTCAGAGTAATAATTATAGAATAATAATAGGATATGCATAGAAGGAAAATGGTATGTTGATGACAGAGGAATCTACAGAGCTGGCTTAGATTTCTGCCTCTCTAGCCTAGTCAACACTTTGACCTAGGACAGAGCCTTTGCATCTTTAGATGTCAATTTATCTAGGGATTAACAGGAGTGATAGATTACAGCATCCAGCAGTTCCTAACAAGTGAAACAAACAACATGTCATTAAATGACTGAAATAGTGCTCACTGCCAGGCATTTCCGATTTCTCCTTTTCCCTTTATACTTTCGTTTTCCTGTCTGAAAGCATTTTTCTCACCTCTTTGGAAGCCAATACTTCTCAAACTGTGTTTTGGCCCATTAATGGGGATGATGTAAACTTAATAATCGGTACTAAAAATGTGTAAAAAAAAAGGATTGCATGTATTAAAAATTAGTACCTTTGAAAAACTCACCTAATTATCAATAATGTCTCTAAATGCCATTTTTATAGAAGGGAGATCAAATCCCAAGATATATACTTCTGAATATATGGGGGGGTTAATATGTTATTGTATAATATGTATTTTGTTCTTTTTTATTTTCTTTCCCCTGACACTATGATTTTAAAATCTATTCCAGTTCACCTGTTTACCTGCTTTAAATTAATGTATTTCTACTACACTTTAAACTCCTTTTCTCTAGCAGCAGAGACCTGGGTAGTCTCTAATTATTGCTATCACGAGCATTTCTGTCCCCTTGGGATTTGGAAGAGATGACTCTCAGATTGCAATTGCAGGGTCACAGAGGACACACATTCCCGATTCCCATGAGCCAGCGTCAGATTGCTTTCCATGTAGCTGGGTTAGATCCTCTCCCCACCAGCAGTGCATGAGAATTCAGTCTCTAGATAATTGTTAGACACTTAAGTTTGGCCACAATTTTGATTATTTGTCATATGGATATTTTATTCTGTCTGCGTTTTAATTTTCTTAGCTTTTATTTCTAATGGTTTAAGCATATTTTCACATCAGTGTTAATAGTTTGGGTTTCTTTTATGTTCTGTTCACACATTTGTTGTTTGGATTCACATAGTTTCCACTGAATCCATGAGTCATTGTGGAGTTGGAGCTATGCACAAATGACAAGCTGCCCCTATTTGCCAGCTTTATGGACAATACACCTACTTCCCTTTATGGCTTCAGCGTCTGACCTGCCATTTTCCTTTCCAATTTATCTTGAGAGTCCAAATACATGACTTCAAATTCAACTAATCATTTTACCTTATAGTTTTTAATTAGATCTTCAATTGAACCAACAGCTGGGCTGTCTTTTGAAATTCGCACCTTTAAGAATTTTAAAACAAGCTTCTACCTTCTCACAATTATTTTGTTTTCTAACTGTCCCACTGCTGAACTTCTTACTTGATTTCCCAGCACATTGGTGACGAGGTTCCAGGACTTCTTTGACACTCAACTCCAGGCACAATTCTGTCTCAGAAGAATTTATATACTGGTTAGTCAAACCACACATAGGAGGTTTCAAAACCCCTTTTGCTAACCTGACTACCTTCCAGCCCTATCCCATGAGACTTGCACACTACTATTGACCTGGCTTTTTGGACTTCAGGTGTGTTTCTGTGATCTCTCTCCAGACCCCTTCTTCATGGCTCCTATTCCTCTATCCTCCCAGCTGACCTGAATCTCCCTCTCTCCCTCTTTCCTGCCTCTGGCTGGCAGACATCTGGCCCTATCCTTTGTTCTGCCCAGTCACTGGATGATCAGCACTTATTGACAAAGCAGAGAATAAATGGTAAGAACTCTTTACACAAACTTGAGATAGGAAATTCTTGCTATAAGCATTACAATGCCATTGCAGGATTGAAAAAAAATATGAGGGTAGAGAAACCAGAATTTGAATAACATAAGGCTAAATTTCACACAACGTTAAAAAACATTATGCCTACACTTGGCTTTGTGTTACTGGAGGGTGGGCATGTCATTATAAACTATTATAGGGTGGAGATCAAGAACTTGGACCTTGTGCCTGGTGGTTTGGATTAAGTGCTGGCTTTGATTCTTAGTAGCTGCATAGTTTCTGAGATGTTCCTTGAGTGTGTCTCACATTGTGAGCCAGTAGTCACAAAGAAGACCTGGAAAGCTGCAGGCACATAGGTAACACACTAACCCCCACCGTAGCGTTGACTCCCCTCTCGCTCATCCTTAGAACATGGTCTACAGTTTAACAATACATTTTTTTTCAAATTGACTTATGGTGAATAGAGCTACAATAATGAGTGAAATATGAATTGGCAGTAAAAATGCAAAGATGCAAATGAAGCCGTTTTTCATTTTCCCTTTGTTTACTTTTGCATAGGCCCATAGAAATGCAAGTTCCTAGACATTAGGAGGGGACTGTGCAAATCTCTCTTTACTTGGTTAGAACAACCACTGAGGAGGAAAGCTCCATTGATTGGTGAGCTGTAAATTGTACCCCTTAGATCTTGTCTTCACCTCTGATGGCCTGGCAGTGCACAGAGACATGCCCGTTCCAGGAGAATTAGCATGTTTCCTTTGGGCTTGTGTTTAGGAACAAACTAAATTCCCAGATACAATATTATGCTACCAATAAAGCTGATATTTTGTTTTTTATTGGATTTTTGTGCTTTGTTGCGTCTCAATAAAAGGGAAAAAACATAATATAATAATAAATAAATATTGTTCTCCAGAGAGGTGAACAATTTTCAATGAAAACTATACACTTATTCTGCTTGCTTCTCAAAATAATAAAACAATGGACTAGAAGTAACAGTGGCTAGATAAAAACTGAATTTTATTCAAGGGCAAAAGGTGTGGAGAGAGGACTAGGTAGGAACAATATGTCTTGATTTATCTGAGATGGTCTTCCATTCCTAACCCATGGTTGAGTGTAGCATTTTCCTGAGTAAGGATGTCCTAACTGGGGTAAGTAATTATATAACCATGTAGGGATGTTGGAGAGAATCTGACTAGTTTGGTACATTTAGACAAAAGCAAGTCAGTGGTTTCACAAGGAGTTGGATTTTTAAATAATCGGTAACTACTTGATTTTGGTTTTGAATATCACATGAAAAAGTATATACCATAAGGTTGAGTAAATAGAGCCACCAATACAAGGGTTGCAGAAGGGTTTGTGTTCATCATGTGGTTCAGTCATTTTCAACATGTTTTTCTTTGGATGGCAGTCTCGGTGTGACCCAGGATTTTTTTTGTTTTGTTTTGTTTTTGTTTTTTTTTTTCTCTGTGTAGCCCTGACTGTCCTGAAACTCACTCTGTAGACCAGGCTGGCCTCAAACTCAGAAATCCGCCTGCCTCTGCCTCCCAAGTGCTGGGATTAAAGGTGTGAGCCACTACTGCCCAACTAAGGATTTTTTAAAAATAGAAATTCTTAGTATTTACTGTGAACCACTGAACCAGGTCTTCATCGGGTTCTAGACACTGAGGTTTTAATTTCTCACACGAGCCTCATGTACTTGGGTGTTTAAGAACCACAGTGTCACTTATAGATTCTACCTGTGAGCGGAGGGCTGGTATTGTGTCCTCACCTTGCTACCAGCCCCTAATAGGCCATTAAAAATACTTCATTAAGAATCTATTTGTGCTAGAATGTTCACCTGTGAAAGATAGAGCAAAGCACAGAAACTAGGTAAACTAAGTCCCTACCTTTGAAAATCGCTATAGTCTACCAGTGTTGAAGTCCATGCCATGGCATATTGCTAACTATGGGAGTTATGTCATATAGCAGATGTCTAGAACTTATTCTTGTGCTGTAATTGAACCATTATGCCTACTGAACAATAACCATCTAATAGGCCTTTGCAAGAGCTATTGGAGTCTATTTGTTATAGTAGAAAATAGTAAATTATTTGTTATAGTAGAAAACCAAGAAATGAAAGGACAGATAGCGACCATGGGAAGTAGGATAGACTTACTACGAGCTACTGCATTTAAGACCTACTTCCTGTGGGAACACAGAACTCAAAGACAGCAGGTGGTAGTAGGCAGGAACTAGAGTCTTACTGAGGGGACAAGGTAACTCTGCCCAGAATGAGACGCCACTGAGGGGGGTAATGTTGTCAGGACGAAGAACTGCCCCAGATGACTGAAAAAAGACACCGAGGAAACACGGAATTCAACAGGGAAAACAAAGTTATCGTACACATATGCTTTCACATGTATTGGCATCTGTTCACACTCATCAGATAGCATACATAAAACTTTACAGTTACTGGATATAAGTTACCCCTTAATAAATTTACATATGACAAATAAAGCTTTACCAATCTTGCCCATTAGCTGAAATGAAGGCCAAGCCTGTGGTAAGCTATAATTGTTACTCAGTTCTATCTGGATTTTTCAAGAGCTAGCTCAGGGCATCAAGTGGACATGTGATAGCAATATCTACCACGCATAACAAGAAAATTAATAGCAGCAGTAATCTGTTTGCCCAGCCCAATGATAAAACCCATTTTGAATTTGCTGTTTCATCCAGAAGTTGGAAGCCTGTTGACTGGGAATGTCTTCACTGTGTCTTTCCTAAAACTAAAGAGCCCAAAGTAGTGACAATGCCAGCTGCTAAGTATGTGATTTCCAGTTATATCTTCAAACACTGGAGCAGTCACCACTGAGCAGGTGCACAGACCAAAACTGGACCATGTTAAGCCTTATTATTTCCAACTTGGCCATTGCAGACATCACTTAAACAGAGAAGCCCTAATGATGCCTTGGTTTTGTTTTGTTTTTTAATATAAACATATACAGCTTACCCCAGCCCTTAAAGTCCATAGCCCTCTCTTCTCTCAGCACAGATGTGCATGAAGATATGGTCGAAGGTTCCTTTGGAAAAGAGCCAGGAAAATGCCAGATCCTTTCTTCTAGCAGCTTAGCCAATATTTCAAAGGTTTTAAGCATAAAAATTTGTGATTTCTGAGAAATGATCAAGGCTTCGTTGCTTTTAGTTTTTATGCTGTTCCTTTCATATTTACATTTCCCACTCTTCATTATTTTTAGTTATATATGTTAAGAAGCACCCTTGTTAATTTTCTATCCGTTTTTATCACAGAAAAATGAAAATTGAATGTTTCTAAAATTCTTTCCGATTTAACAACCTTATTAGGTCCTCCAAGCAGTTTGGTTGTTATAGCAATTTCTGACTCCTGGATTTTAAGAATAAAGCAAACTCTGATCACATTTGTCATTTAGGGCACTTTCATCCTTACCAATATTGGCAAGCACTTATATGTACTTCCTTTTAAGATTTGGTCATGAGATTGAGTGCCACCGCAGAACAGTTCTATGATTCTCCTGTCCCTCTTGCAGATGTGTTCTTGATGTTCGGTGTTACTTGGCTTGCCATGGGCACATGGATTAGTGTGTTGTCTGACTGTACATATGTCCATCTTTACTCTGCACTTTCTTCAGATCCTTTATGTGTTCCTTTGCCATTTTTCAGGTCAAGTCAAGCACATCTAATTCACCCAGTATTGGCTAATACTTTTACCAGACTTCTAAGAGTTCTCCGAAAGTGAGTTTCCTCTCATCCCTTGACAGTCTTGTCAAGGGGGTTAAATTCTCTATACTCAAGAAATGAATTCCTTCTTTCTAGTCCTAAATTAGGAGACTGTCAATCAAGCAACCTTAAAATTAAACCCCAGAGGTGCTTCTCGGGCTCCTGCCAATGCATGCTAGCTGATTCCTGCAGATGCTCTCATGTATCCTCTTTCTCCATCTCCTTAGACCCTGGATGCTCCTAGCAGATTTGTACTTCAAGTCATTACCTGCTTGTCAGGAAGCGCTTGCACCTTGCAGTTAGGTCTCTATATAATTTTTATGTATAAGGAAAATATAAGCCCACTCTTGGGAAGAGTGAGTTTAAGTCTCAAACTTAACAAGTTTTAAAGCTGAGAAGATTTGCTGCGCCAGCATCCAGAGATATCCATACATGTGTCTTCTATGTTTCAGGGTCCCATGTTTTCCCAGGGATGACCTCATATTTGGTCAATCATTGGGACATTTGCAGAGCTCAGTAACTGTAACATCTGGGTGTTTGCTTTGTCCCTCTTCCATCCTCGTTGAAGGGAATATTTGTCTGTTGGTGAATGACAGAGCTTCTCTTCCCCTCGTTTTACCCTAAAACTGCTGCTTAACATGGCTTTCAGTTTCTCATTATCTCTCTGCATTAACCAGGTAGCTCCTTATTCTTCTAGAGAGTGCTACCACCATCTCTGTCAATGTTTGTGCACCTATATATTCTGTATCTCCTACGTCACAGTATTAAACCTGTAATCATCAGCTGTCACCCTCTTGCAGGGATTGGCATGACTCATTCCAGCCAAAGGTGAGTATATTTTTGTCCCTTGGGAGTCAGTCAGCCATATAAAAAGTCCATCTTGCTATCATCTGTTTTCTCATATTCCTGATGCCATTGTTCCACTTCAGGTCCTGCATAGGCAAATGCTAAGATGAGACAAGATGATAGAAATTCGGAGGAGGTGGTGGGCCATGGTTGAATATGGGGCATCCTCTCAAACTCTTCTTCTGAAGACTCGGTTGCCATCTGATGGGATTTTAAAAGGTGATCAGATCCTGATCTCATAAATTGTCTTCTACTGGTGGATTCTTATTAGTTGTCATTACCAGGAAGTACTAGAAACCAGAAGATGGAGCCTTGTTAGAGGAAGTTTAAATGGCAGATGCATGTTCCCAGATACCCATTTCTCTGCCTCTTAGCCACCATGAAGCCAGCGGCTCTTCTCTGCCACACTCTGATGGAGTGATCGAGCCTTGCCTCAGGTCCTCAGCAGTGAATTCAACCAATCATGAACTTAAACTCTCAAATTATGATCCATAAAAGAAAAGATAGCCATACATTAAACTGTTTATACTATGTTTTTAAATTTTTTTCCACTAGCAACTACTTTTCACTTGATAAATTTTTGTGTATATAGCTATATAATGAAATCAGTTACTAATAATGAGTTATAGAGAAATGTACTATAAAACAATCTGCTGAAATATGTATATATATTTCTTGTATAACCTAAAGATGGAAACAAATGCCCCTTTTAAGGAGATGGGTCTGTTTGTTTCTTTCAGATAAAACAATAAAGTCCAAACTACATATTTGACAGAACAGGACACAGAGCATCTTCAACAATTTTTCAGAATTGATCAATTGTTTGCCTTTATAATCATCCACATTGAGAAGACTACCTCATAAACATACATAGTACAAAATGACAGAAGTATGTCAAGGGGCACTTCAAAATTGTTGGATATTGTTGTTCTAATCCGAAGCTAAAATTATTGAACGAATTTTAATAAAACTAGCTCAAACATCAATTTTTAAAATCAAACACTGTAGCACAATGCAATCCAAAGGTATATCGAATTGAAACTCATAAGCTAAGAAATTGTGCACAGATATTATTAAATGTCCTCTGTAACTGTACTGTTATGTTTCTATAAAAGAAATTGAATTCACAAAACCTCTGCAAGTCACAACAAGCAAGTCTTTGTTTATTTGCATGCATCGAAGTGCATATCTGTGTACTTCATGCATGCAGTGCCCAGGAAAGCCAGAACAGGGTGTCAAATGCCATGTGGGCTACCATGTGGGTGCTGGGAATTGAATCTAGGTTATCTGGAAGAGTAGACACTTAAGTGCTGAGCCACCCCTCCAGAGCCAGCATACAATAGTATTGAACTAGACAAAGTATTTCAGATGGCATTCATGGGTGTTGGAAACTATACCTGCTATGAATTAGGAACTAAGGCTTTGGTGAAGTCACAACTCCAGCAACACAGGTAAGTACTGCTGGAAATACCTTCCATTTTTTCTTTGTTAGTTCCTGAATACATTTTTGGTGGCTATGTGTTCAGAAATTTTTTACTGTTGCTAATTTTTTTGCGACTCCCTACATTTTGGAATGTGAGCCTCATAAGGGTTAGAAACCACAGTAAGAAACTATAGCCAACCAAAGAATGCATATGGAGGGGTCCATGGGGCTGGCCACATATGTGGCAGAGGAGGATCTTGTTGACTATCAGTGGGAGGAGAGGTCCTTGGGTCTGAGAGTGTTAGATGCCCCAGTATAGGGGAATGCCAGGGAGGGAAGATGAGAGTGGGTGGATGGGTGGGGGAGCACCCTCATAGAGGCAGGGGGAGTGGGGATGGGATAGGGGTTTTCCAAAGGGGAGACCTGGAAAGGGGAAAACATTTGAAATGTAAATAAAGTATTAAATTAAAAAAAATTCAAAAAAGATATGACTCACAGTTACATGATTTCTTCTGTAGTATGAATCAAAATATGTTCCCTTAATAAAAATACAGACAAAAGAGTTTGGCATAGCATAATCAAAAGAAAAATAAAAGAAATACACAATGCTAAAAAAAAAAAAAAAAAAAAAAAAAGAAGCTATAATTCACGGGAAATATTTTGTCACAATCTCTGGAGCACTCTCTCAGAAGGGATGATGATGGATTGTGAAGGATAAACCGACAGAATCAGGAGAAAATAGACAACTTGGGACCACAGTGCAAACCCCAAGTCGGTAAAGGACAGGATAAGAGGGGCAATTTGGGTAGAAAGGGCCTCAGATTACAGGGACATTCAAGGATGTTTTTGCCACATTGATGTGGGAGTTTTAATCAGAAGGGTCCTGTGTCTTGCAAAGTTTCCCTGGCCGTGCTCATTCATTGGCTGGTAGGAGCTCCTGGGAAAAGGTTTGGTAGAAACATGGCTGGTTGTAGATCCATCTTTTTACAAGAGACCTGAGTGGTGCATTTCACGGCTGCCAGAGCCTTGCATTTCTGTGCTCACGTGACTGTGGATTGTCCTTGTAAATCATGTCCAGGAGACTATCTATTAAATACACTTCAAAAAAGCAGTGAACTTTACATTCGTAGTATAAATTTCCGGTACTCATATAAATCACTTTAGTGGTACAGATCATATTTTATTTGGTATTTTTGGTTCTTATTGCTTCTCATTACTTTTTTTTTTTTTCCTTTATTTTTGATACTTTATTTACATTTCCGATGATTCCCCTTTTCTTTGGAAACCCCGTGTCCCCTCCCCCTCCCCGCCTCTGTGAGGGAATTCCTCCTCCCACCTACCCACCCACCCATTCCCTTTTACTGGGGCCACTAGCACCCTCAGGCCCAAAGTCCTCTCCTTTCTCCCTGGTGGCC
>CM052717.1:30050182-30091624 GCA_028551405.1 Uromys caudimaculatus | reverse complement strand
GGCCCACTCCTGGCTCTTACGATCTGAGTGGGATCTTTGTCCTGGCGCTGATTAGCTGCGGAGCCCTGTGGCCCAAGCTGAGGTTTCTGCTTCTCATTACTTTTTGTTCAGTGGAATGCTCTGCATTTTTATTGTCCTATTAAACTAATAGCTACACTGCAAATTACCACATGCCAGAACTTTCCAAGGTTCTGTGAGGTCAGCCCAGCTTGCTAAGAAGTACCATAGAGCACATGGTTTACTTTATTATTTATTTGTGTGTGTGTGTGTGTGTGTGTGTGTGTGTGTTCGCGCGTGCGTGCACGTGCGCACGCATGCACACGCAAGCACGTGCATGCATCGGGAAACTAGAGGAGGATATTGGGACACCTTTCTCTTTCACTCATTGCCTTATCTTTTGAGAAAAGTCTCTCACTGAAGTGGAAACTCTCCATTTGGGCTGAGCTATTGACCAGTGAGATCCCAGAATCTACCTGATTTTTTTAATGTGGTGATTTGAATTCATTTCCCCTTGCTTTCATGGCCAATGTTCTTTTTTACCCCTTTCATTGAAAATAGATTCTTTTCTCAGACAATGTAACCTAATTATAGTTTCCCTTGCCTCTACCCCTCCTAGCTCCACCCCCCCCCCCTGCTCCAGCTACACTCCCTTCTGTTTCTCCTCAGAAAAGAGCGGGCTTCGAAGTGATAAAAACAAAACATGACAATATAAAATATAATAAGATAAAGCAAAAACCATCATATCAAAGTTGGACAAGTGGTTCTCACACTAGGGAGACCCACAAAAACACTAAGCTGAAGGCTATAATAGGAGAACCATGTCCCCTAAACTATCTTCCAGCCTGTTAACTGCAGGTTGGAACAGACACTTAATACAGTTCTGAGTAGGGCAAGTCCAAGTCCAAGATTTGGGCCAATATGGTACCTTGTAAGAGTTCTTTTCTGAGTTTTCTTCTCCATCTTCAGTATCTTCATGCCTAGCATGGAGCTGCAGAAGAAGGCACTTAGGAACATTGAGTTGAATTTATCTGCTCCATCAAATGGCAATGGGGTCCCACTGTCACTAGCCCCAGAAAGCTACATTATTCTTTCTGATCAGTCTACATGCTACCTACACGTCTGTAGTAGTCTTTCTTACTAAATTCAAATAAAAGGAAGAGTTCTTTTCCTAGATTGTAGTCTATCATCTTACGGCTTCACATGGTGAAGCAAGAAGTAATCTCTTGTTACAGAGACACCAATCCTGTTCATAAGGCTGCCTCCCCGTGAAGGAGTAATGTAACGTCTTACAACTGTCTCTCACAGGCCACTATCCAAATGGCATCATAGTGTGTACTAAAGTCTTAACATTTCAACTCAGAGTAGACACAAAGCCTCAGAGCACATTCGCTTCTCTAGTATTTATTTGTAATACTACAGTTGAAACAGGGAGTCTTAAACACAGTTTACAGATGGTAAAACTAAAGCTTAGAATTCAATGATTTGGGGGCTAAATTGTTTAGAACATTCACTGCTCTTGCTGAGGAACCAGGTGTGCTTTCCTGCAGCTCAGAACTACCTGTAACTCCAGCTCCTGGAGGTTTGGTGCCCTGTGCTGGCTCTGTGGGGACCTGTGTACACATACACAAATGCACATGTGCACGCACGCACACACACACACTTTTAAAAAGAACCACATGATTTGCCAAAACTCAGTAAATATGCATGTGAGAAGTTGTTTGGTGAACATATCTGTTTCAGAGACTTTGCAGGTAGCCTTTGGAAGCCAATGCTGAAACACATCCATCAAGTTTTTGTTAATGAAGAACCTGTCTCGCTGATGCTTCAGAGCTTGGGCGAATCAAACCACCTGGACTCTGATGTTTAGAGAGTGCCCTCCTACGTGAGCACGTACGTCACTAGGTATTGGTACCTGAGTACGCCTTTGAAGCACAGATCTCATTTGCAAACCTGCACATATGCTCTCCCTTCCGTACACACAAGATAAAATTTACAGCAAGGCTGTGCTTTCAAGTATACCCTCGTTTTAAGCAGTCATGGCTTTTCAGTATGCTAATTGATACATCAGGAGCTGATTGAGACAAGACAGAGGAAGTTTGAAGCTAGAGTGACTTGGGGACATACAGACTCTTATTAGCAGTGGTATCCTTACTCTATGACCTTTATTTCTCTGAAACATCAGCTCTTTCAGTAACAGAAGCAATCCTCCTTATACCAGCTCCACAGTGTTTCTCATCAGATTACAAGTGATAGAAATTAAACCACACAGCACAGCTTGTGCAGGGAGCAGGCAAAATTCTGTTAAATGCATTAAAATATTATGTATAGTTATTGACAAAATGTGGATTTTAAATACTTGCAGAATGAGCCTGTACTGTGTTGTCCCTGGCTAGCTTCTGATACACACCCTGCTGGTTTTAACGTGAAGTTCAACCTTCTTTTCTGAAATAATTAAGGGGCTTTGTTCGCCTTTCAATATGCCTTATTGGTTAGTTGTGTGATTCCAGACAAATCACTTTCTTCTGTGGGGACCGATTTCCCCTCTTGTTTTAAGATGGGGAAATGCCCAAGTTTAGGGCTATAAGTAGATACTGGATTGGCACGTGTAAATTTACTTTAAGTTCATTTAAAAGATTTTTCTCTGCAATTCCATTTTACAGCATTGTGCTTATTAAGATAACACTAGCTACTGTAAAGATAAATCCAGGGACTCTAGCAGTTTAATACAAATAAGTGGGTTTCTTTGCCATGTACCGTGCGACCCTGAACTTCTGGCGTTCATGTGGAAATCTCTGTAGGCATTTCAGTCTTTTTAAGCTTGTCGCTTTGTCATCACGTGGTTGAGCCCCTCGGCTTCCAACCAACAGACAGAGGAATTGCTTGCGAGGTGGTACACACCTCTTTCTCAGATCCCATTGACTAGAACTTAGTCAAAAGGCACACCTAGGTTCGGGAAGCTGCGGGAAACACATTCATTTACTAGGTGACCATGTCCAGGGGCAGATTTATAATGACATGGGAGTGCTCAGTTCTTTAGTGGACAGACAGCTATCACCATCTTTGTCAGACTTGTAAGGCAGTGGATTGAGGACATCTGTACTCCTACAAATACCATCTGACCCTACAGTTATAGGCCAGCATATGCTTTATTTAACTTTCATATTAAAGGATTCTTTCTCCCTTGTGCAACTCCAAATCTGAATTCCATAGGCAAGAAAGAAAAAAAAAATCTGAAAGCTTGTAAAATTTACCTTTTTATATAAATTCTTTACCCTGTAGGTACTAGAATATTGATCATCTTATGTCAAAATTTTGAATGTGTAGATAGAAACAAATTCTTTCAGACCAAAAGGAAGTATTTCCTTTTCAATCCCTATTTATATCAAACTTTTAATCAGAATGAATGTGCTTGTTCTTCACATGTAGATTTTATGTTATTTTTGAGAATAGTGTTCTTATTGAGTGCTAATTGCATGCACCTACAGCTTTCAAAGAAGTGTTAATAGATCCTGGGAGCTGATAGCCTCCTCGCTGGTGTTATGTATGTGTTAATTTATAAGGTGCCTGCAGGAGCTTCACAAGCCCTTCATTTTGGCAGCTGCTTGATGATGTGAGCTACGCAGACATATAATGCATCTGTTTACCAGGCATCAATAAGGAAATGACAGCAGGGCTCTAGCACAGAGGGTTTTTTTTTTTTTATTGATAAAGGCTTTTAACAATTTACCTTAATTTCCTGAGCTCTTGGGCTTAGCAAAGAAAGTACACTTTACCATAGAAAAAAATATAGACATTTAATTTTTCTAATACACGTGTTCCCATTGGGAAAAATAACACATGCTGTAGTAGAAAGTCATTTGGAGGGCACACGGCTGGCTTTCTGTCTACATGTTGTGTAACTTTGTATGGTCCCATCAAAGTGGTCGTTATCTGTACAAATGAGTCTGGTACTAGAATATGTACTGTCCCAGATGACAGCATCATATTCATAATAAATTCCATTAGGCATGGTGGTATAGGCTTGCAACCTCAGTATTCAAATGTCTAAAGGTGGATAGGGCGATCAAAGCCAGCCTGGGCAGCTCATTGAGGAAAAAGAAAGAAAAAGAAAGAATTCAGATTTGATTTAAATGTTTACTTTGAGAGTTTGATAAATAGAAAACAAAAAATAGTGGTGTTTTAGTTTGAATAGTTTAGTTGTTGAGACAGGGTCTCCTTGCTGACCTGTAACTCTCTGTAGACTGGAGTGCAAACTGAGCTGCCCTTGAACTCACAGAGGCCTGCCTGTGTCTGCCTCCTGAGTGCTGGAATTAAAAGCATGCTACATCATGGCCAACTAAAAGATAGTTTTAAAATGGAAGTCCCATTAAGAAACGAATAAATCAAACTTGGAAGCAATTTAGAATGCACCCGGAATGCTCGCCATCACAAACAAGAAAAGCACATTGGCTTTTGGTCTACATTGATCTGTGACTGATGCAGAGAACAGAATTGGGCGGGAGCCGTGGGAACCTGGATTCAGCCTTTGGAGAGTCTGCCTTTGAAGACATGTGATGCCTTAAGATGTGCCCTCACAGCCCATGAGGACAAGGCTACTCACTATGTAAGGCCTTTAACTTATGACAAGGAATTGGGCCTCACAATGTTATGTAATATTTTATACATTAGGAAAAATCTAAGTGACACCATCATTCTCAGCATTAAAATGAGTTCTAATTATTAAAGTTTAAAGTAATATGAAAAGTGAGTTCTGGATATCATGGTTCAGTTGAGCATTTCTTAAAGCATGGAATGTTTCTAATACTCAAGCATTTTGTCAAATATGACAAAGGAGGTCACTGAGTTTTTGTTCCTTTTTAATCTATAAAGTTAATTTAGCCATGTTGTTGTGTAGACAAGAGGGTCCTCACCAAAGTCTATACAGATGGTCATGCATTATCTTGGATTTTAAGCCTCATAAAGTAAGCAGGAGATGAACAAGCCATTTTTTTTATACCTTGTCATTCTCAAGTATTTTGTCATAGTAAGAGGAAATGGACAATGACATAGAAGTCCTGACAGAATAACTTCAAAGACGAGAGCTGGCAGATGTGGGCTGAAGCATGGCTCAGCCCTAAGACATAAATCAAAGATCAATACCATTGCTCATTATTGGAAGCCCATCCTGCTGCTGAGTGTAAGGGAGGAGGATGGATTGTAGTAACAGGCGGAGAAGTAGGAGGCAGTGTCAGTGCCATATGGAGGGTGACAGGTCTGAAATGTGCATCTAACAGCGAAGGGCAGTCTCACTCCTGTCTCCCACATCAGCCTTACGTGTCCTTCACTTTTTCAAAGACACTGCCTCTGAAGTGGAGAGGGAATAATTAGGTCTGATAGCTCGACACTGTCAGTAGCAGGATCCTAGTTTTCCTTACAAGTTAAAAACGTGTTTTGCCTATTCTTATCCTTCCTCCTTTCTTCTCCCTCCACTTTCCACAAAGAACTGAGAAGAAATAGAGTACCACGTAGATGATTGACAAAACCCCATCAATGCTTCTAACATGCTCCCAGAGGAGATAGGCAACTCTAAGCACAGAACAACAACTCGTTTTGGCTGGAAAGGAAATAATAAGGAATTTGTTGTCAAAGACACAAGAGATTAAATTCTAATCAAAACCCTTAGTGACCATGAGCCTACATAAAGTTATTCACTATGCATTATAAAATTAATCTTAGAATAAGATTCCCATGAAGAATTATTGCCAAAGCGAGGGCCAACCCCATCGTTCATATGCAGCAGCTATTAGTAAACGGGAGCATTGATTCTAATAAGCATCTGATGGCTTTCCTTTCCTGTCTCTTACCCACCGAAGACCTCTTTCTTTCTCACTCAGTCCTACTCTAACTTTTGACATTGTTTTAACCCTTAAAGTTTATCATGAGTCATGTCATCAGACTACCTTTAGACAAACAGACAGTTCAAGGTTGAGTAGAATTCATGGCTTTAATACCATGGGATTCTGGTGACGTGAATAATACAGGCACATTAATGAGTGACCTTGAAAAGTGAGCCGATATTCTCTGGTAGTGCCCTGAGAAGGCTATCACTATGATATGCCTTCACATTGATGCCTGCAACAATTTTTCACCATTTATTTAGAGAGAGCAGACACTCTACTAGAAAACATTCAATGCAATAAAACTAGCATAAACTATTTTGTAAGTAGCTATAATTTCATGATTTTAAGTCACTCTTGAATTGGAAGTGTTAGCTGCAAACATAGAGAGACAGTGTTAATGTGACTAATGCCCTCAGATATGTCCCCTGTCCTCTGCCCAGCTAATAAAAATAAAACCTAAATGTACATTCATATTCCTTCTGGCCTTTCTGCATTTTTCTCTATTTTATTCTTGGGGTAGCCACTGGCCGTTTTTGGTGGGCTAATATCCACTTATAAATTTCAGATACACACTGCAGTAATCTGATCAGAAGAAAGGATGTCAATGGATTTTGTCAGGCACAGTCATTCAATCTAGAGGTCTCAAGTTCTTTGTTTAAAAATATTTTCATCTTAACTTTTTATGATTTCCAATACTTCTGAATAGAATAATTTACTGTTTGGAGAAACTCAGGATGTCCTGACTAAACGAATGAAATTTTTGAAAAACTGTAAATAATTCAAAATTGTCATCTGTCAACAAAATTCAAAGTAAAACAACTTTAGTCTATGTTGTATTTAGTCTATGATTTCTTTTTTTAAGATTTTTAAATTTATATATATATATATATACGTATATGCCTGTGTGATTGTATGTTGTTGTGTGGGTATCCATGAAGGCCAGAAGCAGGTACCAAGGACCCTGGAGCTGGAGTTTTAAGCTGCCATGAGATGCCCTACATGGGTATTGGGAAACAAATGGGTCTTCTGCATGATTAGCAATTGCTCTCTGTTGTGGGTCCATCTCACCAGCACCTACAGTTTCATTGCAGCTTGTAAAGTGATTTCAGATCTGTTAATCTTAACAGAAAGCCCATAAATTAGTTACTGTCATTGTTGATATTGTAGACAAAGAATAGAGACTCAAATCATTTATTAGTCAAGTTGAATATGAAGCTAGAAGCTGACATAATCAGAACTCAAACCAGAATAATTTCCACCCAAGCACAATGCACTTTCCTGGGACCATGCTGCAGCTAACATACTTTTTTTTTGTTATTTTTAGAAAATTGAGTTCTAAATCTTAGGTTAAGAGCCAGAGAGAGGATAGAGAAAGCACTCCCCTAGGATGATTTGTCCTAGAGAGCACAGCTAGTTTGCTCCCAGAGTGCTCTGAAGATCTGGGACATTTTTGATTAAGTAGGTAAAGGTTGACAAAAATTTGCCAGTGTTTTCCATTTTGGTTTTCTTCATCTTTTTGAATTTTAAAAGAAATGGAGTGTCACAGGAAAGGTTGGCAGTATGGCTCCAAGCATCTGAGAAATCTTTTATTCCACTAAATAGAGTTTCAAAAAATAACCAAGCAATTCATGGGAAACTAGTTGGAGGTGAGATATAAAAAACAGATTGATAAATTGTGATGCAAGAGTGAATTTTATTCATGGAAGAGAATTTACAAATGAGACCTTGTCACTGACACATGATCTGGGATCTAACAGGATTTCCTTCATTTTAACTGTTAATTCCCCCATCATTCCTTTCAATTTAGTGATTTGATTTGTAGTGTGTTGATGAGTAGCAGATCTTTCACTCAGAGCAGGTTTTCAGTGTTAGGACATACTGGACCAAAGAACCGAGATCGTACAGGCTGAGGTACAGGTTCCTGTTTCAGGTCCTGTCACTCTTATGAAATAGTGGTATTGTGGTTGTGTTTGACATAACCCAAAGGAGAGAAGCATTGCCAGTTTTTTTCCTAGTCAGAAGACCAGCATTGCTGTATTTTCCATTGCAAAACCATACGTGTTTTCTTGAGTCTTATATTAGGTAAATTTTTAATGATTCAGAGGAGCCTGAGTTGGGCTTTTTGGGAAAAAGACAAAAGTAAAGGGCTGAGAAGTAGGGCAATAAAGAGGAAGGTAGGGTGGGGTGGCGAGCCAGAGGATAGGAAGCTTGTCAGAGACTCCCTGCTTCTAAATCTTTTATTGAATTCCGTATCTGCAGAGTTCTAAGAAATCTATGAAATAGGAATAATAATAATAACCCTAGAGTATTAAACTAGAAAATAGATGTTAAGTGCTCAACACAGTATGAAGTACATGAAAAGATGCGATAAGACCATAATGAAAATAATAATAATAATAATAATAATAATAATAATAATAATAATAATAATTCTACATCTTATTCTTCCTCTGCTGAGCCCACTGCAGTAACACCAGGTAATCGAGGGCTGGGACTAGGGTTGGCAGAAGGACTGCTGCTCTTTGTTGCTATAACTTAGGAAGTGGTTGTATTGTTCTAGGAGTAGTAGGAACAGAGAAGGGAGTTGCTGGTGGGTGGGAGAGAGAGAAGAAATGGTTTGAAAAAGACCCCGGCGCCCACCCGTGGCTGTGCTGTTGAAGCTAACTTCCTTTCACTAAACATGCTGAACCCACCTCCTACCCCAATGCGAGGGGATGTGTTCTCGGTTCTGAATAGACATTTCTCCACAATAAAAGAGTCTGTTTCCACAGCAGTCTCTCAAATGCAGGGGTTGCTTGCACAGCATTGAGAACACCATGTCTGGCTCCTGCAGTGCCCTGCAGGCATGTGTGCAGGGGGGAATGGAGATTCCTGGCAGAAAGGAAAGGGTTCTTTTTAACCTGGCAGGAAATCAGGCATGCAGGGTGAAATGAGTGCAGGTCCCACTGACTACCCCTTTCACAGAACTCTTTCAGAAGAATAGCTTCTCACCATGAAGTAATTATAACTTCTTTAAAAGCAGTCATCTACCAGCCTTCAGCTCCATCAACAATTCAACTTCGATCAGTGTTACTCTTCTGAGTGACATAGGGAAGTGGAAAAACCACTTGGCTTAACTCGCAACAAACAGCACTTTACAGAACCCAGCTATCTCTGCTGCTCTTAGAAAATAGTGACTATTGAGCGTGCCTCTGGTCTGGGGAGCTGTTTTATTTTTTTCCTATTCTTCTGGCTGAAGTTGACAGTTAATCATTAGTATTTGGTGACCTGTGTCTCTTTAGTGAGACTTCGAGAGACAACCCCATTTTTGATGTTAAGAAAGGAACATATTTTATAAAACCTGCACTCACGTGTTTTTGAGGAATTGTTTCATTTGGACTATCTCTTCATGCTGGTGATTATATCTTTCTTGGAAAGAAGCTGTGTCCAGGTCATGAAACTGGAAAGGAGATGGTTAGAGGGGATGATATAGCAGGAATGGGAGCAGGAAAACCTGAGGACATCCGTCTTGATAAAAGACTATTCGTGACCAGCAGTGATCTGGAGAGTATGGCAATGGGACAGTTGGGAAGAGGGAAGAATAAATAAGAATATTTATGAAAATCACACAGTGAAACTCATAACCTTGAATGCTACCACTGTGATAGGCAGACAATTTGTATTTTAAGATGCAAAATTAAATATTTCAATACGTGATGTTTTCTTAGGTCTCTCAGATTAGATCAGTTGGATAGCACTTGTCTGATTAGTTTAAAATATTATTAAAAAATCAGGGTTTTTGGTCAGGATACAATACAGTTATTTTATTGTATGATATCCATTGGAGTTCAGTTTAATTGCAGAGTAGTGTGGTGTGTCAAGTGTCTAGAACAGGATCTATTAAGAATTTTTAAGCATCCAGAAAACTTCATCACACTTCTCCACGTATCCATTCAAGAAACATCCATGGATATATTTAACTTTCTTTGAGCTGAGGGCTTACACAGTAAATAACCATTAGCTAATGAACAAGTACCGTTTCCTCGTCTGCATTCACCCCACATGCACATGAACTATAGCTCTCTGAATCTGTTTGTTTTTAACCTTTTCTTTAACTATCAGTTCTACAGTTATCTTTAATTCATCAATTTCTATATTTTCCTGATTAACCTAACACTAGGAAATTCTGTATGAATCCAGAAGGTAAGATAAATGCTAGTCAAGGCTCAGTCATTAGGATATATACATATTAACAAATTATTTAGAAGGAATTATACAGTTTCAGGGTTGGCTAAGTCAGACAAGTATTCACAAAACAGGGCACCATAGAACTCTTGGGAATAAATCGAAGTTGCTTCCTATAGGTGATGATGCTCTTCCATCAGAGAAACCTTAGTTCTGATTTAAGACCTTTAACTTGATGGAAACAGACCAATTTCATTATCTAAACTAATTTTCTTACTTGAAGATTGTGGACTTTATTGTAATTTTAATGCATCGATATAGCTAGGCTTTACTCCCCATTAATGGCTGTGGCATAACCTAGATAAGATTCCACATCAAAAGATTATTGCAGTGTATCAATATTTACTTGATTCACTTAGTTAGCAGAGAATTAATACCAACCAATGACTTGTTTCAAAGAGAGCTTGTGAGTGCATTTCCAAACTTGTATGACCTTGAAGAGGCTCCAGTATTGGCCTTTAACCTGCAGAATAGCTCCCAGTAAATCAGTGGGTGCTCTGGATGTGTTTTAGATTTGGGTAAAATCTGAGAATTTCATAAATCAGAGACAGGAATTCTCAGGTCACAAAGGTCAGTAAATCCCTCTGATTGGAGGGCTAGTCTTCCCCCTTTTCAGCATCATCTTTTTAGTACAAAAAACAAAACAAAAAAACAAGCAAACAACCAAACAAACAAGAAAAACAAAATAAAATGAAAGACCCACCCTTTCATTGAAGTAGTTATTTGGTTATATGAATTAGTTATTTGGTGCAATGGTAAGGGGATTATTATTTTCCATTAACACATGTTATACATAATGCATAAGTTTGAGAAACACCCCAATTTATGTACCAAACATCGTACTTTTTAGGCAGTGGGGCTTCCATTTGTAATAAAGAGAGTACTCTGTAGGTAGCCATACTTCCAATTGAATTTTCTTCACTTTTGTTAGAATTTCTAGCTAAATTGTAAAGTGAATAAACATACTGTTTTACCTACTCATTAAGTTATTATTCTGTTCATAGAAGGAGAATGGTTTGTGTACATGTGCGTGCTTATTCATGTGCAGGTGCACATGTTGGGAATATACATGTGACACGTGCTTTTGATATGGAAGCCATAGGGCAATCTTGGGTTTCATTAGATACCAGCCACCTTTTCTTTGAGATGGTGTCTCTCATTGGCTTGGAACATTGTGACTAGGCAAGATTAACTGTCCAGAAGCTCCAGGGACCTCCTTGTTTCCACCTCCTCCATATTGGGATCACAGACATTACCCACCATGCCTGGCTTTCTTGATTGGGTTCTGCAGTTGAAATCAGATCTTTGAGCTTTTTATGTGAGTGCTTTACTGACTGAGCTATTTCTCCAACTTGGAATAAGCTTTGTATTTCGTAAACTGACATTTATTGAGTTTCTATTGCCTGCAAAACTAGATACTAGATTCAGTGGCATAAATCTACACAGGTAAAGGAAAAAAAAAAACCTAACAGATCCTAATTTTATATTTAGGTCAGGGTAATTAGTGTTACAAAAAAGAGAAGTAGAGAGACTTCTATGGAAGAAGATGCTAAGGGTATGAGTTGTTTGCTTCTGACACTCTTCTCAGAGGAGCTCAGAACTAAATTAAGATGCACCTAGGTTAGAATAAGTGGGAGCGAGGAAGAGCAGGAGGAGGAAGAGCAGGAGGGGGAAGAGCAGGAGGGGGAAGAGCTGGAGGGGGGAGGAACAGGAGAGGGGAAGAACAGGAGGGGGGAGAGCAGGAGGGGGAAGAGCAGGAGGGGGAAGAGCAGGAGGGGGAAGAGCAGGAGAGGGGAAAAGCAGGAGGGAGAAAGCACATGCAAAAGGGCCAAGAAGGAAGAGAACTGTGGCTTCTGAAAGAAACGGATTCATGATGAGAGTACAGGAGTACCTACAGACAAAACCGACAAGGCAAACTAAGTTAGACCTTACAAGTCCCAGTTAGCTACATTTATGAATTTAGACTTTCTCTATAGAAATGTCTAAACCATCAGAGACTTGAAAATAATAAAACCATACAGGAGGAAAGTGATGTAGATTAGAAAATGTCTTTATAACACAGACAATAGGTAGGAGAAGAGGATAGATAGACATATCAGGGATGGTAGTGGCTGTTCATATTTAATGTGTTGCTGTAGCCTGCTGCCTAGGTAAGTGCTTGGAATGGAATAGGATAGGTCTTTATCATTTATTCTTTCACATATTTGTCACCCACTGCCCATTACCTGCTATGTATAATATTCTTTACAATATACAAGGAGTTGTCATTAAATTAAATGGACATATCCTAGGGCATCTGGAGTCCAATGAGAAGGATAACAAATGCTATGGTTATAAATGAAGCAAGTAGACTTTGGGTTGAAGGCTATGGAAGCACACAAACGATTGTTTACATAAAGAATATCCAGAAGTGTTGCTGTAAGTAGAGTTTCCAGAGATATCCTACTCAAGGAAGTGGTGCTTTTGAGATATACATTGGGAGATAAATATTTGATATAAACTCTAAATAGTCAGACCAGTTGACACCCAGTGCAATGCTCTAGCATCTAAGCTAGAGCAATGGAAACCATCTGGGAAGAAGTGATGGATTTGCAGTTGTAAATGCCCTCCAGGACTGGGGCTGGGACTGGATGAAGGGACTGTAGAAGCTGCGTAAGGACATCAGCCAATACACAGTAGTGCCATTTCTGAGGCAGAGGTCCCAGAGGCAGAAGTATCTGGATCTCTGGTTTCACCAATGACAGGCTCAGTTTAGGGGCCTTGAATTTGGATTTGACAATAGCCTAGTGGATACTTCTACAGCCAAAGGGGCTGTGCAGATCTAGAGCCAAGTAAGGAAGTCTGGTTCCTTTCCAAATGGGAAACAAAACAAAGAACAATGATACAGCAATCAAAGGGAGATGTTGCTGCAAGGGGTGGCTGCTTAAAACATTTCAAACTTCACAAACAAAACTGAGGTAAAAGTTGGAATTGCTATGCATGGCTCTACTGGATATGGATCTCTCTCTCTCTCTCTCTCTCTCTCTCTCTCTCTCTCTCTCTCTCTCTCTCTCTCTGTTGATGTGTGAGTATGGGCACATGTGTACTATGGTGTATGTGTGGAGTTCAAGGAACAGGTTTTGAGAATTGGTTCTTCCCTTTCCCTTTGTTGAGGGAAGGGTCTCTCCTGTTTTTGCTGCACTGCCTACTTTCCTGACCCCGCCTCCCACCTTACTGTAGGAGGGCTGGGTTTGCAGAGGCCTGCCTCCATGTCTGGATTATTAAATGAGTTAGAGATGGAACTCAGCTCTTGGTGCTTGCAAGATAACCGAACTACCTGCAGCGTCTGAACTTTAGATTTTAAGTTAGGGCTTAATGTGGTCTTACAGAGAAGAAACTTGTCACAGTGGTGCTTCTGAGAGCCAAAGGGTATGAGGAAGTTGATGACTCTAGTTTAGATAAAGAAAACAGAGGAGAGATGAATTAGGAGAAAAAACGGGATGGAGGACTGAGTCATCTTGTTGTAATGGAAGAACTAACATTTTTGAAGTAATTGGGAAATAGTGAAGATCGTTACTGAAGGGAATGTCTAAATGTGTGCTTGCTGGTGAGTCACTTTAAGAGCATGGTGAGGTCTAATGACATGTAGGAGTTCCTCAAGCTGGGAACAACAGAGTCTGTCCAGACAGCTGAGGTGGGACAGGTTGCAGCCATGAACTGTGCGGGTGTTTGCCAGAAGTCATTCTTAGTCTCTATCCGTTATAAAGACTCCAGAAATTCAGGGTGGCTTCTATTCTCAGGGAGAGACAATGATACTCAGGTAAGTGGAGGACCCTTGGAGCATCCTGGCTCACATCCTAGTCTTTAGATCACAGGTACACACACAGCTGCACCTTTGGAGGTATTATTTTCAAGTATTTGTGGAGTATTTTGATATTTCTTGGATTTGATAGAGTCAAATCCATTACTTCACAGCCATGAATTGGCCTCAGAAACAAAAATGTGTTACTATCCCCAGGGAACTCCTTAAGTAGAGCGAGAGAAGACTAGGATTCTATCATGAAGATTTGACAGATTCATACCGCAATGGATAGGAAAACTAGGAAAGTATCTATTCCTTTTGGGTACACATGGAAGAAGGCTTGCCAGAGGGAAATGAAATCTTTGTTTTGAAGAAATGGATGGGACTTCACCAGGAACAAAAGTAGAGCTCAAAGAGAAACTGCAAAGTTCAAAAGCAGAGACAGAGCACACCATTGGGGTAGCTTCTTCTGTGCCTCACACTGAGGAGAACATTTAACTCTGGTCACCTGGAAATACACCTCATAGTAAGTGTGGATTAAAGTAGTCCCGTCTAATGACTGAACCTTGTTTGACCTTTTAGTAGTGTGATCACTGTGCTCAAGGTTTATCCTATAGTTGTCATTCTTTTCTGATGTGTTTTCTCAAACAGCCATTTATACCTGTGTCTAGTTGTTGTCTTTTTTTTTTTTTTTTCAAGAAGAATAAGAGTCCCCTACATACCTATGTTGAGAGTTTAAATTTGGCTCAGTAGGATGAGGAAATGTCAGAGCCATCTTTTAGTTTGTTGCCTTGCCCCTCCACTCAGCTCCATTTTGCTCCTCACTACTCTTTTGGTTTCTTCCCCATCTACTCAATGTCTATTATTTTTCCCATTGTGTTTTCTAATGGATAAATCGACAACTGTCCTCACAAACTTGCGTTTACCCAAGCAACAAATATATGCAAACAACATATCAGAATGTTTCTAATTCTGTGTCCTTACTCTTGAAATCTCGTTAGAATGTTGTTCCTATAAGTGTCGACCGTTTTAAAAAAAAGTATGAACAACGTTGTGGGTTTTCCTTAAATGCGTGTTTTAATAACTTCATAAGGAAAGCCTTTATTTCCTAATTGTGCTAGGAAAAGGAATAGTTTATTCTAACAGTGTTTTCTAAGCTTGACTCTAATGACCATTATTGAGAACATTTACACCTGTGAAAAATATACTCATAGCATGTAGTCGTTTTGGGGGGTTAGAATTCATGAAACCACTAAGACTTTGCTGCTTACATCATTTTCTTTCATTTTTACATTTTCTTTCCAACAAAACATAAATGCATTTGTTTAGAAACTTGGAGTGGGGTAATTTTGTGGGAGAAAATCCTGGTAGGCTTCTGCACCCCGAGTGGAATGCATTTGTGAATGCTATTTCCCATCATGTGCAGTACCTTTGTCATCTTGGTTTGAATGGCAAGTGTTTTTGTTGCCATGTCAACAGCTTCATCTGAAGTTCAGTCTTCTCCGGCCTCGGGGAGGAGGTATGCTTCAGCTGCCCAGTTCTTTTTGAGAACCTTATAAAAGCCGGCTAGACAATTTAACAGCTTAATGGGACTTGGGGTTAATGGGGAGTGTGGCTGGGAAGGTCATCTATGGGCCTGTCCATGTTCACAGAAGACTCATTTGTGTTCTCCTGAGCTGCTTCATACACTCAGGTCTAGTTATCACCATGGAGATTTCATTGTCAATGCAATCTATTAAGAAGCCTTCAACTAAATATTACCTGTTGGGAGCCACCATTTTCAAGCAACGTGATCACTAGAGAAGTGGCCTATTCAGTTTTAAGGCTCTGCCTGAAACATGTAGGATGCAAAAGTTAGTGGAACATTTACTGCTGACAAAGCCTATGTTTTCCAGATACTAATCACTTAGCAAGCATGTATCCATAAGGTACTTCTTTTGTTGTTGTTATACATTAGGGCATTAGGACTCCTGCCTAAGCATGGATTTAGAACAGTGAACTAGACCCAGGTATCTTTCTGGAATCTGTACTTCCCTTAGAAGACAAGCAGATGTAATTACCTAGAGGAATGGCTTCTTATCTTTGAAGAGTGCAAATGAACCACAGACTAGATGCATAAGGGAGGGGGAAGGAGAGCTTTTCAATTATTGTGATACCCAGAATGCTCGCTAGAATAGACTAAGCCCCATGTGCATTCTGGTTGAAACTGCTTTAGTGTGGCTACTGAGGAGTGGCTTGCTTGCCATGGGATTCCTCACCTTGAAAGCAGAGCTTTGGATTAACACTTCCGGTTTATTTACTTTACATTTCCCCATCGTAGCTTCCCCTCCCTCCTCTCCCCCCAGTCCCTCCATCTCACCCTCCCTCATGTACCCTTTCTTCCAGTCTCCTCAGAAAAGATTAGGCCTCCCATGGATAACAACCAGCCTTGGCATATCAAGTTGCAGTAAGACTAGGTACATCTTTTCCTACTGAAACTAGAGAAGGCAGCCCTATTAGGCGAAAGGGATCCAAAGGAAGGCAATGTAGTCAGAGATAGCCCCTGCTCCCTCTTTAGGACTCCCACATGAAGACCCAGCTGCACAAGTGTTGTGTATGTGCAGAGGGTCTACATCCATCCCATGGATGCTCTCTCCTTGGCAGTTTAGTCTCTATAAGCCCTTATAGGCCCAAGTTAGTTGATTTTCTAGGTTTTCCTGTGCTGTGCTTGACTCCTCTGGCTCCTTCACACCTCCCTTACCCTCTTCCACAGGATTCTCCTAGCTCCACTTAATGTTTGGCTGTGAGTCTCTGTATCAGTTTCCACTAGTTGGTGGGTGAAGCCTCTCTATGATAGCTATGCTAGGCTCCTGTCTGCAAATGCAGCAGAATGTGTTTCACTTTACCACAAGACACTTCCTCAGCTATGTTCATTGCAGCTTTACTTGTAATATCCAGAGAGTGAAAACATCCTAAATGTCCTTCAACTGAAAAACGGATAAACAAAATGTGGTACATTTACACAATGGAGTATTACTTGGCTATTAAAAACAATGACATCATGAAATTTGCAGGCAAATGGATAGAGCTATCAAAGATCATACTGAGTGAGGAAACCTAGGCCCAGAAAGACAAAGATGGTATATACTCACTTATAAGTGAATATTAGTCATAAAGTGCAGAATAAACCTGCTACAAAAAACAGACCCAAAGAAGCTAAGTAAAAAGAAGGGCCCAAAGTGGGACCTTTGAGTCTCACTGAGAAGAGGAAATAGATTAGACATCCAGGGTAGATAAAGGTCTGGGAGTGGGTGGGGCAGTTTGGGGGCAGGGAGATAGGAACAGGAAGGAAGAGGGGCAATGAAAGGAGAGAGCACTGGGAGAGGCAACTGGATGGTGGGGAGGCATCTCTGGGATGAGCTAGAAACCTAGGACAGTGGAAACTCCCAGGAATATATGAGGGTAATCCTAGCTAAGACTTGTAGTGATGGGGAATATGGAGCCTGAAGTGGCCATTTTCTGTAACCAGGCAATACATCCAATGGAAGGATTGGGACATAAACCCAGTCACAAAGCCCTAGACTCACACTTTGTCCTGCCTATAAGATGTGCAGGCATAAAAGATGGAGCAGAATTTGAGGGAGCTTGAGACCCAGGCCATGAGAGGAAACCCACCCCTTGATTGGTACCACAATATCACAGATCAAAAGTTGGAATGTTCAAAATAGATGCTTACCTGCAATGTTTCTTCTGTGGTTGTTATTTAAACTAAAAATGACTTGATGGTCTCTGATCTAAGAGTTAGCATATATGATGACCACTTTTAGTTCTGAAGTTAATGTCGTATGTTTTCCAAATGAAAGCAAAGAATTGGAAGTTGTTCCTTGCTGACATTCTGATGACAAATTTATAAATATATACTATTTGAATGGTAAGTGATCTGTCTCCTATTAAGACTAAGACAATCTAGCATTAGAGAGAGGGGAGAAAGAGAGAGGGAGAGAGAGAGAGAGAGAGAGAGAGAGAGAGAGAGAGAGAGAGAGAACTCACGTGAGTGCTGGTGCTTGCAGCAGCTAAAGAAGGAATCAGATATTCTGGAAATGGAGTTACAGCAGTTGTGAGTTTTCTACTGTGGTTCTGGGAATTGAACTCAGGTCCTGAGAAGCATGGACTCTTAACCTCTGAGTCATCTTCCCCTCTACTCTCTACTTTTAAGGACCCCATAGTTTATTTTGATACAGATACACTCTTAATTACAACATAAACAAAAGCATTATTAAGCATGTTTTTGGGACAACAAGACTAGAAATCTGTGGAATAAGCCTTTGTGAAGAAGTTGACTTAAGTGAACAATAGGCCTGGTAAGGCAGACTAGGTGATTTGGAGAACAAAATTCTTTTTTATCATAGATATTTTTCAATATATAGCTCATGTATTTTCAATATATCTTCTCAGTTATCACCATAGCCATGTGAATCAGGTGGCCTTATTGTCTTTACTTTCAAGGCAGAAACAAACAACAGGCTATCGAGAAGTTTATGATCCATCAAGGTGCCCCCATTTGGAGTGTGGGGAGGAATAGAAAATTATTCCTTACCCATCTAAACTAAGCCATTTCTTATCTTGGCTGTGCAGTAAATAGACAGAGGATTGTGGGAAATTTAGTGTGATTTTTCCTTCATGGAGACTACTTCAGTGTTGGGAAGATTTCTTGGAAATTCAGTTCATAGACTTCTCTCATATTTCTTGGGAGGAACTCCTAGGTAGTTACAGAATTGAAGTTCTTTGGCATATGAGAATATATCTGAAGCAAAAACATATTTACAAATAAAAAACACTGCCACTAAAACATGAAGCCATGTTCTCTGAAGCAAGTGCCATGTCATTGATTCCTGAGTACTGCATCTTAAGTAGACTAAAGGGAGTTTGTGAAATCATAAATGATGTATATGTCCATGAGGTAGTTGCAACACTCTGACAGAGTCACTTAGAATCAAAAGAAAAGACATAAATAAGTCAGTTCTTTGATGAATAAAACATGAATAAATCAAAAGGATGAACCTTTAAAGATCCAGGTTTCCCTTCCCTGCTACTGAGTTGCCTTGTCCAGCCTAGGGGAGGTGCTGGTCTTACTGCAACTTGTTTGGTTGATATCCATGGCTGGCTTACCCTTTTCTGAAGATAGATGGTGATAGAGAGGGAGGGAAGGAGAAGTGAGGTAGGGGCAGAGGGACTGGGAAGAGAGGAGGGAGGGGAACTCTGGTCCAGATGTAACATATAAGAGAAGAAGCAATTTAAAAACTTGAAATAAAGATCCAGGTCTCACTTTAGTTATATAGGTGTTGAGGCAGACCAACAAAACATCTGCGCCTATGGTTATACCACAGTCCTAAATGTAATGTCCTGCAGTGTCATATGATGTTCTCTATTCATTCTGGAGTCTTGCTGGTAAAGCATTATACTTAAACACAAGTTAAAGCAAGTGAAGGATGTACACTTTCTATCTTAAGTAAGGCTTGTAATGAATCTTGCTAGAAATATCAGTATAAAGACCAAGTCACTGTTGCTTCAAGAGTTAAATCTGTTCTCTTACTATGTTAATAATGAGATTTAGAGCCATCTATCCACATTTTGCTTGATTTCTCTCCATCTCTGAAGTCCCAAATTATGTTATATCTCAGAACTAATTTTTCATTCCATTCTCCTTTAAATCCCTTGATTGCTCAAGCTCTGGTTATTTTTTTAAAGCTTTAAATTTTCGTTGCACTCATTTCTCATTCAAAGTTTAATATGTTATGATCAACTACATGTACCTTAAGAAATAGCATTCAAATCAGGATCGGGGTGAAAAGATTTAATGTATTGAAGGTTTTTCCTTCTTCTTCTTCTTCTTCTTCTTCTTCTTCTTCTTCTTCTTCTTCTTCTTCTTCTTCTTCTTCTTCTTCTTCTTCTTTTTTAAGTAGAAGGCATTTTATTAGCTAAGTCTCTGCCCACGGGAATATTTTCAGCGTGTGAGGATAAAGAGAACGTGTCACCATCCAGCAGCTGGTGTGAGAAAGCCTTTCTAAGCCTCTGAGAGGAGGCTTTGATAAAGCCACCAGGGGGTGGGATCAAGACATTAGAGTCACAGGTAGAATTTAAGCCTAGGCTTCACTTCAGAAAAGGAGTGACTGTGAAGAATAAAGGAAATATGGGTTACAGTGATGATTCTGTGGACAGCCTGCCTGCCTGCAAACTGTGGGACGCAACCCATTAGCAGTTCTCAAAATCAACTGATAGAGGCTGACTCACCTTATAAATTACAAGGATAAGAAATATCAATAAGTAACACAAAGTGAAGATTCTCAGAGTCTCAAAATGTGCTCAGAGTAGATAAATGCATTTCTTGTCAAATCTTCGTGAAGTAAATAGTGAAAAATATAATCTAAAGGTAAAGAGTATTTTAGTTAGTGCTGCAGTAATAAGTGGTATTGAAGGGGCTATGAAATAACCTCTTCATTTCAGTAAATTCTATGTTGATTACAAACAGTTCCAATGAAAATGAAAGTTATTCTTGTTGATATGTATGTGTGCAAGTAAATGCCTCTGTGGGTCTATGCCTGAGTGTATCACTGAGATATTATGAGCTGAGAAAGTTTCAAAATGTAAAAATGCCTAGGAAATCATGGATGTAAAAGTCTGTGTGTGCATTATGGGTAGGTCCATTTATCTAACATCCATATTTGAATGTGTTACATCATTGCACATACATACAAAATTTTTAAAAAGTGAGTGCATTAATAATTTTCTTTATTGTAGTACTACTGATTGAGCCTGGAATTTGAGGACAGATAAGTCCTCTACTATTGAACGCAATCAGTACATTAAAATAATAGCATCTGTAGATCAGAAACGAATGAAATTCAAATAACTACATTAAGAATAGAAAGCCACAACAGAATGAGTTACTTCATTAAATTATTCCATTTCATTTTGAATTAGCTCACCTGAGGTGTGATGCATGATTAGCTAAATGTGTGATATCAGATCCTGGGCTAAAACTCATTTCAATTCTAAGAGACTTTTGCACAATGCTGAATTCTAATGTTATATCAGAAAAACTATCAACTTATTCTATTTTGTTATTCTTTTATGGAAACATTATTCTGGATAGTCCTTGCCTTTGTAAATGAGTGTGACTTCCTCTGTGTATAAGTCCCAAGAGTTTAGTGTTAAAGTTAGAAATGATCACTTATTCTGATTATTACAATGCAAAATCTACATATTAAGTTATTTTAGAAGCGATTCAGAAACTTCTGAACATTCTATTCAGTATCTTCATCAAATCACGTACGTTTCCTTACTTATACTGTTTCTGTCTTCTCTCCTTCTCTCTCTCTATGCACAGATTGTGTTCCTCTTGTGTGCCAGTTGTTGACAATGATGGCCAAAGATGGATATTATCCATTTGTCCATGAAATTACAGAAAGAGAAAGGGCAAAGGATAGAAGTGCATGTTGATAATAATGAGTAATTGGCAACATCCCAGATGTCTATCAACTGATCAATGGATAATTAAAATGTGCCATTATACAATGGGATATTAGTCAGCTATTAATTAAAATAAACCTGGCAGGTAAATGAATGAAGCTAGACATAATCATCTTAAGTGACATAACGCAGACCATCAGATAAATGTTTTCTCTTATGGGTGGGTGTTAGCTTCTAAGTATTAGATATGTTTCTAGCATTCATGGCGCTGGAAGGTACTTTGAATGATACCAGAGGAGAAAAATATCATCAGTGTCACCCAACTACAAGTAAGTCTTATAACCTAAAACAGAATCCTGCCTGCAAGATATACTGGTGTAGTTGTAGCACAAATATTACGGGAGCAACCAATCACTTTTTGATTAGGTTTAAAGCTCACTCCACAAAATGGAACATATACTTACTAGGCATTGTTAAAATGGCCAAGAACTGAGGCTAGATATGCCATGGAACCTAGGGGGACACGACTACAATTATTTTGATAAAGGAATATTGCAATAGAATGACATATTGCTATATTCATAGATCAGTGTATTGATCCATCCTCATCAGAGAAGCGTCATCTGGGAGGAGACAAGACCTAACACAGAGATCCACAGCTGGACAATGCGCAGGGAGTGAGAGGCTTTGGAGCCCTCAGCCCCTACTGCGATGGCTTTATCAAATCTTTTTCTTTATAGATTAAGAATTTAGATGGAAGAGGAAGAGGAAAGATTACAAGAGCCAGAAGTGGTGGGTGACTCAAAGGATAAAATATTTTCTAGACACAACAGGGCTGATACACAGAGGAACTTACTGAGGCTGTGACAGCATGCATAATACCTGCACAGGAGCAATATCAGGCAAAATCCCAGCATAGAGAAGAAAAGTGGACTTAAAGTTCTGTTCCTAATGAAGAAGCTATTTGCAATTGATGCCTACCTTTTGGGAAAGAGAAAGTTAGTTTTCTTCAGTGGAGTGACACGGGATATGTCAATCTCCCCAGTGTTGTATCAACCATTCTTCAGGGCAAGTTGTAAGCCTGAAGTAGTTGGATAACACAAAATAGACTCATTTGTTTGTGTGCGTGCTTTTTGTTTTATTTTAGTATTTTTTGTCTTGTTAATTTTTGTTTGTCTTGATTTTCTTTCTTGATTTTATTTGAGAGAGAGACAGAGAGAAGATAGACATACAGACAGAGAGACAGAGATAGAGAGACAGAGACAGAGACAGAGAGAGAAAAAGCAAGCAAGCATGAAGCTTGGTGGATAAGGGTTTGCGCAGGATCTGGGAAGAGTTGGGGGAGGGGAAAGAATATGATCAAAATACATCGTATGAAATGCTTTTAAATTAATAAAACAAGAAATTCAAAATAATCAAAAAACAGTGCATGTAAAAGCTAAATCTGATCTAGCTTTGGGTTATAAAAATATATCTCAATTAGATAATATTTGGATAACATCTGGCAGACTTGAGTTGGGATGAGGGATGCTAGAGGCAGACTGAATAGCATGCATATAGGTTGTAATAAGATGCACATAGATGGTAGAGATGAAGAACACCTCTAAAGAAATTACAAAGGGCTTCATATCATCATAAAACTGCTGATGTTATGGAAGAGCCTAGGTTATGCTGTAAAGACCCTGAGAAAGTTGCCTTTGGAAACAGCTCCAAATCATTTAACACCAGGTATAGACACATCGGAGATCTACACATGGAGGACAAGATACTGGATGTTTGGGTCCTCATGGGCATATAGTCCATGATGCAACTGTGAAACTGTTGTTGCTGTGTGTGCACAGCCATAGGTCATGCATGAGCATGTGAACGAGACTGTGTTCCAATGAGACTTTATTATATACAATGAGATTTGAATTTAATCTCAGTTTCATGCACCATAAAACACCCTTCTTTGTTTTTTTGTTTTTTTAAATTATCCACTTAAAAATCCTTGTGTCATAGACTATACAAAATGACAATATCCCACGGATTATAGTGTGCCGACAGAGTTCTAAGGAAGAGCATGGAAATATAATACTGCTGGGGAAGGTGATTCATAAAGTTGAGATAGGAGAACTGCACATCCTGGACTCTAGAACAAGATGTGAGCATGAGAAAGGCATTCATTTCCTTTCTGTGTGGACATCCTAGGCGCTTAGCTTATCTTGTTCGCCTGGCTAAGGTAATGCTGGCTCCAGGAAGATAGAGATCTTCTCCAAGAAGCAGAATTTTGCCATAGGTGCTGTGCACTTCTGTCCACTCCTGTCTTGTCTTACCTGACTAACCGCTGAAGTAGAAGGCAGTAGTCTATTTTAAAAGAATATTCATCTTCAGAAAAAATGTCATTTGTGTTCTAGATTCTATCCTTGACCTTGACAGATCATTTTTCCCTGGGGAGGAGGTGCTCCAGAAAGAAGTCATGGTATTTCCTGAGCAGACTCGGCATTAGGAGGTAGGATTCACTTAGAACCAGCCACAGGTCAGCATCTAGCTTTCTCATCTATAAGTTCTTCCTTTGTCTTGTTAAACCTCAGTCATGAGACACCATGAAAAAACCACTAGAAGGATCTGTTTTCAACCAAAACAAAGCCTTGAGAAACTTCATTTTTAAGGTGGTAAGGAAGATGAGTGAGATTTTTATTGTGATGGACAGCAAGTGATCCCATTGTCTTAGCATGAACCTCTTTAGCTTCCAAGGAAACCCTGCTGACACGTTCTCTTTCCCACTTACAAACACCGTACTGCAGGCTACTCTGTTTCTAGGCTTACATTTGCAATCCTCGAACACACTATGCATATTCTCATATCTTTCACATGTACTCTACCAGTTGTCATCCATGTTTAATGTCAACATTTCTGGTATTTACACACGATGAAGATAGCATTGATCATTCTGGTACATCTTAGGATTGTTTCTGGGGGATAAACAGAAAGGGTAGCTTCCTAACATAATGCGAAATCTAGTTTTAAGGTTGGTTAAAAACCCCAATATCTTCATTGTTTATGAATAGTTTAGTCTTCCAAAAATCCAGCTGTGTTCCCATAGAAACCTCACTGGCCCAGATATGATGTCATCACTCAACAAAAGCTAGAATTCAACCACTCTATTACAAATTGTTAATACAAGTAAACATTGAATCATCTAATTATTGGGTGCAGATAACATTTTCCCAAGTGCTTTACTATAAAGAGTTTTTTTTTTTAATCCATTAAATATGATTGGTCTATAATTAAATACCAGAGCAGGGTGAGACACGGCTGAAATGGAAAAATTAACTCTTTAAAAAATATAGCAAACAACCTTTGGAAATATAACTTAGTGAAAATTTATCTTAATGATATTTGAAAAGCTAAACACAATGCTTGCTAAATAAATCCTATGTATCCCATATTAGCAACAGAGGGGGTTTTAGAATTGAGAATATACTCTATGAAGCAAGTTTTAATTTTTCTCTCCAAAAATGTTACTAATTTTCTTTCATATTTAAATGACATTCAGTTCTCATAACTTAGACAATATAAAAGCAGTATTTTCACTTATAACCACCAAGACTCTTTTTGACAATCTGGTTTATAGTAATAGATAGTTTCAGGGTTTGATCCAGGTTAAAACTTTTGTGTTTTCTTGTAAGGCACCTGATGAAAACAGGGGTGTGCAGCTATATGACGGGGTAGCATGTTAACAGTGTTCTGTAGATAGCAATATCTTCTCAAGCTATTGCTCTTGCTTGTGATGGGCATAGACAGGGAAAGCAATCAGAAGAATTGCTTGGGTCTCACTTCACTGACACTGGTTAGTCCCAGTTCTCTGGATTACAAGGGAGGGGTCAACACTGGTTTTGCTCTTGCTGTCTTTCCATGGGCTCAAGTGATATTCATCATGCAGATACAGCTCCTTTGGCTAATTGCTTGTCTCTATATCACCCAGGACATCTGGATAGACTTCTAATTTCTTTCTATAACATCCCCATCTACTAGGAAGACTTAAGTGAATCTCAGTCTTTGGTCCAGAAAGATGGCTCCACAGTTAAGAGCACTTGGTGCTCTAGCATAGGACCAGAGCTCCATTCCTGGCACTTATGCAGACAGCTTGAGACTGTCTATAACTCTGGCTTCAGCGGATCTAATGCTGTCTTCTGACCTCCGTAGGTACCTTCACACTCAAGTGTACCTTCACACACACAGAACACACATGCACAAACACACACAAGCATTGCTTGCACACATGCACACACATTGTAAATAAGAAAAGAAAGGAAAGTCCCAGCCTTGTTTTCCAATTTTCATGCCCACATGTAGTCCACAGAAGTCCTGGGGCCTTTGAGTCATCGTGAGTGGGAGGTCAGCCCTTGTGTTGTCCTCCCTCACAGTCAGCGTTTTACCTGTTGATGCCTCCAACACTGACTAACAGCACCCCGAGACACAGATCAACTTCTCTATAGCTCTCTGAATTCCACTTATTAGTTGAAGAGAAAAATCTGGAAGATGAGGGATATCCGATGCGTAAGTGTTCAGGGAAGTGTTCTCTCTGGTGTGTAGCCTTTTGTGGACAGCTCACTTCCACTACATCCAACTTTTGATGGGATGGAAGGGGATCTGGGGAGGGGAAGAGGGGAAGGGGGAGAGAGGAAGAGAGGGGAGGAGAGGGATTGGTAGAGAAACAAAACTACTTTTAACAACTCTTTTTAAAAATTCTTCCATGGGGTGTATCTTAGCATCCTAGAGTATTTATATTTGTTTTCTTGGGATGTTAGTAAACTATAACTTATCATTTTAAAATCTGGGTATCGTAGTCATTAATATCTGCCTTATTAGAAAACAAATTGTATTTTAATACAAAAGCAACACCCTTGTTTTGCAGAAAAATGAAAACTGTGTAATAGAAAGCTTCTACATGAGCTTTGTATTTTTAGTTATAGTCTCATCAAAACATAAAGTTACCTACAGATACCAAATCAAATGAGTAATATGTTCCAGTGCATAGTCCATACCCTGGAGTGTATAGGCAGCACGTATTGGAATCGGTGGATTAAAAAAGAGTATATAAGATATGGATGAGATAGGAGGCAGGGGTTGGATTTAAGAGAAGTTGTGAGGAGGCATAGGGTGAAAATGTTAGGATATATTGTATGTGTGTATAAAATTCAAGAAAATTAATTAAAATATTGTATTTAGATGTGATGGATGACAATTTTAAGTCATGTAATGAATCAATCAATATAAATGAGTTATCATCAGATATGAGTAAGCACTGAATTTGCTTCTTTTGTCTGAATGACTTAAATAGATGTCTGGCTTGCATCTTGTGTGGTTTGTACTTCACTTTTACTTGTTTCAAAATATCTTGTGATAACCCTGACTAAATATCCACTGCATATGGAATTTGATGACATGTGCTTGCAATCTCAGCACCTAGGAGGCAGAGGCAGAGATCAAGGACAGCCTGGACCGCACAGCAAGATGTCTTCTCTAAAACATAGCAGGAACAGTAACTGCCTATTAGAGGATGACTCTGTAGCTTTGATACCATCTGGAGTCTCAAGGGTATCAAGGATAAGCTCTGACTAAAGCCAATTAATGAAATGCTACCATGGCTTCTTGCTTGAGTCTGGGATAAGGATATAATGGAAAACTTGAGGCAACAAGGTAAGAAGATACATTCCCTTGTGACTTCGAAGAAAAGTATGCTTCTCATCCTTCAGAAGAGCAGTACAGAAGGGCAGTCTCTCTTCATGATGAACAAGAATGGAGGGAACACAGCTGTGGCCATTTTTGGCAAGTGTGCAGAAATCCCATTAGCCAGCTCAAAATTATAACCACGCTGTAAGAATCAGAAAGGAGACAAAAAGAAACAAGAATTTTCATGGTATCTTTGATGCGCTACTGGAATGCATCAGAGTCTGCTCTGATTCCTTTGGAACCTCCAGTTATCTGAGCAATAAACACTTGTTCTGGGGGAAGGGCTTAGTACATTTTTGTTGCCATTGTTACTGGCAAATACAAGCATCTGGAATGATACAGAACATTATCTATGTGTTGCCAGCAATCTTACTACTGGGAATATAATTGGGTACTCATTATCACTGCCGAGGGATCTGGGCTGTTTTAGTGATGGCGGGTATTGCATTTGTATTCTTATCAATTATTTTCTGTATGGTAGATCTGTAGGTGGTTGAGCAATTACTGCCCTTGCTGGTTTTGTTTTCTTCAGAGCCATAACTTAAAGTTCTCTAGTGGATAATTTTGTACAATGGTCACCCATGATTCAAAGCTAATTTTGCTGCTTGATTCTGGACAAGATGTTTGGTTGTGACCCTATTTACCCCTAGCTTCTGCCATACCATCTTCTACAGCAGTCTTCCACTTCAAGTTTACATGTTCAAGCCATGACCTGAACCGTGGGGAAGCAGGAAACTGAAGCACTGAAAGCACATGCTCCGAGACTACATAATAGCTCTCCAGAAAGTTTTGAGAGAAAGCGGTTTAACTCATCTCAGTGCTATATTGATTTTATTCCTATATTAAAAGAATATCAGATGAGATACTCCACAACACCAATAACATATGTCAACTATTTTTTAATAGTTTCCTTCCTCTATAAGAATGATTAAAAATTCAGTGTGTTAAAAAGGAGAAAGGATTTTTATAAGATTAGAAATTTCGTTGGCAATCCCTCCTTTGAGGGAGATGTGTTACTTTTTGATTCTTTACAGAGTAGAGTTTCAAGCAAACATTTGCTGCCAGTTGGCTTATATAGGAGATAATGCAAATACTGCCATGAAGAAACAAGAAAAGTAGGATACAGAAGGAGAAGAGTCAATAGAGGAACAATTTTTATAAACTTCTGGCTCAGCGTTAGTTAGGACCCTTTGAAGATCCATGGAGAATAGCAAATAGCTTGCCTAGCATCACTGCTTATAAAGCATCCCTCCAAAGCACCACTTTTCCATATGATTGAGCCTTTTATGCTAGCAAGACAGTCACTGAGCATTACCCCCAAAATGACCCTGAGAAATGTGCCCAGTTATTTTGTGTTCTTTAGTTCAGAGACAAAGGCCAATGTTAACTTTAAGTATAATTAATTATATACTGACACTACATTCAATTAACATGGCATTTCTCTAATTCAGCAGGGATTATTTTGAAAGTCTCCAAAAAGATTGTGTAAAAATACATAAGCATGTATCTGCATGCATTTAGTAGAGGAATGTCACACCAATGAGTCTTTGGAACCTATTTAAATTATCTATGAATTGTTCTGTTTTTGATAATTAACAAGTAGTCATTATCTGTAACTATGAAAGCATATTAGTACATCACACTATAGAAAACCACAGAGAGCGAAGCTTCTCCATGCCATTGTCCATGTGAGATCTGGGGAAGAACCCATATGCATACCTTATTATCACATGTCCCGTCTATAGTTTACAGGAACTCATGATTTATAGTCTGTGAGTCTTGGTAATGACTCTGGGTCACTAGGATGACTCAGTAGGTATGGGTACCTACCATCAGGGGTCAGGACTTGGGTCAGATCTCAGGGTTCCACATGCTGGAAGGAGAGAAGTGACTCCTGAAAGTTGTTCTCTGACTTCTACATTCATGTTATGGTAGCATTTTTAAAAAGTAAAAAACATAACGGCATCAACCTACCAGGGTAGGACTTTATTTGTGTGTGTGTGTGTGTGTGTGTGTGTGTGTGTGTGTGTGTGTGTGTTTATGTGCTTTGCATGTGTTTGTGTAGGGTGTGTGTGGTGTGTGCGTTTTTGTGTGGTTTGTGTGTATTTGTATGGTTTGGGCGTGTTTGTGTGGTGTGTGTGTATACGGTCATGTGATATGTGGTGTGTGGTGTGTGTGTCTGTGTGGTGTGTGTGTTATTAAGGATCAAATCCAGGACCTTGCATAGGACCAGCTGTAATTCACAATCCATCTTCAATTTTCACTTCAATAAATAGGAGCTACAACATCTTCTCAAGGGTTGTTGGAGATCTAATTAGCACTATAGCCAAATCCATGAATTCTTAATATCAACTCATAATGCTTCACTGGAGTCCGTTTTATTTAGATAGTATCTGAATAAAAAGATACAGCAGCTGACAGACAGAATGGAAGAATGGCATCTAGGGACACTTTACTAAGAAGTTACTTCATAACAGAGTGATAGACTGGCATTTATTTTGGTGCCAAAGAATACTTACTTTTGCAAGGCAGTTAATTCAGTTGGACAGGCATGTATCTAGTCTCAGGCTATAGATATCTACACTTCTTAATTAGAAATGGTTTCCTTTCTTTTCTTTTCTGTCAAATGAGGCCAGGAATTGAAGCATGTATCATAAAGTTTTCTCTGACATTTTTCTCTTCTGGGGTCACTTATACAAAATCTTAGGTCTTTAAATATTTTGTAAACACATATGAAGAATTTATTGAAACCTAGAGCTAATATCTAGTTCTTCTTACATCTTATATATAGTCTCTCTTTTGGCTGGAGTAGATTGCTAATTGATCAGAGACTTGTTAGCTTCTTCAACTTCAGTCATGTCATGACAGTTGCCATTCAAGGGACACAGGTAACAATATAAGAAAATTGTTTTAGAAATCAATCCAAAGTTTTCTGTCCAAAAACTCTCTTCACATGTCTAATATTACACAAATGGTCTACCAGACATACAAAGTCTTGCTTCCTGTGACTTCTCCAGTTTATCTTTTCATTTAATTACATTATATACAAACACATCTAAACTGCATTGCTGTGTTTCAGTCACGTACTCTACACACTCTGTTGTGACTCACAGTACCTGAAGCTTCAATAGCTGTATGTATGCGCGCGCGCACACACACACACACACACACACACACACACACACACACACACACACACACACACCTATGCATGCACTCACATGCACACATGCAAGTGCATTCATGCATGTGTGCGCGCGCACACACACACACACACACACACACACACACACACACACACGGAGATTATAAAGAGCTGGATTTCACCTGGAACATTTCAGAATAAGCTATGTTAGGTGTTATCTACTAGATTCCAAGTTGATTATTCTGGAGCTGAAGTTATAGGCAGTTGTGAGCCACCTGAAATGGATGCTGGGATCTGAGCCCAGGCCCTTTGCACAAACAGTTCAAGTTCTTAACTCCTGAACCATGTTATAGATATCTTCATTTTAATTTCTGTCTGCTGACCCAGAAAATAGATAAACTATTTAGAAATGGGAAAACAAGACATTTTATATTGGGATGTATATTATTATTATTGTATAGTGCATATGTAACTATTATCATAAGCTTATCCATGTTAGGTATATTTTATAGCAGTACTTTACTCCTTTGTTTTAATTTTTATATTAGGAAATTTACATTCCTATGACAGCACTGTATAATAATGAAGTTATACGTTCTTTTGTGTATTTGTATGAGACTGGGCATTGAATGTGTAATTTATGTAGGACACATTTATTGTGGGCATTTAGCATGGGTGTATAGCTTTGAAAGGATTTTACTCTCCTGGTAGGATTTGCAGCCACATAGAACTCCTATTTCCTGCCCTTAACAGTTAAGCCTGTTCTGACATGAAGCTCTCCTGTCAGAAGCTGGTGCCATTGTTCAACACTCCCATTTTACACACAGAGAAAAATGTTGCAAAGAGGTGTCATCAGGTCAGTGTAGAGGCAGATATCCCTTCACTCCAGGACATTTTTGGTGCTTCTAAATTCTCAGCAACATAACATTCGACAAAATTCCTTTCAGTTAAATGCAGTAGGTCAGATTCTATTGATGGCCTTCAAAACTCAGTCAGATTCGGTGTTAACCATTCCGTGTGAACTTTGACATATTAAATATATGCCTTTGGAAATGTGTGACATGTTCATAGAAAGTCCCTGGCGAGGAATTTAGTCACAAATGAAGTTCTGACAATCCACTCAGGTTAGCACCTTCGGACATCAGTGTCTTTGTTCATAAAATTGAAAGTGTCCTTCCTGTGGATCTTATATTAGTTCAGTGGCTTCTGAGCCTCTTGGATATCCAGGCATTCAAAGACGTTCTCTGTTGGCTAAGAAGACAGCAGAGTGGAGTGGACAGGAGCATAAGAGGATAAAGGACTGAATTGCCCCTGGAACATTTCAGAGTAAGCAAGGTCCTATTTGGTTTTAGCCATTCGATTGCTAACCTTTGAACAAACAAGGAATTCATATATACTTACACACACACACACACACACACACACACACACACACACACACACACACACACAGCTTTCTTTCCCAAAGGATCCATTTCATGTATTCATTCCTGAGGACAACTAATAATGGTCCTTGAATTGTAAAGTCTCATCATCAGACAGGAAGGGTTCAGCATCTCAGCTAAGGGTTAAGATCAGGTCAGCATATATTCAAATTCTACCTTCTGCATTTATTTAGTCATAGGAATAGAATAAATCCAGGAATGTGATATAAGCAAATTTATGAGTGAAATACTTAAGTCTTTATACCAGTCAGTAAATTAGGAGTTTCTAAGAATATGTATTTTGCTTCTTCCTTTTATTTGGGAACTTATAACACTAAAGAAATTTCCACCTTGACATTCCCTTTTACTGGGGCCACTAGCACCCTCAGGCCCAAAGTCCTCTCCTTTCTCCCTGGTGGCCATCGAGGGAATATGGGAATGGGTGGGCGGGTAGGTGGGAGGAGGAATTCCCTCACAGAGGCGGGGAGGGGGAGGGGACATGGGGTTTCCAAAGAAAAGGGGAATCATCGGAAATGTAAATAAAGTATCAAAAACAAAACAAAACAAAACAAAAACAAAAAAAACCCAAAAAAACAAAAAAAGAAATTTCCAGAACAACAGTCTGGAAAGGGTGTGTGTGTGTGTGTGTGTGTGTGTGTGTGTGTGTGTGTGTGTGTGTGTATGTGTGCATGTAAAGATCAACAATCAATGCCAGTTGTCTTCCTTTCTATATTTCCACCTTATCTTTCTGAGACAGAGTCTCTCACTCAACCTGGAACTCACTGATTTGGCTGGATTGATGGACCGCAAGCTCCAGGGATCTCTCTGTCGGTTTACCTCCTTCCAGCACTGAGATTGTGGATGGATGCTGATGCATCTGGCTTTTGCATCGATGCTAGGAATTTGAACGTGGGTCCCTTTGCTTGCAGAGCAAGTTTTTTTTATTGACTGAGTCATCTTACCAGCATAGCCTGCCCCACCAGAGAAAGTTTTGTGGTATGAGATCAGGCCCAGTGTTACAGAGACCACAAGAGTGAAAAGCATTTGTACTTTGTACTTAACCATTGACACAAAGTATTTTCTGCTACGCTCCTAAAAATAAAATAAAATATAATACAAATTTTAATAGTGTGAAAAGATAACTCACAGGCTGGGAAAAAGTATACTGATAAGACACATTTGGTAAAGAGCTGTTATAGTAGGTAAGCAAGACGTCATTTCATACTTGACAGGAAGAAAAGCAGCCTGAAGAAGAGGCAGTTCCTTAGATGGCAAACAAGCATATAGAAGTTTTGTATCATATGTCACCAGGAAAAGGAAAATTAAAATAGGGATGAGATTCATGCCCCTTCTTACAGAATGTACAGATAGATGCCCAAATGAGGCACTGACAGGAAAGACTGCAAAGGCTGTTGGGAGCAGCAGGGCTCAGATGTTACTGCTGTGGGGGTAATATCTAATATAGACACTGAGATTGTTTCTTATGGAACTAAGTACATTCTTGCCCCCCTATCCTTGGTATTTACCCAGACAGAGCCACACAAAAACCCACATGTGTTTGTTTAGAGTAGTTGCACTCACAATTTTAAAACTCTGAATGCAAATCAGCATGCCCTTCACATGTGAATGCATAAACAGAGTATTTCCAAACAAGAGCATAGTGTTCGTTATATTGACATTACAAATGATCTTCCAAACCCTGAAGAAACATGGAGGAAACTTGGACACATTGAATGTTAAAAGCCAATACAAGAAGCCTGTGTCCTGAGGAACTTCTACTGTACGGCATTCTGGAAAGTCAGAGTTATGGAGAAAGTGCAGTGGGCAGAGATAAATGGCCAGAACACGGTGAATTCTTATGGCTCCTCCTCCAGAAGGCTTCATGATTTAGATAAGTGCTATCAAATCATGAATCCATTAAGAAGAGAGTCAGTTGATGAAGCCAGAGCCCTGTGATCCAAGGAGCATCTGAGCCCTGGTAACTAGTCTTCCAACTGAGATCTCGGGGAATATTTTATATACGAACTGTAAGGATGATTAACTATCCTTATTATGGCGATGTCCCATGCTTCTCATGACTTGATTTAATCACTGTTTTCTAGTTTCTTAAAGTTCTTTGCATGTGTCAATCCTGAGTTTTATTAAAAAATTCTTCTGCATTGATGAAAATAATCAAATATTTACTTTTTTATCTAACACGATGGGTTACACTAGTCAGTATTATAACACTCCCTTTGAATTTTCACATTGCACCCCTCATTGGACAGGATATTTTATCCTTCCTAAAATATACTGGATTTTTATTTCCTTGCATTTATTGATTTTTACATCTATAGTCACGAGGGAACTGGCTAAGTAATTTTGTTTCTTGCAATGGCTTGTCTGTTCTGGGTCTCTTAAAGGGAAGAAAGAAGAGTGCCTTGCTCTTACATATTTTTGTAGCGTCACCATGGAACTGGTGCTATTTCTTAACATACCTGGGAAAAATTCACTGGCAAAGTCATCTGAGGTTGGAGGTTTCTTTACTGGAAGATCACTGATTGCAAATCAAATTTCCTCGCTAGCAGTGGACAATTCATGTTATCTTTGACTGAGTTTTAACAGCTTGGGTCTGTATTAGCCTGCTAGAGCTACTGTAACAAAATGCCGTATCTTAGTGGATTAAACAGAAATCAATCTCTTCATAACGTAAACGCTCTAAGTCTAAGATCGACATTTTCTTTAGGTCATTTCTCCGGGACCTCTCTCCTTGACTGTTACATCATCCTCTTCACCCCTTCTCAGATGGCCATCTTTCCTTCCCTCTATTTTTTTGGTTTTGCCCCAGTATTCTTTTCCTAAAATCACACCTAGAATATTGAATTAATATATGCCATCATGGCTTAATGTTACTTCTGGACCCATGTCTAAATATGAGGACTAGGGCTTCAGTATATGAATTGGAGAGGAACAGAGCTTAGGCCAGAAAAATGTCACTCAGAAAAATTGCTCAAGTCTAGATGGCCTGATGTATGATGTTATATATAACATCACTTTATTAAACATTTGTACCTGTAGGGTCTATAGCTATGCCTGTATATTCAGTTAATTATTGTGAATTAAAATTGCACTATGCCTTGGAACACTAAGCATTATTCTTACTATCTCTATTACCACAAGGTCATATTGCCTTCCCTGCTTGCTTCATTTCAGGGGTCTGATAACTATGCTTATCTACTTCTTTAAAATAAACATTTTGGGCTTTAATATCTGTAAGACAATGTTGTATGTGTCTTTATATGCCTGGCTTTCTTCACTTAATGTTATATCTTATACTTTAATTAGTTATACTGCAAAAGACGAAGCTTTATACTTTGATGACTAATATGTAACATGTCACCTATGCCCACAGTATTTTCTCTATGCATTCATGCACTGATACTTAGATGGATTCTAGATCTAGGCTCTTGAAGATGATGTTGAAGTAGGCATGTGAGTGCTGCAGATATCACTTTGACACGCTGAGTTAAATGATGTTGGGTACACACCCAGTGCTGAGAATGCTGGGTCAATGGAAGAGCTTGCTTGATTCTGCAGGGAATCCATAATGACTTCCACAGAGGCTGCAGTAAAGTACATTCCCAGCGCATGTCCAGAGTTCTCCTTTCTCTCCATTCCTGATAGATTTATTATTTTGTATCACATTAGGAGAATAACCACTATACCTTGGATGAAGCAATGTCTAATAGTTTTGAACTGCATTTTCCTGATGTTTAATATTTTTCTACGTAGTTGTTAGTCATTGGCGTAATCCCCTTTGATACATTTGTGTAAAAGTTACTCACTCTATCGTTTTCTTTGTGACAAGGGTATCAATATCATCCAATGTCATCCATTGGAGAAAGGAACTTCTCTTTTTCTGTTGAAATGCTTCAGTAATTTATAGATCTTAAACTTTAAAGTTGGTGAGCAGCTAGAAAGTATCACTCCCATTATTTAGACTGTGTTTGTAGTCTTTTGATTATTTTCTTTGATTGAAAGATTCCGTTGAGTTTCATATAAACTCATTTGTCCATTCTGCCTTTGTTTTCCTGTGCCTTGGAGACATAAATATAATCTTTCCTAGATGAGTATCCTCATGAGTTTCTTATATACTGTATCATAGTTCTATAGTTTCATATATTACATTTGAGTTTTATTCCAGTTTGAATTGAATTTTCTGGATAGTGAGAGATGTGAGTATAATTTCTTTCAATAAGTATGGATAGCAAATTTATTAAAGAAGTATCTCTCTCAAAACTGTTATCCCATTCTATTGACACCTTTGTGAAAACAACCAATTAACTGTAATATGGAGATTTATCCTGGGGTCTACTCAGCTCCATGTGTCTGTGTGTTTCTTTTCTTGCCAGCATTTTGTTGCTATTATTGATCTTTGTGTGTTTCCTGTGTCTTCATGGTTCAATTTTGATAGGTTATATGTATCTAGATGTTTATATACTTGAGGCTTTTAAATTCAAATTCAAGTATAGTGGTTTATTGTAGTTTCTTATGGTTTTTTTATTTCTTTGGAGTGAATTTTAATGTTTTCATTTTTACATCTGATTTAATTTATTTGGTCTTCTCTCTCTTTTCTCACTTAATCTAGCCAAAACATGTTTGACAATGATGTTTATCCTTTAAAAAACTGACAGTTTTATTGCTCTACACACATGGATATCATCGCTGCTCTGGTTGTTTTCTGGACATTTTTTCTCTCTAATTTTGAGAGTGCTTTGTATGTAACCTTTCCTTCCCAGCCTGTCTCTCTCCCTGCTCTAGGCACTGACTATAAACTTTCCTCAGCACTGCTTTTGCTGTTTTTCATAGTTTTCTAGTAGGCTGCATTTTCATTCCCATTTCTTTCAAGAAACTTCCAGTTTTCCATGGCAATTTCTTCATAGATCCACCAATCATTCATGAACATTTTGTTTAGAAAAGATACGTCCTACAATTTCAATCTTTTGGCTTTATTAAAATAAACTTGTCTATTATTGTTTTATTCTCTTTAAAATTCATTTAGCTAGTCATATCATTTAATATAAGAATGTAAGCACTTCACACCCAAGGCTGTTATTAATAAGAATGACCTAGTAATCTATAAATTTGCATTTTCTTTTAAAAATATTTGATTAAGTGTGTGTGTGTGCGTGTGTGTGTGTGCGTGCACGTGTGCACATGTACACGAGTATACTACCTACAGAGGAGGCCAGAAGACACTGTTAGATTATCTGGAGCTGGAATTATAGACAGTTATGAGCTGCCTGAAATGGATGCTGGGAACTGAGCACAGGTCTTCTGCAAGCCACCAAGCGGAACAGAAAGAGAGAAAATATGTAAAAATCAAACAGAAACGGCAGGAGGGAAGGCTCAGCACTTATAGTCTTTCTCTCTTTCTATTTAGGTTTGTGGCTCAGTGATTTTCTATACAGCTGAGGCTTGGTTCACTCTTCTTGTTCTCTTATATATCTCTTCTACTGTTGAATTTTATACTTTTGAACTTAAAAAAAATTCCTTCTCTCATCCATTACCACCTGACCCCAGTTTTGTCCCCCTCTACTCTCGCCAGACTCCCCTAACTCACCCTCTAACCTAGATCCACTACTTCTCTGTTTCCATTCAGAAAAGAGCAGGCCTCCCAGGAATATTAACCAAATATGGTACAAGTTACAATAAGATTAGGTACAATCCCTCATCTCAGGCTGGATGAGTCAATTCAGTGGGAGGAAAAGGGGTCTTAAGGGCAGGCAAGTGATTCAGAGCCAGTCTCCTGTTTCACACTGTTAGGAGCCTCACAAGGACACCAAGCTACACAACCATAACATACATGCAAAGGACCCAACTCAGATCCTCGCAGGCTCCATGACTGCTGCTTCAGTCTCTGTGAGCCCCTGCGAGTCCTGCTTGTCTGATTTTGTGGGCCATATTCTCATGGTCTCCTCAACCCCTCTGGCTCCTACAATCCTTTGGAATGTTTCTTCTCTTTGCTTCTAGAGATTGCTACCCTTCGGCATCTCTATAGGCCTCATCCAGAGATGGTTTCCCTAGACTTTGATGTCTTGCAAAGCCTTCCCCTTCCTTCACTTCTGAAGGTATAGAAAACATTCATATTTTTTTCCTGCAAGACTTCAAATTTGCTCTCCCATTCTCCCCTCATCTTTAAGGTTTACAAGAAAAGTCTATGGTCAGTATAATCGATTCCTTTGCTTTGAGATTAAAGAATTTTCTCGATCCTGTACTGCTGACAATGTAACATACTAGACTACAAAGAAGCCATTGATGTCTAACACTGTTAATGATGATTTGAATTTCCTTAGGCCTTTTCCTTGGATATCATTTCCAGAACTTAGAACGTTTTCATCAATTACTTAATTGGCTAGACCTTCCCTAGCTTCACTGATCTGTTTCCCGTGAAAAGGAGAGCTGCTTGCTTAATTATGTCCTATGGATTTATGAGGGTTTCTTTACTCTTCAATTCTTTGGTTTCTTTTTACACTATGACTAAGCTATTTTAATAAAAAGAATTTGTCTTCAATCTTAGAAACTCTTTCTTCTTCCTATCCACTTTGCTGTTGAAAGCTCAAATGTTTCTCTTACTAAATTGCTTAAGATTCTAAACTGGTTCTTTGAATATTCTCTATTTCTTTGTTGAAATTTTCACTGACACCATGCATTCCCTTTCCCAATGCCATCAAACTCTGTATTTTCTTGTTTCTCATTGTTTTCTGAAAACCATTCTCTTCTATCTTTTGCTGAACAGTTTGTTAATTTCCTTTAGTTTGAGGTGTATTGCTTAGGAGTTGCAATGTTTCATTTGGGGTTTCAGGCTTTCTTATTTAAAAATGTTTCTAGTTCCCCTAAACTGTATTTGTGTGTATGTTATGTGTTGCCACTGTAGATGTTGTGGAGAGTCTATACATCATCTCTGCTTGGGGTGGGTCTGTTACCACTGAGGATGCTACAGAGTGTCTACCCTGTATTTGTGTATCTTTCTTGCTACTGTGGATGTTACGCGGTATCTACATTGTAGTTTTGTATCTGGTGGGTTGGTTGCCACTATGAATTACACAGGGTGTCTATAATGTATTTGTGTAGCTATACGTCATTTGCCACTATGAATTTCACAGGTGTTTAAATTATATTTGTGTAGTGGGTGTATCATTTGCTACTGTCAGTTTTGCGGGATGTCTAGAATGTATTTGTCTAGATGGTAGGCAGGTTGCCACTCTGAATTTTACAGGGTGTCTCCACTGTATTTGTGTAGCTGTTAGATCAGTTGCCAGTTTGGGTTTTACAAGATGTCTAAATTGTGTTTGTTTACTAGGTGGGTCAGTTGCCACTAAGAATTTTACAGGGTGTCTTTCATCATAAAATGCTTTCTAGAAGCAGTGTGTTCTAGCATATTAGTTAGCTGTGCTTTGCACATTGAACCAAGGTAGACACTTTAGTGAAGTGTTTTGTGTAGCTTTTTAAGCAATGATTAATATTACCCGTTTCTGCAATATATCGGTGACCTAGGCAACAGGACCTGGGTGATTGTATTCAAAGTGGGATGATGAGTCTCCCTTAGATATGACTGCTGCTCTGGACATGGTGCTCTCCATGTTCTCCATGTTACGTCCTTACTATACTCTGACATGCCTTCTCTCGTTGGGTCCTTTGTTGTAGAAAGATGCTTGTGGGTACCTGTAGGCAGCCATCTAGCTGATAACATCCTTTATGTCTTCCTGATTGTGGCAGTTTGAATATCTTTTTTCTCTTCTTAGTTTGTTTTCCCGTTTGCATTTTCTAAGAGGCAGCTTGTAGCTTAATTTATTTTCCCTATTCTTTTTACAGCCTTGATTTCATTGACTTCCTGAGTGTGAATTGTTCTTGTTATATTTTCGTTGCCACAATAATAAATTATCAAGTTGAGATCTTTTATAATATAAAGTTAACTATTGTGATAACTCTCTACACACTGCTTTAGCTACAGCTAGTGCTGTGATGCTTTTTAATGCCTAAGAAATAATTTTATTATCTTTTCCCAAATCCCACTCAATCTTCTGTAATGTCAACTATGTTGGGAATATTTACATCTTGAAAACTAGGAAATACCACATATCATATTCCCCCCCAAGAGTTGACTACCAAGTATCTTCTACCACACAACTCTTTGTCCTCATTATTTTGCTACATCATTGTGTTGTAGTCTAACTATTTCACCATATATCTTTGGATTTTTTTTAACTAATGAAGGTTTTTAAAAAAGAATTATTTATTTTTATTTTATACATACGAATGTTTTGTCCACGTGTTTGTGTGCACACCACATGAATGCTTGATGCCAAAAAGATCACTGGATTCCTTGCAACTGGAATTAAAGACAGTTGTGAGCTGTCTTGCGAGTGCGGGTGAAATAACCAGACTCCTCTGCGAGAGCAACAAATGCCTTAAACGTCTGAATCTCTCCAGTCTCGTTTCCCAAATTGCCACATAATATGACATCACTGTCACATAATGCACATTCCATGTTTAACAAGCTCACATGCTTTAGTGAAATTGTTCTCCCTCTCTTACATGGCTTTGAGACTCTCAAATCTACTTTGAGCAATCAAAGGCAAACATGCTTTTACCCTTGACTTGTTCTGTCTTCTGTTTCAGGCTGGTTTCTCTATGACTCATCTAGCTTATGGGATCAGCAAATATTTTGATGGTGCAGACTTTCCTCTGTCTAAGTGGGTTTCACTTAAGGATGGAAATGACAGTACTTTTAACTCTACATCCCAAGCAGAAGCTGGAACTCATGACATTTTTGATAAGTGAGATACTTTTGACTAATAAGTCAATGTCCCTTTGCTAAATGTTATGAATATCAAGTTCTAGCATTTTTGTTTGTTTTTTGTGTTTTTTTGATACTTTATTTATATTTCAAATGTTTTCCCCTTTCCAGGTCTCCCCTTTGGAATCCCCCTATCCCCTCCCCACTCCCCCTGCCTCTATGAGGGTATTCCCACACTCACCCACCCATCCACTCTGGTCTTCCCTTCTTGGCATTCCCCTATACTGGGGCCTCTCCTCCCCCTGATGGCTAACAAGACCCCCCCGCCACATATGTGGCCAGCACCATGGGTCCCTCCATGTGTATTCTTTGGTTGGTGATCCAGTCTCCGGGAGCATCAGGAAGTCAGGCCAGTTGACACTGTTGCTCCCTCCATGGGGCTGCAAACTCCCTCAGCTCCTTCAGACCCTTCTCCAACTCCTCCATCTGGGACCTCACTCTCAGTTCAATGGTTACTGTGAAGTGAAACTTGAGTATTTCCAACTTTTGAGCTAATATCCACTTATCAGTGAGTACATACCATGTTTGTTCTTTTGTGACTGAGTTACCTTGCTCAGGATGATATTTTCAAGTTCCATCCATTTGCCTGAGAATTTCATGAAGTCATTGTTTTTAATAGGTGAGTAATATTCCGTTGTGTAAATGTACTACATTTTCTGTATCCATTCCTCTGTGGAAGGACATCTGGGTTGTTTCCAGCTTCTGGCTATTATAAATATGGCTGCTATGAACATAGTGGAGCATGTGTCTTTATTACATGTTGGAGCATCTTCTGGGTATATGCCCAGGAGTGGAATAGCTGGGTCCTCAGGTAGTATTATGTTCATTTTTCTGAGGGTCCACCAAACTGATTTCCAGAGAGGTTGTATCAGCTTGCAATCCCACCAACAATGGTGGAGTGTTCCTCTTTCTCCACATCCTCGCCAGCATCTGCTGTCACCTGAGTTTCTGATCTTAGCCATTCTGACTGGTGTGAGATGGAA
>CM052717.1:29980622-30049682 GCA_028551405.1 Uromys caudimaculatus | reverse complement strand
GTGAGGTTTTGGTATCAGTGTAACTGTGTCCTCATAGAAGGAATTGGGTAGTGTTCCTTTGTTTCTATTTTGTGGAATAGATTGAAGAGTATTGGTATTAGGTCTTCTTTGAAGGTCTGATAGAATTCTGCACTGAACCCATCTGGTCCTGGGCTTTTATTGCTTGGGAGACTTTTAATGACTGCTTCTATTTCCTTAGGCATTATGGGACTGTTTAGATAGTTTATCTGATCCTGACTTAACTTTGGTATTTGGTATCTGTCTAGAAACTTGTCCATTTCATCCAGATTTTCCAGTTTTGTTGAGTGTAGGCTTTTGTAGTAGGGTCTGAAGATTTTTTGAATTTCCTCAGAATCTGTTGTTATGTCTCCCTTTTCATTTCTAATTTTCTTAATTTGGATACTGTCTCTGTGCCCTCTGGTTAGTCTGGCTAAGGGTTTATCTATCTTGCTGATTTTCTCAAAAAACCAGCTCCTGCTTTTGTTGATTCTTTGTATAGTTCTTTTACTTTTTACTTGGTTGATTTCAGCCCTTAATTTGATTATTTCCTGCCTTCTACTCCTCTTGGGTGTATTAGCTTCTTTTTGTTCTAGAGCTTTCAGGTGTGCTGTTAAGCTGCTAGTATATCCTCTCTCCAGTTTCTTTTTGGAGGCAGTCAGAGCTATGAGTTTTCTTCTTAACACTGCTTTCATTGTGCTCCTTAGGTTTGGGCATGTTGTACTTTCATTTTTATTAAATTCTAGAAAGTCTTTAATTTCTTTCTTTATTTCTTCCTTGACCAAGTTATCATTGAGTAGCGTGTTGTTCAGCTTCCATGTGTATGTGGGCTTTCTCTTTTTGTTGTTGCCATTGAAGACCAGCCTTAATCCATAGTGATCTGATAGGATGCATGGGATTATTTCAATCTTCTTATATCTGTTGAGGTTTGTTTTGTGACTGATTATATGATCAGTTTTGGAGAAGGTACCGTGAAGTGCTGAGAAGAAGGTATATTCTTTTGATTTAGTTTGAAATGTTTTATAGATATCTGTTAAATCCATTTGATTCATAACATCTGTTAGTTTCACTGTGTCTCTGTTTAGTTTGTGATTCCAAGATCTGTCCATTGATGATAGTGGAATGTTGAAGTCTCCTACTATTATTGTGTGAGGTTCAATGTGTGCTTTGAGCTTTAGTAAAGTTTCTTTTATGAATGTGGCTGCTCTTGCATTCAGGGCATAAATGTTCTGAATTGAGAGTTCTTCTTGGTAGATTTTTCCGTTGATGAGTATGAAGTGTCCTTCCTTATCTTTTTTGATGACTTTTGGTTGAAAGTTGATTTTATCATATTAGAATAGCTACTCCAGCCTGTTTCTTGGGACCATTTGCCTGGAAAATTGTTTTCCAGCCATTTACTCTGAGGTAGTGTTTGTCTTTAACACAGAGGTGCGTTTCCTGGATGCAGCAAAATACTGGGTCTTGTTTATGGATCCAGTCTGTCAGTCTATGTCTTTTTACTGGGGAATTGAGTCCATTGATGTTAAGAGACATTAAGGAATAGTGATTGTTGGTTCCTGTTAATTTTGATGTTATTTTTATGTTTGTGTGGCTATCTTCTTTTGAGTTTGTTGAAAGATTACTTTCTTGCTTTTTCTAAGGTGTAGTTTCCCTCCTTGAGTTGGTGTTTGCCATCTATTATTCTTTGTAGGAATGGGTTTGTGGAAACATACTGTGCAAATTTGGATTTGTCATAGAATATTTGGTTTTACCATCTATGATAATTGAGAGTTTTGCCGGGTATAGCAGCCTGGGCTGGCATTTGTGTTCTCTCAGGGTCTGTATGAGATCTGCCCAGGATCTTCTAGCTTTCATAGTCTCTGGTGAGAAGTCTGGTGTAATTCTGATAGGCCTGCCTTTATGTGTTACTTGACCTTTTTCCCTTACTGATTTTAATATTCTTTACTTATTTTGTGTATTTGATGTTTTGACTATAATGTGACAGGAGGAATTTCTTTTCTGGTCCAATCTATTTGGAGTTCTGTTGGCTTCTTGTATATTTATGTTCATGTCTTTCTTTTTAGGTTAGGGAATTTTTTTTCTATAATTTTGTTGAAGATATTTACTGGTCCTTTAAGTTGGGAATCTTCACTCTCTTCTATACCTATTATCCTCAGGTTCTGTCTTCTCATTGTATCCTGGATATCCTGGATGTTTTGGGTTAGGAGCTTTTTGTATTTGCATCTTCTCTGATTGTTTTGTCAATGTTTTCTATAGTATCTTTGGCACCTGAGATTCTCTCTTCTATCTCTTGTATTCTGTTGGTGATGTTTGCATCTATGACTCCTGATCTCTTTCCTAGGTTTTCTAACTCCAGGGTTGTCTCCCTTTGTGATTTCTTTATTGTTTCTTTTTCTATTTTTATTTCCTGGATGGTTTTGTTCATTTCCTTCATCTGTTGTTTACCTGTGTTCTCTTGTATTTCTTTAAGGGGGTTATTTATTTCCTTCTTGAAATCTTCTATCATCATCATGAGATGTGATTTTAAATCTGAGTCTTGCTTTTCTGGTATGTTGGGGGTATCCAGGGCTCACTGTGGTTAGGTTCTGATGATGCCAAGTAGCCTTGGTTTCTGTTCTTTATGTTCTTGCCCTTGCCTTTTGACATCTGGTTAACTCTGGTGTTAGCTGGTCTTACTCTCTCTGACTGTGGCTTGTCCTTCCTGCAAGCCTCGGTGTCAATACTCCTTGAAGACCAATTCTCTCTGAGAGGAATTTCAGTTTGGAGAGCTGTGGTACAGTGTCAGTTCTGGGGTGCAGACAGAAACCAGAAGGATCTAGTCCCCAGCTGTCCCTTGGTTCCTGTGTCCTGATGGCTCTGCAAGGGTCTCTCTTGATCAAGTGAATTTGAACAGAAGTGGTGGTCTTGCCTGTGCTTGAAGGTGAGTTGGCACTCCTGGGATACCAGCTCTCTCTTGGCACTATTTGAGTATGGAGTCCTATGTTACAGGATCCACTCCCCAGCCACTGAAAGAAACCAGAAGACCACTCGCCAGTCCCTGTGTCCTGGGGATTCCAGATGGGTCCCTCTTAGCAGACAGGCTTGCCCACACTCCTGGGAGTCTAGCTTTCTACCAGAACTATTTGACTATGGAGCCCTAGTGGCCCAGGCAGAGGTCTCCAGCCACAGATGGAAACCAGAAAGCTCCTTCTCCTGGCTGTTCCTCAGTCCCTGTGGCCCAAAGATTCTGGGTGAGTCCCGCTGAACAGTGTTGCTCCTCTTACCCCCTCTCATGGGCTTTTCCACACTCCTGGGAGGCTAGCTTTCTCCCAGCGCTATTTGGCTATGGAGCCCTGGTGGCCCAGGCAGAGGTCTCCTGCCACAGATGGCAAGTTCTAGCTTTTATAAAACTCTGTGTCATAGTTTATTATGTTTTGGTTTATGTCAAGAAACAATTCTAACATGCTTCCCAAATAAAATTATCGTGAATTCTTAAATATTCTTTATTTCCATATCACCCTGCCTCTCTAGAAAGTTTAATCCAGATATATGGAGGACTCTCTTCTCATCACTCATGCTGGATACATTAAAAAATAAATAATACAGATAGTTATTGGTGACTGTGTCAATGAGACTTGATCATTGTTATTAGTGAAGAAATGAGGCAAAGAAATATTGGACAGTAGCAACCTTATCTTTGAAGGCACACACAACTGTGCCTATGTGGCGGCACATGATCGGGTGCTCAGTATTGGCGCAGTCCCCATCAGATACACACAAGCTGTGCTGAACACTGACATTCATGTCCAGAACGTAGCCCACAAATTGTTCCCAACCTGACACTTTTCCCCTCCAGGCAGGGATTATTGCCATCATCCCTGGTCACAAATCACAGATACTGATTGTGTGCTGGGTACAGTGGGCCTTTGGCTTTGTTGACAGCATCATTTCACGTGTAGATTTTATGTTTCCTTTCTTCTTCTTTTTTTTTTAAGCTTGGTATGACAAGTTAGATCCCATCTGTCTGCTCAGTAATGAGCAAAATGACAAACGTAACATGGGAAACATTGTCCGGATATCCAAGATTGTTTTCTACCATTTGATTTTACTATTATGTTGGCATTCACAGCTGATAAATAAATGAAAGATGGTTAGGGCCTTGAAATTGACATGATCTTTATGAGAAGCCCGAGATGAAAGCAATATTTTCAGATGGACATTGATTTGCTTCGTACTTGTTAGGCATTTGATATTTAATTCACTTTTTTCAAAAGGTTCCAGTGCTGTGAAACAAATTAGCTGTCATTTTTTTTATATCAGTAGGGAATAAAATATCTGCCTTCTTCTTTGGAGCTGGGTTTTGCAAGAGGATGTTGAGAGGAAGTTTTTGTTTGTTTGTTTCTTGATCTAATATGTATTTTTTTTCAACCAAGAAAAATGCACGTACTCTTCAGTGACAGTTTTTAATGGTAGGTACTGAGAGGTGGTGGGATGCTGTAGAGGGAGGGCTGTATGAATTTTCTGTCTCTAAGTATCCCTCTTTAGAGGCAGAACATTCTATTTCCTGCAACTGCCCATTGCTTTCCTATGTTGCTGCATGTTTATTTGGGAGATTTATGTAGGAAAAAAGTTAAATGAAAAAAAAAAAGTGGGAATTTGACAAAAATACCTTAACCATGGGAACTACACACTGAACATATTTTATGCTCATTTGCTCCCATAGATTCCTTTTCTCCATAGTTTTAACAAAATATTTTGTAACTAAAGGCTGAGCATAAAGTATGTGCTCAATAAATGAACATTCAGTTGAAATTAATAGCTGACTGTTAGACCCCCCTGTAATGATGAACCCTCTATGTAAGTTTCTATCTCAGCCTTCTACCTTTTAAAAGTCCTCCTCATTTTGACTACAAAATACACATCAGCTAAATTATAATGCAGGCACATAAATACCCCATCGCTGCTGCGATTAATATTCTTTTGTTTTAAAGATAAAAATTCCGGCTCTTCTCATTTCTGAGCAAATAACACAACTGTAAGCACTGTTGCCAAGCAACCTGCATTCGCAGCTCAGATGGACTGGTTTGTTTGTGTTCATATGTAGATAAAACTGACCCACTCACTTTCATGAAGTGTATCTGTGGGGGTCTGAGATATCCCTGTTAAGATTTTAGGGTGTGGCAGGGCTGTATCTACTGTGTATATCTATCCACTTAACTTGGTGGGTCATATTCTAATATCTGGTTTAGCATCTGTTTCTCCAGTAAGCATCTTTGGAGGCAGATACTGTGATCTACTTATCTGGTGGCAGAGGGCCTTGTTGGTACCCAGGATTCCACACACATATGATGGTTGCAAGAGGGTGTGATTTCATGTCTATTTCACTTTTCACATGTTTTCTCAAAACCTATTGTTTTGCTCTAACTTAAAGAGAAAAAAAGAAAGAAAGAAAGAACCTGTTAGATAAAATTACAGTAAACTTATACAGTAGTGTTCCATCTAAAAGGGATTAGAATGATAGCATTTTAGAATTGGAGGGTATTTGAGAACTTACATAATTCAGAGATTCTCAACTCCAGTTGTCATGGAACCACTCAGGAGCCAATAAATTCAATTCTTCTTGAGTGGGCTTTTGAACGAGGCTTTTAAAAGTTTCCAGGATGATTCAATGGCACTTCGCAGAATGCTACCTAGTCTAAATCTCTCTCTCTCTCTCTCTCTCTCTCTCTCTCTCTCTCTCTCTCTCTCCTCTCTCTCTGAAAAAATAGCCCCAGTGTAGTGAGAATTGTAAGGCCTGACTTCACTGTCCCATATTCATGATCTGTATGGGGTAGATAGTAATATTTACTCTTTGAAATGATGACTATGATAGATAAATGGGAAGATGTGTGCAGTGCACCCAGAACTGTGCTTACAGTAGATAGGCAATGGCCATTTTCTCTCAGGTGTATACACAGTGTAGAGAGAGATTTGTTCATTGACATCCAGATTTTTCATACTGTGAAAAAGAAGGATTGTGGGAAAAAGGCTGGAGAGATGGCTTAGTGGTTAAGAGTGCCTGCAATACTTCAAGAAGACCTGAGATTTATTCCCAGTACCCATTGCCTGTCTCATAATATCCTGTAACTCCAACTCCAGAGAATCCAGTGTCCTCAACAGACACATGCCCTGAGACCAAACTGTTGTCTCGCAAGAAGGGAGCGAATACAGAATTTTCTCTCCTCATTCTGTAGTTTTCTATTAGCAACCATGTCGGCTAAGGCAGGAGATGAGGGTACTTTTGTCAGAGGATTGCTACGAGTCAAACTACTAGGACCAAAATTAAGGTGAACAAGGATGGAGAAGGATCTGGAAAGGAAGAGAGTAAATATCTAGGCAATCACCAGGGGTGTGTGTGTATGTGTGTGTGTGTGTGTGTGTGTGTGTGTGTAGTTTATGAGGATTACTTTATATGCAAGATGTCTTCAAAACTTATGTTTCTTTGACACTCATTTACTTGAACATAAATCACCCCTAAATCACTGGTACTCTTCACAGTATAGTCTTCCATGTAAGGGCTTATTTGCATCCCTGCTAACTCTGCTCTGAAATGAACCTTCCTAGGCAGTGCACCCTGAGCTTGGACAGAAGGGCAGCTGTCACTTCAGCACTTACTCCTGTATTGGAGGAGATTCAGGCGGGAAATCAAGCTGTGACACCTACCAGCTAGGGACATATAATAGCCCCAACCCACTCCTGCCTCAGCAGCTGCCTGCTTTTTCTGAGCCTTCTGTTCACCTCTTTGCTTTATAATTTATCCATCTAAGAAAAGCAAAGAACACCTGCTTCTCATTACAAGATTGAGATATTTGGAGGGAAAAAAGGACTGTTCTTAGGCAACAAAGACTCCATTTAAATGCAAAGGGGGTCTTCCAATGGTGCTGAACTTCATCTCACACAAAACACAGAAGGCGCTTCCCATTCAGTTTACTTTACTGAATTTGTTTTCAGCATAACGTGAAGGCTCAAAGGTCAATTGGGCGGACCCTACCCTTTACGAGATTCAGCCTGATCAGAAGATTCAGAAATAAAATGCTTTTAAAATATTGGTTTCAAGTGTTAGTATTCTTTCATAATTTCTCTTCTATTCATTTCATTTTCTATTGCTTATAAAACCTTAACCACGTCTGAGGTATAACTTAATGACCTTTCTGTGCTTCGAAGGCACCACGTTTCTGCAACTACGCCTCTCTTGGCACTTGTCTCACTTGGCATCCTTCTCTGGGTTCCTTGGGTTCTCCAACTGTTTAATATTCACATCTCAGTTAATCCCCAAATCACATCTAATTCCCAAATGTTCGGAATAATTTACCCTAGCCCAGTCTCTCATTCATCTATATTAGATTTCTTGGTACTGGCTCCAATTCAGCACCCATATTCCCAACTTCACCCAACAAAGTAGATATTATATTCAGTCATTTTACAAGGTCTACTGAATAACTACAACTGGTAAACCTGTTAAATCTTTTCTCTTGGTCCACTGTTGAAAAATCTGGGTTGTTCAATAACTGGGATGTTAGATCTAATAACCGGAGTAATCTTAGGCCAGCAGAACTCCTCAGGTGTAGTTATAGAGTGCCCAATAGTGTGTGTAGGGGTATGAAGGGGGCTGCCATGACTGGAATGTGATCTTGCTATGAAAAGGAAATAGCAGCCAAAAGAACTGCATGCTCAGTGCCTCAGAGACTGGTGCATTATGCTCAGTGCCCAGAAGAGCACAGTGCAGAGAAAAGCTCCTGGGAGATGCAAGTACTTTGTACTGCCATTTGTTGTGGGACTTCTCTCTCTCTCTCTCTCTCTCTCTCTCTCTCTCTCTCTCTCTCTCTCTGTGTGTGTGTGTGTGTGTGTGCATGTGTGTGTGTGTAACTGAGTCCAATTGCTTCTACATCTGCACTCTAATTGGCACTGCTCAGAAGCATGTGTTAATCAGTTAGTAAGCAACAGAGCCCAGTTAAACATTAAGCTTTGCCTCCTTTCAAAGCCCCAAATTCTCTCCAGCACCCTGTACTATTTTATAAGTTGTGGAGGGTATATGAAAAGGGCCCACATGCCTAGAATCCTTGAGAACAGGAAATAAGGAGCCTGCGACCCTTGAATGTGGTTTTCATGCACATAATTTATGAAAGGGCTTTTCTGAATGATGATACTTAATCCACCCTCCAGACTTCTTAAGCAGTTAGGCATATTTGGTATTTTTGACTTTGCAAATATTTTGAATCATGTACCATAAAGTCAGTGATGTAAAATTCTTGTTTTTTTTTTTTTTTTTCAAATCTTTCTGATTCTAGTCATTATTTTTCTCTGTTCACTACTTGAAAATTAGTAGGTAGGTGTTCTATGACTTGACTCTGTCTTTCAATATTTACATGTGGTATTCATAATCTCCAATGTAATCGTGGTGAGAGAAGAGGACCTTTAAGAGATACATTAATGCCATTACCCTGGTAGTTAATGCTTTACTATCAGCTGGGAATTAGACTAATAATTTTGCTCGTACTCAATCCTGTTTCTTACATGAGATTCATAAAAGATCCTTGCTCTTTGATTTCTCAGCCTCCAGACCTATGAGCTGACAAATTATTTTTCTTACAGCATTTTCTTACAGCTTTGAGCATACATATAACTTAGTATGACAGAAAAATTGGCATTTAGAAGCAGGGCTGTTGCTGCAACAAATATTGGACAGACACTAGAACAGTCTGTAGGAGTAGCATAATAAAACTTAGATCTTCAGGAATGGAACCTTCAGGGCAATTTGGGGCAGTACTCAGAAGAAGACATTTGAGAAAAAACTGATGCTTCTTAGGAACTGCTCGAGAGTTCATGATCCAAAAAATGGTGGACACCGTTGGTCTAAATAAAATAAATTAATTTTTAAAAAGTAAATGTAAAAAAGTAAGTTTGTGGATACATGGACATTAAAGCCATTCTGATGAAGACTTGGGCAGACCTGAAGAACAAGGCACTGGGAACATGAAGAAATGCTCTTAACTGTGTAGATGCAAAGAACTTGGGGGTCATTTCCATGTCCCAGAACTTTAAGGATGGAAGAATTTAAAAGTGATAAAGTTGGGTATATGAAAGTAATTTCTAAGAAAAATATTAGAAGGGCTTCAAGATTGTTGTTAACTGCCAACAGTAAGATGACCAAGGAGAGAAATGGCTTAAAGACAGAATGCATAATTAAAATTGGAGCAGAAGAAATAATACTAAAAATCCTGCAACTTGGCCATGTATAGTGAGAAAAATTGATTTTGGGAGCAAAACTCAAATGTGTGGCCAAGCAACTGTTTGCTGACAAAGATCAGGTAGGCTAGAAGGAAGCCAGGTGCTTTATATCAAGATGATGGAAACTGAGTTTCCAGCAATTTTAGACACAGTGCTTCAGTACAAGTGAAATCCCTGAACACAGGACTCAGAGGGTTATAAAACTCTCATCCTCCTCAAATATCTGTTTCAGAATTCCAGCCCAGACCTTCTCAGACATTCCAGTCTTGGCTCAAGTGAGCCTACATGTATTTCACGCTTGCTGATCTGGATGTTACAAGCAGTTAATCCTAATTACATCCACCTGGTACTCACTCTGCAGGGACAGTGAGTACATAAGCTGTGGGTCAGAGCCATCGGCATGGATCTCAAAGGTTATCACTGGAAGCTCGAGAGTCCAGACGACACATGATCTAGGTGTGAAGCCAGTGGAGATAACTTCTACTGGAGTAATGCTGGAAGAAATGTGGGGTCAGAGATGCCACAGAAAACCATCACTAGTGAAAGGACTCATGAAACCATGGGAAGGAGATCATCTCAAATCTCAGAACTGTAGACCTGCTAACATACAGCTGCAGTCCAGACATGAATACCCACCCCACGAGTGCACTGAGCTTAGAAAACCCTTAGGGTTTTCTAATCTGGCTTCCATTACTATTTCCCCAGAATGTAGGACAGAGTCCAGGGAGATTATTTTCCAATTTTAAGACTTGATGTTATTTTTCTGTGAATTCTAGATTTACCTGGGACTACTTTTCCCTTTCTTCTTGCTTCTGAAATGAGAATGTCTACCATGCCTCTTCCATTATTGTACTTTGAAAGGACATAACTTATTGACTCCATGAGCACAGAGCTGGATAGCAGCATACACTGATCTCATTTATACCTATTTCAAATGAATCTGAACCTCAGACCTTTGAATTGACAGTGAAGCAAGCTCAGGCCTTTAGGGCCTGAACAAAAGTAGTTTGCAAGTAAAAAGACATGATTGGGCGGCTAAGGAAGACATGTTGTAATTTGAATGTCTCCCCCAAAGTTTATATGTTGTAAACAATCTCTAACATGACATTTTGAGGGGATCTTTAGGGAGTCATCATGTGATGAAGGCAAAGCCATGAATACATTACACATTCTCTACTACAGCCACCAGCAAACCACTGCCCCAGCTGCCACTGGAAATATGAAGAAGTAGAAATTCCAGAGCCCTAGCAGGTGAAGTCATATTATTGCTCTCTCATTTTTCTACCTCCCATCATGGAATGCTACAGAAAGTAGTCTCTCACTAGATGCTGAGCATGTATCAGGGTCAACCTCCTGAACCAAGTGCCAATGCATTTCAGTTCTTTATAAAAGGCCCAGTCTCAGGTTTTCTGTTATAGTAGCACAAATGGTTCAAGAAGAGAGATATCAACAGGGAATAAACTATTGCTAACCTCCACTCTAGATTCATTGGTCTTGCCAGCATTTTTTTTTTTACAACATTTTTATATCTGAAATCAGAATATATTCCTTCCCTATTGACAATTTTTTTTTAAACTGGATATTTTCTTTATTTACATTTCAAAAGTTTTCCCCTTTCCAGGTGTCCCCTTTGGAAATCCCCTCTCCCATCATCTGTCTCACTGACTCTATGAGATGCTCCCTCAACCACCTACCCACTCCTGTCTCGCCTACACTTGGGCATCAAACAACCTCAGACCCAAGTGCCACTCCTCCCACTGATATCCAACAAGGCCATCCTCTGCCACATATTCAGCCAGAACCATGGTGCCTTCCATGTGTAATCTTTGGTTGGTGGTCCAGTCCCCCGGAGCTCCAGGGCTTCTGACCGGTTGACACTGTTGCTCCCCCCACCCCATGGGGCTGCGAACCCCCTCAGCTCTTTCACTGTCTTTTCAAACTCCTCCATCAGGGACCCCACATTTCGTCCAATGGTTGGCTGCGAGCATCTGCCTCTGTATTTGTCAGGCTCTGGCAGAGCCTTTCAGGAGACAGCTATATCACTCTCCTGTCAGCAAGCACTTCCTAGCATCCACAATAGTGTATAGGTTTGGTGACTGTATATGGAATGGATCCCCAGGTGGGGCGATCTCTTGATGGCCTTTCCTTCAGTCTCTTCTCCACTCTTTGTCTCCATATTTCCTCCTGTGGTATTTTGTTCCCCCTTCTAAGAAGCACTGAAGCATCCATACTTTGGTCTTCCTTCTTCTTGGGCTTCATATGGTCTGTGAACTGAAATCTTGGGTATTCCGAGCTTTTGGGCTAATACCCACTTATCAGTGAGTGCATACCATGTCTGTTCTTTTGTGACTGAGTTACCTCACTCAGGATGATATTTTCAAGTTCCATCCATTTGCTTGAGAATTTCATGAAGTCATTGTTTTTAATAGCTGAGTAGAATTCCATTGTGTAAATGTACCACATTTCCTGTATCCATTCCTCTGCTGAGGGAGATCTGGGTTGTTTCCAGTTTCTGGCTATTATAAATATGGCTGCTATGAGCAAAGTGGAGCATGTGTCCTTATTTCATGTTGGATCATCTTCTGGGCATATGCCCAAGAGTGATATAGCTGGGTCCTCAGGTAGTACTATGTCCAATTTTCTGGTGTGTTGGGGGTATCCAGGGCTCGCTGTGATTGGGTTCTGCTGATGCCAAGTAGCCTTGGTTTCTGTTGCTTATGTTCTTGCTCTTGCCTCTTGACATCTGGTTATCTCTGGTGTTAGTTGGTCTTGCTGTCTCTGACTTTGGCTTGTGTATCAGTACTCCTGGGAGATCAGTTCTCTCTGGGAGGAATTTGGATGTGGAGAGCTGTGGAACAGTGTCAGCTCAGGGGTGCAGACAGAAACTGGAAGGATTCTGTCCTAGGCTTCTCCTTGATTCCTGTGTCTTGAGGCCTCTGGGCGGGTCCCTCAGAGCAGAAGTGGTGGTCTTACCTGTGCTCACAGGCATGTCTGCATTACTGGGAGACCAGCTCTTTCCCAGCAGTATTTGGGTATGGAGCACTGTGGCACAGGATCAGCTCTAGGCACAGAAGGAAACTGGAAACTTGACAGTTTTTTCAAAAAATAATTTTACAGTATGAGAATCCTTTAGGTGTCTGACATACAGGAGCTGCTTATTGCAGTGAAGAGAAAAGTAGGAAGCCAACTTATCAGACTTCATCTCTGGAACCCACTTGTAGTACTATTTGTGTTTCACTTAAGTTACTCTGTGACCCATTTGTTCCAAGCATTCTTGTTCACAGCTTTGGGAGGTCTGCAGCTCTTTCATCAGATAATACAGAGAGAGTAGACACAAACCATTCCTTAATCCAGATCTTAACTAATGCATCTTTAGTTAATTAAGCCATCTTTGCTGAAGGCATATATATAGAATGCCAGAGATGGATTTATATTAGTGAGGCTGTCTTAATTAGTACAATAAGTTTTAGAAATGGGCTCTTTCCAGTAAAGGAAATGTATTTATCATACATGGACTATTTGGTATATTTTAAAGAGGTGGGATAAAAATTGGAAGCTTTGGGGGAAATTCTCAAACTCAAATTCCGATTTGAGATTTTATTTACTGACTGGGATAAGAGGATTTCTACCTACTAAGGGAAACCATAGTACTAACAGAAGCATCTCTCTGGAATGTTCTTGGATCTGCCTTATTTAAACTTCTTACAAGTCCAGGCCAAGTCTAGTGGACTACCTAAAAATAACAAAGGACAGAGACTTGCTTTCATTTCAGAATGCACTCTATGAACTGTCTTCTTCTTGATAAAAAGTTACTCAAAAAGTCTATATGCTTAGTAAAGATAGCTAAACTTTGTGTATCTGTGGATCTCTAAAGATAATTTTCATCATTATAAGAAGACAAATGTTCCTAGGTTAAGAGATATCTTTCTTTCTATTTAAGCTGCCTTATTGATTACTTAAGATTTTTATAGCTTTGGAATCAGACTATGTCCAGTAAATTCCTATGAAAACATTTGTTCTACTTCTAGTTAGCCTAATTAATAGAACTTTCAAGATAATATTTTATTTATTGAGAGTTTTATGCACTATTTTTGATCATACGCTATCCCCACTCTCAGCTCCTCCTAGCTACTCCTCGCCTCCCTCCCCACCCATCTATCTCACTCTTGAAGCAACAAACAAACACCTAAAAACATGGAGTCAAATCTCTGTTAGTTGATTTCTTCTGAGCATATGACCTATCCTAAAATATGACTGATCTATCTAGTGTCACTTCATTAGTAAAAATGACTTTTCTTTCTACTTGGAACTATCATCTGTAAACAGCTTCTTGGCTAGGAGTGGGACTTCATGCCTACCAACCCTTCTCTGTGCTGGGTCTTTGCCTTGAGCTTGAACAGGTCTTGGGCATGCTGTCACAGTCCCTGTGAATTCATTTAGGCATCAGTCTTATTGTATCTGGAAATGTTTCCTTGAGATTGTCCACAACCTCTGGCTCTTAGAATCTTTTTGTCCCTCGATAAAGCCTGAGCAAATTTTTATTTCATAACAACAGTGGACCTCATTAGTAAGTTCTCATTTATGTACTCGGTTAGAAAAATGGGAGCAAAACTTAAATTATAGCCAGCCATGAGTTCATTCCACATTCTTGTCAACTGTGGCCCTTAGCAAGCTACAAACCTCTACATGTGAATCAGCTATTACTAACAACTCAGAGGTGAGTAACTGCAAATTTCATGACTGTATTTCTTTTGCCTTTTTGTCCTCAACCTGATTTACTTCACTAATTGGTAGCTGCCGTCTTTATTAAGAATTATTAACAGCTAGAGGGAGGCTTGCTGTTTGTCGAAGTACTAAATGATTTTTTTGTTCTTAAGGTTAACTGTAGTACCTTACACTCTCCTTGTTTCTTCATTAACTTTTTCTAATGTGTGTGAGCAAATGAACTATTGAAAACACAAATTTAATTGTAACAAAAAGGTAGCCTAAAAACAAAGATCATAAATGTATTTGTGCTGAGGTACAAGAGTATAAATATACCATCAGTGGGTGTAAACCAATAGGGAAGAACAGGGACCATAGCAGCAGCAACAACAACAGAACATTTGTGTTTATTTCTGATCTGTAGGCTCATGGAATTGTCCCAAAGTCAATGCTGAGGTTTATAAAATTTCAAGGGGTTTTTCAAATAAACAATCTGATGAATAAATTGATATTCTATATGCCACAAAGTACTTTCCATAATTATTATTTATGCTGTTATATCTAAATCGATGTAAAGGTTGAAGGAGATAGTCAAGAGCCTTGGAATGGGTGTGGCTCAAGTTCACATAGTTAGCCAGGGCTTCAAGAGTGCCTAGGTATGCCAACCCTATCTCCTACCATAAACACAGAGTAAACAGAGGCATTTCCCACAAGTGCTTGGATTTCATAATCTCAATATTCATGCTCCTATGATGATTCATCATTATAGTTAAAAGTAAGCTATAAGAAAGCAACTGCTAAAGAGCAAAGTGTTTCTTAAATCACTGCAAACTGAAGGCATGCATTTGACAGGAGGTATTTGTAACCTTCCTCTTTGGAAATTCATGATCTTTGTGTCTTTGGAAGATGTGACTTGTGAATACTTATCTTTCATCCCCCTGTGTACCCTTTGGCTTTTGTTAGTCACCATTAGTGGTCTTTTTTTTTTTTTTAAATTCACTTTACATCAGGATTGCTGCCCCCTTCCCCAGTCCCCTCTGTCCCTTCTCCTATCTCCCCTGCCCTTTTCCTCTGAGAGTGTGGGCCCTCTTCTGGATAGCCCTCCAACCCTGTCTCATCAAGTCTCTGCAGGGCTGGGCACTTCTTCTCCTACTAAGGCCACAAAAGACAGCCAAGTTAGAGGGAAGGATTCCACAGACAGGCAACAGCTTTAAGGATAATCCCTGCTGACACTGTTGGGACCTACATGAAGATGGAACTGCACATATGCTACTTACAGGGGCAGGGGGACTAGGCCCAGCCCACATATGCTCTTTGGTTGGGGGTTCAGTCTCTGAGAGCCTACAGGTTCCAGGCTAGTGGACTCTGTTGGTCTTCCTGTAGAGTTCCTATCCCCTTCCAGAGCCTCAATCCTTCCTGCAACTCTTTCAAAAGAGTCCTCAAGTTCCATCTAATGTTTGGCTGTGGATCTCTGCATCTGTCTGAGTCAGATGCTGGCTGGCACCTCTCAGAGGACAGCCATGCTAGGGCTCCCTGTCTGCAAGCATAAAAGAGTATCATTAATAGTGTCAGTGATATGTGCTTGCCCATAGTATGGGTCTCTTGTTGGGCTGGTTATTGGTTGGCCATTCCCTCAGTCTGCTCCATTACCCCTCCCTACATTTGTAGTAGGCAGGATAAATTTTAGTTCCAAAGTTTTGTGGGTGGGTTGGTGTAGCTATTGCTCTATTAGGGCTCCTGTCTGGCTACAGAAGGTGGCCTCTTCAGGTTCTATATCTCAAATGCTGTGAGTCACAGGTAAGATACGCCGCCCCACCCCCCATTTGTGGTAGCCTGGGTAGCTCAGGTCTCTGGCACACAGCCAAGGTGCACTGGCCCCTAGTGGCAGATTCCATTCATTCTCATAATCATCTGGCCATCTTCTGTGTCTCTCCCCACACCTGATCTAGAACCCCTCCCACTCCCTTCCCCATCTGCCTCCCACCCAGATCCCTCCCTCCATCTGCCTCCTACAACTATTTTATTCCCCCTTCTAAGTGAGATTCAAGCATCCTCGCTGGGACCTTCCTTAATGTTTAGCCTCTTTGGATCTGTGGAGTGTAGCATGGGTATCCTGCATTTTATGGTTAATATACACTTATAAGTGAGTACATAACATGCATGTCTTTTTGGGTCTGGGTTATCTCACTCAAGATGATATTCTCAAGTTCAATCTATTTGTCTGCAAAATTAATGATGTCTTTGTTTTTAAATAGCTAAATAGTACTCCATTGTGTATATGTATCACATTTTCTTTATCCATTCTTTAGTTGAGGGACTTCTAGGTTGTTTCCAGTTTCTGACTATTACTACTAAAGCTGCTATGAATATAATTGGGCAAGTGTGCCAGTGGTATAGATGGACATCTTTTGGATATATGCCCAGGAGTGGTATAGCTGGGTTTTGGGGTAGAACTATTCCCAGTATTCTGAAAAACCACCAAATTGATTTCTAAAGTGGTTGTACAAGTTTGCATAACCACTATCAATGGGGGACTGTTCCTCTTTCTCCACATCCTCTCTAGCATGTGCTGTCAGTTGAGTTTTTGGTCTTAGCCTTTCTGACTGATATAAGATGGAATCTCAGAATTGTTTTGATTTGCACTTCCCTGATGAATAAGGACTTTGAACATTTCTTTAAGTGTTTCTTGTCCACTCAAGATTTCTCTATTGAGAATTCTCTGTTCAGCTCTGTACCCCATTTTAAAATTAGGTTATTTGTGTTGTTGGTATCTACATTCTTGAATTCTTTATAAATTTTGAATATTAACCCTCTGTCAGATGAAGAGTTGGTGAAGGTCCTTTTCTAATCTGTAGGCTGCCATTTTGTCCTATTGACAGTATCCTTTGCCTTACAGATGCTTTTATGTTTTATGAAGTCCCATTCATCAGTTGTTGATTTTAGAGCCTGAGCCATGGTGTTCTGTTCAGGAAGTTGTCTCCTGTATCAATGAGTTCAAGGCTACAAGGCTAGCCCTCTCTATCTGTTCTGTTAGATTTAGTATATCCAGTTTTATATTGAGGTCTTTGATCCACTTGGACTTGAGTTTTGTGCAGAGTGATAGATATGGATCTATTTCTATTCCTCTACATGCAGACATCCAGATAGACTAGCACCATTTGTTGAAGATGCTTTCTTTCTTCTATTGTATAGCTTTGGCTTCTTTATCAGAAATCAAGTGTCTGTAGGCATGTGGGTTTATTACTGGGTCTTGGATATGATTCCACTGATCAACCTGTCTGTTTCTTTACCAATTCTATGCAGGTTTGTTTTTTGTTTTTTGTTTTTTGTTTTTTTATCACAATTGCTCTGTAGTACAGCTTGAAGTCAAGGATGGTGATTCCTTCTAAAATTCTTTTATTGTTCAGGACTGTTTTGGCCATCCTGGGTTTACTATTTTTCCATATGAAGTTGAGAATTGCTCTGTCAAGGTCTATAAAGAGTTGTGTTGGAATTTTGATGGGAATTGCATTGAATCTGTTAAGATGGCCATTTTCACTATGTTAATCCTACCTATCCATGAGCATTGGAGATGACATCTTCAATTTCTTTCTTCAGGGACTTGAACTTCTTATTATACAGATCTTTCACTTGTTTAGTTAGAGTTACACCAAGATATTTTATTTTATTTATGGATATTGTAAAAGGTGTTGTTTCCATAATTTTATTCTCAACTAGCTTATCACTTGATAAAGGATAGCTACTGATTTCTTTGAGCTAATTTTGTATGCAGTCACTTTGCTAAAGTTGTTTATCATTGGTAAGAATTCTCTTGTAGAATTTTTGGGGTCGCTCATGTATACTATCATATCATCTGCTAATAGCTATACTTTGACTTCTTCCTTTCTAATTTGTATCGTCTTGATGTCCTTTAGTTGTTTAATTGCTCTAGCTAGAACTTCAAGACTATATTGAACAGATGGAGAGAGTGGTCAGCCTTGTTTTGTCCCTGATTTGAGTGGAAGTTTCTCTCTATTTAATTTGATGTTGGCTACTGGCTTGCTGTATATTGCTTTTGTTATGACTTTTAACATGTAGAGGTGTTGGATTTTGCCACAGGCTTCTTCAGTGATGAACCTGTGATTTTTTTTTTTGTTTCAGTTTGCTTATATGGTAGATTATGTTGATGGATTTTCAAATATTGCACTATGCCTGCATCCTTGGGATGAAGACTACTTGATTATGGTGGATTATATTTTTTATTTGCTTCTGGATTTGATTTGCAAATATTTTATTGTGTATTTTTCTATCAATGTTCATGAGAGAAATTGGTCTGAAATTCTCTTACTTTGTTCCATCTTTGTGTGGTTTAGGTATCAGGGTGAATTTGTCAGTGTTCCTTCTGTTTCTATTTTGTGGAATAGTTTAAGGAGTATTGGTATTAGCTCTTTTTTGAAGGTCTGATATTATTCTGTGCTAAAATCATCTGATGCTGGGCTTTTTTTGGGGGGAGGGGTTTAAATGACTGCTTCTATTTCCTTAGCTGTTATAAGGCTGTTTAAATACTTTACCTGATTTTGATTTAACGTTGATAAAGGGAATCTGTATAGAAAATCATCCCTTTTGTTAAGATTTGCCAGTTTCATGGAGTACAGACTTTTGAAGTAAGACCTAATGAATCTTTGAATTTCTTAATTGTCTGTTATTATGTCTCTCTTTTCATTTCCAATTTTATTTAGATACTGTCTTTCTACATTTTGGTTATTTTGACTAAGGGTTGGTCTATCCTGTTGATTTTCTCAACTAGCTCTTGATTTTACTGATTCTTTGTATTGTTTTCTTTGTTACTAATTGATTTGTTTTAGCCCTGATTTTGATTATTTCCTGCTGTCTACTCCTCTTCAGTGTGTTTGCTTCTTTTTCTTCTAGAGTTTTTGGGTATACTTAAAAATTGCTGATATGAGAACTTTCTAATTTCTTTATGGAGGAACTTAGTGCTATGAACTTTCCTCTTAGCATGCTTTCATTGTGTCCCATAACTTTGGGTATGTTATGCCTTCATTTCCCTTTAATTCTAGAAAGTCTTTAATTTCCTTATTTCTTCCCTGACCCAGAGATCATTGAGTAGAGAGTTGTTCAGTTTCAATGAGTGTGTAGACTTTCTGGTGTTTCTGTTGTTGTTGAAGTCCAGCTTTAATCTATGGTGGTCTGTTAAGATACAAGGCATTATTTCCATTTTCTTGTATCTGTTGAGGTTTGCTTTGTGACCAACTATATGGTCAGATTTGGAGAAGAATCCATAAGGTTCTGAGAAGAAGGTATATTCTTTCGTGTTTTGGGTGAAATATTCTGTAGATGTCCATTAGATCCATTTGATTAATAATGTCTATCAGTTTCATTATTTCTCTGTTTAGTTTTGGCTAGATGTCCTGTCAATTGTTGAAAGTAGGGTGTTGAAGTCTCCCAATATTGTATGGGGTTTGATGTGCAATTTAAGCTTTAACAATGTTTCTTTTATGAATGTGGATGGGTACTCTTGCATTTGAGGCATAGATGTTCAGAATTGAGATATCATCTTGGTAGAAAAGGGGCCTCCCTGTCTCTTTTGATTAATTTTCATTGACAATCTAATTTATTAGATATTAGAATGGCTACTCCACCTTTCTTCTTGGGTCCATTTGTTTGGAAATTTTTTTCAGTGTTTCACTCTGAGGCAACGTCTATCGTTTTTGCTGAGGTGTGTTTCTTGTATGCAGCAGAATGATGGATCCTGGTTTTGCTGTGTCTTCTGATTGGGTAATTGAGTCCATTGACATTGATATTAATGACCAGTGATTGTTACTTCCTGTTATTTTGATTTTAATAGTGTGTGTGTGTGTGTGTGTGTGTGTGTGTGTGTGCGCGCGCGTGCGCGCGCTCATGTATGTGTTTCCCTTGTTTATGTTGGTATGGAATTACTAATTCCCTGTGTTTTCTTGGATGTAGTTATCCTGCTTGGGTTAGAGTTTTCCTTCTAGTATTCCTTCTATAGGGATGAATTTGTGGCTAGGTATTGTTTAAATTTGAATTTGTCTTGAAGTATCTTCATTTTTCATCTATAATGATTGAGGGTTTTGCTGTGTCTGTCTTTGTATTTTACCTGGCCACTTTTAATATTCTTTCTTTCTTCTGTAGATTTTGTATTTTGATTATTATGTGGTGGGAGGATTTTCTTTTCAGGTTCAGTCTAATTGGTGTTCTATAAGCTTCTTGTATGTTTATAGGTTTTTCTTTCTTTAGATTATGATAGTTTTCTTCCATGATTTTGCTGAAAATATTTTCTGTTCCTTGGAGCTGGGACTCTTTACCTTCTTCTGTTCCTATTATTTTTAGGTAGGTTTTTTCATTGTATCACAGATTTCCTGGGTGTTTTGTGTCAGGAAATTTTTAGATTAACCATTTTCTTTGACTGGTATATCAATGTCTTCTATTGTATCTTCTATGCCTGAGATTCTCCCTTCACTCTCCTGTATTCTGTTGGTGATGCTTCCATCTGTTGTTCATGTTTTCTTCCCTAGGCTTCCCATCTCCCAATTCCCTCAGTTTATGTTTTCTTTATTATACCTTTTTCCATTTTCACGTCTTGCACAGTTTTATTTATTTTCTTCACCTGCTTAATTGTATTTTACTGTATTTTGAAAGGGATTTATTTGTTTCCTCTTTAAAAGCCTCTACCTGTTTGATTACAGCTTCTTGTATTTCTTTAAGGAATTTATTCACTTCCACTTTAAAGGCCTCTATCAGCTTTATAAGATTGGACTTAATGTCATTTTCTTATGATTTAGTTGTGATGGGATATCCAGAGCTTGCCATAGTAGGTTAGCTATGCTCTGAAGGTATCATATTGCCCTGATTTTTAATTGATTGTGTTCTTTTCAGGGTCTTTTGCCATCTGGATGGCTTTAGTCCCTGATGTTCCTGTTGTAGCTTTGGGGTTGGAGCCTAATCTTGATGATCCTGGTGTAGCAGGCTGTATTGTTCTGTATCAGCAAGTCTAATGAAGGTGGGTAGAGAGGTGTCAGGATAATAGAGGTCTGCTGGGGATAACAGGTGGCTGGGGGCAGCTGTTGGTGCCCCAGAGGTTTCATTGGGCAGGGAAGATGGGGGCAGGAAGGGAATTGAACCTGTATACTTCCAAATCTGCAGGTCTGATAAAGATAGGCAGAGAAGTGGCGGTATAATGGAGGTCTCTTGGGAATAGCAGGTAGCTCAGGGCAGCTGGGGGTGCCCCAGAGGACTCAGTAGGCAAAGAAGATCTACTTATCTTTTGTAACAAGAGATGGTGAGCAGTTCACCAACACATGTTCTGTACATCTATCATCAGTAGAACAAGGCTAAATTAAGTAATGCTCATAATTATTATATCAGTGTTAGCACCAGTAACAAACAGGAAAGTCTCATTAACCTTGGAATCTTCTTGCATTTATCAATTGCTAGGAAGGATACTTTAGGGAGCCTTCGGGGACTTGAATAAGGCAACAAATAATCAATTCTATGCTTGTTGCAAGGGTACATTGCCAGGGGTAGGTAAGCTCTAGCAAACAAGACCTTCAGGGACAGAGATTTTTGGCTGGAATGCTGGTAGAACTCTTTGATCATGTTGGAATTTGGGGCAGGTAAGGAGCCTGCTAGGAAGGTGAAGAAGATGCTTCTGTGAAGTAACTGCAGAAGATGGGGTCTCAGATCTGGGGGTTGGTGCATGTACACTCTTAGCACACAAAATACACAAGGAGGAACTGTGCCAAGGGGCCAAGGTGAAGACTCTTGTATAAATAGCCACATGTGGAACTGAATCCACAAGTTCTATGGGGACTCTTAATGCCCAAGATACCTCAAATAGGTGTGGTGAAATTGATAGGCCCTTAATCTCTGTTCTGTAATGTACAGAATCCTGTTTCTAAATAACCTAGGAGAAAAAAGCAAATTCCCGATGAGGAGAAAGATGCATACAGAAATCAGAAAAAGAACTGGTAGCAGAAACTTACTATCAGTAGGAGTTCATAGGCTGTTTGCACATTTCTCCTTTGGCAAAATTCTTGCCCTCTCTTTGTGAACTAGTTTTTTCTCTCCTTCAGTCCACATGGAAAAACACATGGCCCTCAACAGGAACCACATTTACATGAGATAGGCCAAGCCTCTTGGTGGGAGCAGATTTCTTTCTCAGTCTCAATACTTGATCCTCCCTAAGGGAGGGTGCTTGCTATATCCCAGAACAACAGGCCCACCTATGGGTTCACTCATATCTGACAAGAATATAGGCCCCAAGCTTGCTGTGATAAAGCTGCACAGAGCCTCGGGAGGCAAAACAGTTTTAAGGATAGTGCCAACGAAACATTCTAAAATAGGTAGCCTAGAGGCTTCAGATGAATCAATGCTAAATCAGCTAAAGAAGCAAATATTTATTCAAACAGTATATAACATATCATTAATATAATTCTTAGATATAATGTATGATAAGATTTTTGTATATTAATATAATTATAGAAGTGGAATCTGTCTGTTGTAAGGGGTTCATCCTGGTTGTAGAGAAGTCATACAGAGAGTGAAAGAATTTAGATTGTGTCTTTCCCTAGAAAGGCTTGTGTTGGATGCTAGGACATCGGAAATGACAAGGAAAAGATGCTGTATTCTGGTGATGCCTTAGAGCTTCAGACAGTGCATCCTCCTTTCTCCATGTCCTCATCCCTTCATCCCTTCATCTTTATCTTGCCTTCTATAGTAGTCACCATGCCAGTGCAGCTGCTTCTGGTTTACGCCTTGCTGGTGATAGGAGGGTTGGCTGTCTGAATGACATGAGGGGCAATGACTAAGTAAAGATGAACGAATGCCTGTCAAGAGAGGGAAACTGATTACTTGTCAGCATGAGAGGGCAAAGATGTACAAACAACTCAGCCTATCTGTCATTGATGGATATGATGAATTTATGTGAACTTTCACTATTGGCACAAATGTTCTGGCTTCACTACAATTATTCTATATTTTCTATATGTTTAGTATTTTCACTAAGTTCTTATATTGTTGTAGTATTGTTGGACTGTTTTATTATTTAATTCATGTAATACTTTATAGAGTAGATCTTTATCCTCTTCTGAAGGAGGAAACTGAGTCACAGAGAAGAAAGCATTGGAACGTAGCCAACCTGGTTTCAAGGACTGCACTCAGATTACTCTTCTCAAGCTTTCCCAAGCATTTATGTAGCAGGCAGTGTTAAAGAACTCATTACTGGAAATGTTTGGAGAGAGGGAGCCTAAGGAATTACCAGAAGCTGAGTGATTTTCCATTCTTTCTCAGTTTTAAAGGGACAGATGGGATGATTTATCATGACTGTCTTTAAGAGCTTTGGGTTTCTAAACCCTCAGTTTTCAGTGAGACATTTTTTTGATAAATGAAGTACTGGTTTGAGTTTCCCTAATTTTCTGGCTTACACACAGGGTCTTTGGAAGAAGGTAAAACAAGCCTAAGTGGAAACTCTATGGGCCGTTTGTCTCTTTCCAAGTAGGACCATTTAGATGATTCCAAAGAGAGTCATACCTACATTAAAACTCTAAAGATACGTTGTAATACTGCCTTATTCATCCCTCTCACCAGCAAGCGTCCACATTCCAACTTCGTGCTTGTTGGTTGGTTGCTTGTTGGTCTTACTGGATTTAAATTGGCATGAACCTCTAAAGCTCGCCTGTATAATACACCCCTCCCAATCTCTGTGTGTAATTCTGACCCTGAGATCTTTTTCTGCATTTGTTGCATACTTAATTCCACTTTCGAATGTCATGTCAGAATTCACAATTGGGAAGCCCTGGATGAAAAGGCCCATATGTGATTCCCCTCTGAACTCTCTGGGCCCTTATATTTAAACCCTGAAAGCGAGAGACAAAGTAGCAGTGTGTAATCTTGCAAGTCTTAGTTGGACACTACCTTAGGTTTAAAGCAGAGATGATTTCTCCGTTGTTTACAAGTGAGACATGAAGGTGGAAACACCCTGCTTAGTGCAGTCTCAGCATTTGGTTCTGGCCTTGGGTGAAGGCAGAGTTCATGTAGCGTGAGCCTGTAAGTCAATTTATATCACATCTATTACCCACTTCAACTTCTCCAACGGCTTCAGTGTTCTTCAGAGACCACCCACTATCCTCTGCTTTCTGGCCATCTCTGACGCCATCTTTCTAGTCTGGTAGTAGCTGTCCTTTTCCTCTTAGCCCCGCCTTGGCACACTTTCCCTCGGACATTTTCAGATTTCTATTTCCTCTGCCTGAATGCTGTTAGTCATTTGCCCTCAGGTCTCATCGCCTTGACTCCCATATGTCTTTACCCAAACCCACCACTGTGCAACACTCCTTAGCCAGTTCCCTCCTGGGGCTTTCTTTTCTCCTTGCCCTTTTTTCCATTTTAAGGAGAGTCATGTTTTATGTTTATATTTTACATATTTGTTAGCTATGCATTTTCCTACTATTTTGCCCTCACAAAGGTGGATATTTTTGTTTGTGTATATGTGTGTATGTGGTATATATGCATATATATGTATATGTTTGTGTAGTGTAGGTGTGTACATGTATGTATATGCATGTGTATAGGTATGTATGTGTATTTGTGTGCATGGGTGCATATGTGTATTTATGTGTATGTATTATTGTGTATGCTTGGGTATTTGTGTGTCCATCTATGTGTATGTTTATGGGCATATGTATACACGTATGTGTGTGCATGTGTGTATGTTGAGCTGAAACTTAGGGTGCAGGAACTGAGTTTCTGTTGCTAAAAAGGCCAACTTAATGATCCTGTCGCTTTCTTCTTGATATTGATGCACTGGGTGTGGAGAGGGTTCCTCCTGAGCTTCTCACTTTCATATGGTAGATCTTAAGCGTTCCAAAACTCTAGTTTATTGGCAAGGGGTGATATGATTTTAGTAGAATGAAAATATCAGCAAAACAGTCTGAACCATATTTTTCCTCAACATGTCTAACCTTAAAGCCTTCCGTAAAATCCCAAGACGATTGAAAGCCCTTTTGAATTTAATAGAAAGTATTGATTTTGTTTTTCTCCAAAAATAAGAAAAATATTCCTGACAAATCCTCAGTGTGCAAGAATTTTGAATGTGAACTATGTGGCTTTCTGCCATTGTCAACCGGGTGTGCATTGTTCAGCAGAAGAACAGTCTAAATTGAATGTCTGTGACATCACATTTGGCAAAATGATCAGACCACCATGAATCTCATTTTTATGTTAACAATATTGAAAAAGAAAACCACAAATCACAGGGTTTAAGGAACAAAAGTGTACATTGAATTTCTTTGATTCTGAAAATAATGGAAAAAATAAAAAAGATTAAAAGAAGGAAATCTGGACTGAAAATATTGATCTGAAACTGGTTGATGAGCAAACCCTACAGCAGCCAGAACCATAAAGATGAGCTCACAGCTTAAGCAGAGTGATCTGCTTGCATCACTTAAAGGGTGGGCTATGACTGGGTTTAATTTTTTTTTATTTGTGCCATTGTTCTTGAATCAAAGTCCCAGGAAAAAGTATCAGATTGACAAATTTGATCCCTGCCAGCCTCTGTGTTGGGAAGCAAGGCATGGGCTTTTCATCCAGCTAGCCATACTCATTCAAAGGAAGCAATGTCTCCAAGGGAAATCAAGCATCTGGTGTGAAATAGGATGCTAGTGACAACTGTGAAAGTGGGGACAGGAAAGTGATCTATCAGCAAGCAAAAGCTTTTGATTTACCTGTTACATCACTGGGTGAGGTCCAAAGATGCAAATCAGTATAAGTACATATACAACAACAACAAAATATCTAAATAAAACTTAGTCCTGGCCAGGCAGTGGTGGCGCATGCCTTTAATCCCAGCACTTGGGAGGCAGAGGCAGGTGGATTTCTGAGTTCGAGGCCAGTCTGGTCTACAGAGTGAGTTCCAGGACAGCCAGGGCTACACAGAGAAACCCTGTCTTGAAAAACCAAAACCAGAACCAGAACCAGAACCAAGACCAAAACAAAACAAAACAAAAAAAACTTAGTCTTACACATGTGCTGAACTCCATTTTGTTCTGTTTTTATCCCTTTAAATTTTCAAAAATGTTAAATGCTTCTGGCCCACTAGATGGATTTTATGACTCAAGGAAGCAATGTGATCTACTAAAATACTTTCCTGTACTTTAGTTATTAGAAATTGTAAGCACACTCTGTGACATCTCCTATACAATGTCCCCATTTATTCTGCCTTCCATTGCCCTATCAGATAGAATTATGAACAGTGGCTGAATTAACAAGGCATTTTATTGGCCTAATGGCACACTGTTAATAACATTTTTCTAAAGAATAACGTTTTATGGGCCTCAGAATTTTTTTTAAAGAGAAGTAATGTTGTTTGAACGGAAGAAGAAATGATGAAGTACAGGCCACACAATGACTTCAGAGTCAGTAAGACTGCAAAACTGCTCTTCCCCCTTTGAATATCACAGAATAATTTTCTGTTCTATATTAGCATCTGGGTGCTGTTTAAGATCCCAAGCTCGCGTGAGTATCTTACTGGGGATGATATCTTCCCATCAATTCATAACATAAGTGTTCCAATACTACAAAGAATGAGTTCAATGGGGTGGCCGAGCAAGATGGGAACCTACCATTCCCTGACCCAGAAGAGCAGGGAGATGCTACTTCTTAGAGAGTAAACTCTGCTCTACCATACAAGTTCTCCATAGGTTCTGTTCCTTTCTTCTTCCTTGACTCTGTTGGTAGAAAGTCCCAGCACGGAGTCTAGCTTCATATTCTTTTCTTTCTATTCCATTTATATACTGAAAGTTTTAGAATACTGTGTAAGTTCAATCCTAGAGTTCTTAGCCAGGAAGTGCACTCTGCCATGTTATGTCCTTCAGTACTTTCTTGCTTTCATCTTTCTCCTCCATCAGATTTCAGTTGCCCTTGGTACATGAACAGAGAAAAATGAATACAGAACCATTAAAATGTCCCAAACCCCAGTACTTACATCCCTTCTTCCCAATATACTGGTTTCAAAAATCCAGGGTTCCTCCACTATAACCCATCTGACGTTCCATTACCTGTGCTCTTCCTAGAGAAAAACTCACAGTGTCATTACCCACAAATGCCAGACAGTATGATCTGTGGCTCTCTTGGTTCTTTCTCATTGCATTCTCCAGATGAGTTGGACCTTTCCCTGGGTGGCGTGTAGAATTTGGGGTTTCATTTGTACTATTTTTTCAGTAACTTTTAAATTTCTAATGTATTATGATCATTTCTGTTGTTATCTGTCAGTGAATGTTTTCTCTTTATCATCTTGTACAATGTAATTTCTCTCACTCTTCTGTCACATGTTTAAATTGTTCTGATATATATGATAAATACATATGACATCCTTATATTAAAAATAGCACTATTTTCTCCTCACAGAATATAGTAATAACCTGTGTTATCTCTCTCTCTCTCTCTCTCTCTCTCTCTCTCTCTCTCTCTGATTTACTTTAAGGAACTAGCTCATATAATAATGGCATTGACTAGAGCCATGACCTACTGTCTGTAAGCAGAGAGCGGTGACTTCCTACTGTTCAGATTAGAAGACTCATAGCCCAATCCAAGCAGTGAGATAGGAAGCTTCATTTCCTTTTCCTATATTTTTGTTTTGTTCAGATCCCCTGTGGTTACCTGTCCACAGTGGGAACTGCCAATTGCTTCAGAGACCATGCATGGGTCCTAATGTTGGTCTCCTCCAGAATCCCCCTTGAAGTCAATCTGAGTCATGTTTAGTCTTGGCCCCTCATGTCCCAGTCAAATGGACATCCTGATCAACTGGCCTCCAAGGTGCCTGTATTAGCTTCTTTCCACCAGTTCTTTAGTTACAATAATTTTCTTCTGGGTGACAACTTGTGTTTTAATAGCAACAGCAAGGTGTTTCTTAACAAAACAGCACTGTGGTTATAATTTTTGAGTAATTCTCATGTTAGGAAAATTTATTTAAGGTTTCAAAGCTTACAAGGAAATTAATGATTAAAGGCCCCATTGGAATTCTGACTTCAAAATATACCTGATTCTTTGGCAGCAGTGTGATTCATGCAAGCTTTTCTTTGAAAATCAGCTTCTACATACTTTAAAATGTTGTAGCTTGTTATTCTCTTTCATTCACTCTATAAAATATTTGACATGTGCCGACATGTACCTATATGCAGAAGGTGATGAGCTAAGCCTGCTGGGATACCCCAAACTTAGTTTAAAAGACTAGGATCACATGATAGTCAGCCTGCTATACCTGTGGGAACTTTTCAAGGCTCTTTGCCTTACTTGATCATAAATATATTATTTTTTCTCTCCCCTCATTCTACATCTCTTCCATTTTATTTCTAAGTCCTTTAACACTCAGGCCCCCGGTCCCTGTGTGTTTTATTTTGCTCCTCACTTGCCTGCCTCAGGGTTTGTTTAAGGACCCTTCCTGGTGCAGTGTTAGACTAAATTTACATCAGTTGTAAAATTCTTTTGAAATTCCTGAGAACATTAGAGGAACACACACACATTCACACACACACACACACACACACACACAGAGAGAGAGAGAGAGAGAGAGAGAGAGAGAGAGAGAGAGAGAGAGAGAGAGAGAAAGAGAGAGAAGATTGCACACACTGGGAAAAATGACAAAAGGACCTTGATACTAACCCCACTGCATGCCAGACATTTCAATGTCCATCTGTAGGATCCAGGCCATGCATGGCCTATTTGGCATCATGGCCTCAGCACACCAGGCTTTCTTTGAGTTTCAGTCTCATTCTTGTTGCTGTGGTAAACACCCTGACCAAAACCAGCTTAGAGGATGGAGAGCAGAAAGGCTTATTGGTTTAGACTTTCAGGTCATGGTCCGTCACTGAGTGCAAATGGACAGGAACTCGAAGTACAAACTATGGGGGAAGGCTACTTGCTGGCTTGCTCTGAGGCTTAGGACTAGTTTTATTCCTTATGTAGCCCAGGACCACATGGCCGGGAAATGTTTCATCCTACATCGAGGTGTTCCCTCCTGTATCAATTAGCAATTAATAATCCCTTAGCAATACAGCAACTGAAGAAAGGTGATTAGTCTATTGAGACTCATTTTTGCAGAAGATTCCAGGCTGTCTCAAGTTGACACTTAATGCTAACTAGAAGACACAGTGCATGGAAATGGTAGACATATTCACTGAACAATAAATTACCAAGCACGTAAAGATGTAAAGACAGCACTTCAATCACATTTACTGGTATTTATTGTTCTGGCCTTACTTTAGGGGACTAGTGAGAGAACAGTTTTTATTTTCCTAGTTTTCTAATTTCTTCTCTTTTATTGAAAATAGATTTTTCACACACACATACATACATATATATGTATATATACACATATTACACACACACACACACACACACACACACACACACATATATATAATGTGATATACTTATGATTTCTTCTCCCTCTACTCTTCCCAGCTCCTACGTCTCCTCCCATCTGCTTCTACATCCTTTCTGTCTCTCATTAGAAAACAAACAGGCATCTAAGGGATAATAAAATAACATAAGATAAAATAAAGTATGCTTAAATAAAAACTAAGACATCAAATTTGGACAAAACAAAGAGAAGCCAAAACTGCCCAGGAGAAGTCACAAGAAACAGAGACCTACTCATTGGCACACTCAGGAATCACTTAAAAACACTGAATAAATATACATTTTACACACACATACAAAGTGTATATATATATACACACATATATATACATATATATATATATGTGTGTGTGTATGTATGTATGTGTGTGTGTGTGTGTGTATTGTGTGTATATATATATATATATATATATATATATATATATATATATATATATATATATATATATATATCCTTACCTGACATTGTTTTAAGGCAAGGAATCTCCAATGATGCCATTGAGTTTGTTTTCTGGACCTACCCTTAAGAGTAGTAGTTTGGTTGCCCAGTGAGACTCCTCTGGAGAAAACTGAACTTTCATTTGCAAATGTCTATCAGTTGGAAATTGCTCCTATATCAGAGATGGGGGAATATGCCCACCTCTCTTTTCAGCACTGGTGTCTCATCTAGGACAGAGTTGACATGCCCGTGTGTGCTGCCTTAGTCTTTGTGCCTTTATGTGTTCAGAGGGTGTTTATTCTTATAATGGATGCTTTGTTTGCATGTGCATCTGTGCACCATGTGCGTGCAGTACCCACCTAAGCCAGAGGGAGCGTATGATTCCCTCGATTGGAGGTACAGAGGTTTGTGAGCTACCATGTGAGTGCTGTAGACTGAAGTTAATCCTTTGCAAGAAAAGCAAGTGCTCATGACCACTGAGCAATCAATCTCTCCAGTCCCTGGTGAGGACATTTACATGCGAACTTCAATGAACTGCCTTTCTAGTAAACTTGTGCTGGTCTCATCACCTAGGAGTGATATTTGGGTTATTGAAAATTTCCCAAAGCTTTGTCCTTAGCCTGTGGCACTTTGGATAAGCGGTGGAAACTGCACTGGTGAGGACTAATCCGAGGAAGGATTTCACTATGTACATGCTCTGCACGATATTATAAGGATTTTTTGTCTCTGCTTCCTGGCTATCATAGGTAGGCAGCTCTACTCTTGCCAAGTTTCCCGCCATTATGTCCTGATTCCACTTCTAAAACTGAGTGGACTGGGTGACCAAGGATTAGAACTTCTAAAACTGAGTCAAAACCTCTCTTCATCTAACAGGTCTAATTTAGAAAAATCGCTTGCCATACAACTGGGTTTCTAAGACAAGTGACTAATTTTGAAACTACATTTTTCAATGAATCATGCTTTCATTGTGTTTTGTTTTTATCTGAGGTAACAGTATTCATGTGTGTTCATGTGTACCCGCAACTATGTGCTTGTGCAAGAGAGAGCATCTGTGGTGTTCGTGTGGGTCAGATATCTTCTTCAATCATGTTCTTTAATATTTGACATTAGGTCTTCCACTGATCCCGAAGGTCATAGATTTGATTAGGATAGCTGCCAGGCCAAGGAGATCAGCCTATTTCTGTACCATCCCCTCCAGCATTGGAGCTACAAGATGCCTGCTGTCTGCTGTGGCCCCTGGCTTTTTAAGTGGGTTCTGGTGATATAGACCCAGGTCCTTAATGCTTCTGTGCCAAGGACTGTACCAACTGTGCTATCTTTTCAGTACCTGTGAGAAGAATCTTTAACATCAACTCTACTTCCCTTGTAAATGTGTATCACAGTATTGTGAACTGTGGGGATAATGTTCTGTGATTGTTCTTTAGGACTCAGTCATCTGCATAATTGAAACTTTAAGCTGTTTTATGGCAGTTTCTGCTTTCTCTCCCCACAGCCAATGTCAATCGACCGTTTTCCTCTGCTCTGATGAACATGACTGTCTTAGGTACTGTCTTAGTCAGCTGCCTAGCTCAGACCAAATATCTGAGATAATTAAAAAGCTGGAGACGCTTATTTTAGTTCAAGGTTTTAGAGATTCCAATATTGGGTCTCTAAAGGGGAGTATGTGACACAGTAAACCACCAACCTCACAAGCCACAAACAATGAAGAGGAACCTAGGTTTCAGAGTCCCCACTGGGCAAACATCTGTAGCAACTAAGAACTATAAGGTGCTACAAGATACCCCTTCTCAAAGGCTCCACCAGTGCTCAGTGGTATCATTCTAAAGACCCTTAAGGGACACTCATCCATGTTGCCGCATCTGCGCCATGAGTGAAGTCATTTAGCAACTTTCATTCTGTAATGTTGTTTCTCATATATCCCCTAACATCAGGCATGCTACTATGTGTAACAAGATTTTCTTATGTTTTAATGCTGAATAGTATTTTCATGTACCTGACCTGGACACACTGTGATTCTATGTCTTTACTATTACGAACAATGCTTTAACTAACACAGGAGTGAAAATGTCTTGTTGAGACCCAATTCAAATTCTTCCAGGTATAGACTTAGAAGTGAGATTTCTGGATCACCTGTTGGTGCTGTTTTCCCTTTTTTTTCTGTGAGAACCCTCCATGCTGTTCTGCTCTGGCTGTACAGTTTTACACTCCTCTCTACAGTGTGCAAGACTTCCGGTTTCTCCATACCTTTGCCAGCACTTGGCCTAAAAAACAATGCTTATAATGTGAGGCCCTTTCCTATTATGGATTTATTTGCATTTTCCTGGTAATTTTAAAAAATATTTTGCATATCTGTTAGCCATATTTTTTGTCTTCTTTTGGGAAATGTCTGTTCAAATCCACTGGCCCAGTTTTAAGGTGGGTTTGTTTTTGCTATTCAATTGTTGTATTTCCATGGATTTGCCTACTTCTTCCCATACGACTGACTCCATTTTGGAATAGAGTTTTTCTTTTTTCTTTTTTTTTTTTTTTTTGGTTTTTCGAGAGGAATAGATCTTTTCTATCTATCCCATGTCTATATTTTCAGCATCTAAATCCTCTTTTTGTGGCAGGTAAGATAGAGACATAGAATGAAGGTTATTCATTGAAATCCATAAAAGGGAATTACGTCTTAACTTTACAAGTCCTCCTTGCTGTGTGTGACCCAGATTGATCCAAAGAACAGATTTTAAATGCAACTGTTAGAGCTGGGCTACGCTGAAAAACTAGTTAGAGTGAGAAGGCCATAAAAAATTGTCTGGAAGCTGCAGACTGTGGAACGAAAGAGGATCGTAATGACAGCGTCCACGGATGATGCTATAATAAATGTCAAGGCCAGAGTCCAAGAGGCACATCTTTCATTAGGGGGTGAAAGATGATAGAATAGTGGCATAGGAAAGGAGCATAGGTGAAGCTTCAGAATCCAGCCAAGATTTTTAAAAGTTTCTGATATAGAGCACAGGGCGAGAGACCTGTTAAGCATTTATGCATAAACGTCAGATTGAGTAGAAGCTTCCATTCAGGAATTCCTACAATATTTTGTGAAATGTAAAGATCAATATAGTTTCTAAAATTGTGTCTGATTGTAGACCTTTGGTTAATCTTGATGAATAGCCATGAATTTAACATTTTGAACTGAAATGGAGAACTATTTGGCAATTGACAGATAACCCTAGAATAAACTAACCTCCGGTGGTCTCAAGGTAGGAAGCACTAACCTGGCCATTTCTAGTATCATCATTCTTACCTTCATCGCCATCATCATAGTAGTATTTAATTTCTCATGTGATTTGAAGAAAATGGCAGGATTTTGAGATATTTGCATACATGACCTCACTTAACCTTGTTTTGAAAGATTTGGGAGGCTTTCCCAGAAAAAGAGTGAGAAAGCAAACAAAGACAAGTTCTTAAAAATACTATAGGTATAGACAAATAGTAACCAAGTGCAAGCTAGGAATTATATATTTTCACAAGGGAGACAAAGCAATTAGAGGAGATTTAACAAGTGAGTGCACAATTTGAAATGATAAGGAAATTTCGATGTAATGCTTAATCTTAATCATCTGTTGCTTACAGCAGCCCTGGATAACAGTAAAGTATACCAGTAGATGTGCCTGCTATGGCCTTTCCAGAGCCAAGTAGGTCATGATGGCTGTTATCCAATTAATGGTTTAAGAGATTGATAGATCTAAACTCTAGGTTGATGGTTGAGAAATTGTGTATTTATGAGAGGAAGGCCATAGGTGAAAGGGAATCAGTAATGATGTATCTTTCAGGGCACACATGAGCCCTGGCCCATTCCTGTTACATTTACCTTGCTTCTTGTCTTTGACAGTATTAAGATTCTGCTCTGCCACATGCTCTGGCCAGGAAGCCAGCTTCTCTGTAGCCCATAGCAAAGGAGTCAACCAACCATGAGCTGAATCCTAGGAAAACATTGTGTGCAAATAAACCTTGACTCCATTAGAATATTTCTCTCAGTTGTTTGTTTCAATTAAAAGAGAGAAAAATGATAGATAGATAGATAGATAGATAGATAGATAGATAGATAGATATAAACGGACAGACTGACTGACTAACACACTTTCCCTCAAAAGGACATGCCCTATTTTAGAAGAAATATGTTAAAAAAAAAACAGGCAGTTAGATACATCTTTTTAATGTCACTACATTTCAAAAGCACAATGAATTTTTGTGAAAAATGACTCAAATTTCACGCTATTGAACACAAAAGCATAAATAGGCTAATTTTAAGGTTTTCTAACAACAGAATATAAAAATTCGTGGAAGACAATTTATTGTCTGTGCCTAGTCAAGGTACCGTGCTTACTGGATGAGAAGAAGAAATTGTTAGTGTGGACAAAAATGATCTCACCAGTCCCTGACGGTACACGAATATATTCACCATTGAAATAGATTTAAGAATCATTATGTTTTTAATCTCACAGACTAAACTAAATACATCTAAGTAAATTAAGTGGTATGTATATGCCTATGTCTATAGTTAGCTATAATTTATGTGTGACCACATATAGCACAATAACAGGTTAATATTTCAAAGTAAAATAGAATGAACAAAACAAAGTATTTAAAGCACTGATTTATTGACTGTTTTTTCTCACATGAAAATCCTTAATTGTTTGATTGTGTTTGTGTGTGTGTGTGTGTGTGTGTGTGTGCATATGTGTGTGTGTTTGCACCTATGCATGTGCACACACATGCATTCAGGCATGCAGAAGTCAGAGAACTCTTGGGAATCTGTTCCTTCCTGCAACCTTGTAAGATCAGGAGACTGATCTCCGTGACTCATGCCAGCAAGCAAATGCATCTGCCCACTGAGCTATCATAACTGCCCAAGACCTTCTTACAACAAACAGCATAATTAATAAAATATAAAGAAAACCAAAGGAGGAATGCATATCAGCATTCATACATGTTAGAGTCTATGTATGTGCACACATCTATGTACATATTCACACATACACAAGCACACATGAAAACTATAAACACACAACGATGGGGGATCTATGATACCTCGGGGAGGGGGAGGGGACACGGGGTTTCTAAAGAAAAGGGGAATCATCGGAAATGTAAATAAAATATCAAAAAATAAATAAAAAAAAATAAAAAAAACAAAAAAAAACAAATAAATGATTACAAAGCAAAATAATACTATTGATAAAGTTTATTGAATATATGCATAAGCTCAAAATGTGCACATATACACAAACAAACATCCATACACATACATATATCACACAATTTAATTCAAAATAACCAAGTTGGTTGTAGGTACTTTTTCACCTATATTATTATCAAGCATTTAAGCCAACATTCCTGAAATTTCTTTGTGCTGAGGACTTTTCAAGAACACTTGGAGAAAGTGCTGACTGAATAGAATATTCTGGAGTAAACTTAGAATATTCATTGACAACCATTAAGTGTCCTATTCACTTTGGCTCGATACATCCTCTTATTAACTTTTTATTTCCTTAGAAAATCAATAGGACCTTTACCAGCAAATATGAAAAGAAAGGAACAGCTGTGCTAAGTTCTATGCCATGAAAAACAATCAGAGCACCTAAAAAGGAATACATTTCTGTTATATTCAGAATATTTCATAATAATGATATAATATGTAATTATTTTATGTGTTGATATATAATCAAATTATATATAATCAAAATTTAGATTTATGATGATTATGTGTGTCTTATTACAAATGTAAGTTTAAAAGATTGCAAAGATTTAATCAAATATATGTTATTATTTTCTCAATAGTGTACTATGTGATCATTTAAAACTGATTTTGTATATAAAATTGTAACTTGTAAAAAGTTATAAACGTTGGGTCAGAATTATTCAGGGAACAGTGTATACATGGGCAGAGATTTAGAAGCAGTGTAAACTAGATCTTGTCTTCCCTTGCACACAGGAACACCACTGTTTATTGGTTTAACATTATTTTCTGCATCTGTTTGAAAGCTAGCATGGTATCTTTCCTAGTCGACTTCTTTGCATGTGATGACTGAAATCACCACAAAGTCTTTGGAAAAAGTTACAGAAGACTCATTTAATCTAGTACACAATAAAAAGTATCAATCAGAAACACAGATTCACTTGGATTTTAGCCCATTGTGACATTCTGACTCTTTCTGGTGGCCATCTTGCTTCCTAGCTGGACTAACCTCACATTTCTTAGTATTTTCTCTTAGCTTTGGCATTTCTAATTAGTAAGATTTTTAGGATGAACTGAGCATACAGGATGCTAAGCTTTCATCCTGCAGCAAATACTTTAGCCCTCTTCAGTTTGTCTTGAAGAAGCTCATCACTTCTCAGGCTTTTGTAAAACCCAGTGCCACCTTCCCCTGGGTAGCTACAATTTCCCTCCTATCTACACACTTTGGTGTATTATTATTATTATTTGTTGTCTTGTCTCACTTGAGTTTTTTGATAACAAGTATTTCTCCATAGTTCTATGTTCAGTTCCAACCATATACCAAATAATAAATACTAGGCATCTAGTATTATCTGAAGAAAAGAAAGTGGGCAAAAGGAACATTCCATTGTAGAAATTTGTTTAAAAATAGGAATCTACTAAAATAGTGCCAGCAATCAAGGCTTAGCCCACAGGCTACACTTTAAAGACAACTGGAGATGCTGCTGTTTTCTTTTGAGCCCCATAGTACTTGGGTTATTTCTATTACAGCTCACAGTCTTCTGTCTTATACAGTGCATGTACACGTGTGATGTATGTGTGCATGTGTATGTATTTATCTGTATGTGTAGTCTCTGCTAATTGAGTTTATGAGTCTGAGGAGTTAATATTAGGTCCTTTTTAAAAAAATCCATAGCTCCTGGTAAGACCTTCAAAAGCAGGGAATCAGTGTACACTTATTGGATGTTGAATGTGCTGACTGATAACCATGATTAAGCAGATAATCTAGCATAGATTTTAGTCATGTCTTAGATGTACTAGAACTAAGGTCTGTAATTTTAAAATGAGTTCCCAGAACACACCAGTGGACAGTGTTTTTTTTTTTTTTTTTTTTTTTTTTAATCATGTTTGTTTTGGGGGAGTAAACACACGTATGTGATCAGTATGATACAATAAAGTGATTACTTCTTCTCAAATAATGTTAGAAATGTAATTTTTATGCTATTTAAATAACCAAAATGCAATGTGTAGGATGTTTTCAAATACTACTTATAATTTTCTATTAATACTCCTAGGCTTAATCTGATGACCTTGGTGGGTATCAGATGCTGAAAACTAAAATCATTGTTGCAAGTTTTGAAATTTTCTCAGAAACTCTTGCCAAGGTACGTTGTTCACTCAGACAAGACTTGCATCAGGGTCACCCCAGACTGTAAGAATGTGAAAAATCTTGTGCGATGCTTGTGCTACTTTTTAGGAAGGGGACCAACCCTTGGATCAATGTTTAAATGCATTTATTTGAACCAACAAATGATACTCATGAGACCAATAGTTCTCAGCTTTCCTAATGCTGTGACCCTTAAATATAGTTCCTCTTGTTGTGGTGACCCCCAACCATAAAATTATTTTGTTGCTACTTTATAACTGTAATTTTGCTACTGTTATGAATCGTAATGTAAATATCTAATACGCAGGATATCTGATATACGACTCCCACAGAAGGATGTAACAGCTTCTAAAGGGAGACAACACACAGGTTGAGAATGGCTGCATAGGGCAATCAGGAAGCATCATTGTGAAACCTTAAATGTATTTTATGTCTAGCACCAGCACCCGAGGTACCACCATGTACAGCAACCAGTTTGGAACCTTATCAGGAGAGCAAAATCTAGACTCTATAAAACTTTAAACTAGAAGATTTTAAACATGTACTGCATTTTGTTCATCTAAAATAAGGTCAGAATTGCTTTGGGATACAGAGCAAAATTAGCACTCACTCAGAAGCATAACCAAGTCGTATTCCTTTATTCTATGAGAAGGCACACAACTATGTCCTTACACTGTCTTTCAAAATGAGTAACACAGAGAGGATGGCATGAAAAAATTAGCTCATTTACTGAGTGTTTGCACTTTGGTGAGTGCTTTATATACATCACTTAATTAACCTATGAGGCTTAGAGAGGGTAAGCATGCTAAGAATTAAAAGCTTAGATGTTAGCCTAGACAGAGCATGAATTCCTCAAACTTTAGCCATTATGCAGATCCGTATAGTTGCTTCATAAGACCACAATACTCATGCCTAAAAGTGCATTGATAATTTGTAACTATAATAACTTTCTAACATATCCTTATTCACTTCCCAGTTTCTTAATACCTCTGACCAGTATGAGTTAAATGCAGCTGAAGTATGAATTTATTTGCCAGGGCTCCCAGAATTATTTCTCAAAATAATTGAACCGTTCTGCTGTGCACTGTTTTTAAGTGGTATGGTACTGTCTTAGTCATTCTTTCCCCTGCTGTGTCAAAGTACTGGAAGGAAACACTATATGGAAGGAAGAGGCTCCGTGGGCCCAGAGTGTGCTGCCTACTCATTTGATTAAGTTTGTGCTTACTGCCTATAGAGGCAGGGAAGACATGGTTGCAGGAAGAGAAGGCTGTAACTTGAGTCCATGTGAGGAGGAGAGGGACAGATGTTGTGGTTCCCTTATGTCCCCTTCTTATACACTCTTAAACCACAGACCCTGGAATGGTGACACCCACACTTAGCGACATCTTAACTTCAGTGACAGAATCTAGAAAATCCCATAGACAGGCCCAGAGACTTGTCTTCTAGGTGATTCTAGATCCAGTCAAGTTTAACTCTCACACGTATACTTTATAGTATTATTAAATGACATTGTCTTCCTTTGTACTAAGACCGAAGAAGTAAAAACAAAGGTAGAAATTATTTTATTCTGAAGTTCCCAGCTGACAAATGGCTGCAGATAAAATCTGAAATATCAGCCTGTGAAGACTGTACTCCTGCAGTCTACAGCCATGCTATTAATGAGAGTACCCTGAGACACCTGAGGGGGTAACAAACATTATATTATATGAAAGATATTATAACATTATTTGACCTCAGATTTCATTAGAGTTCTAAGTCATTTTTATCCTTGAACTCAGAAAAGGCATCCACCATAAATAAGAATAGAAAAGAGAGAGAGAAACAAAACATAAAACAGGTTGTAACCCAGAATAGCGAGCTCATGTCTCCTGTCACAACAAATGTCAATGAGCAGAGACAGGAGTTGTATCTTCAAGCTGTGCTTTATTCAGAGAGCAGCAGCCTGGAAAAGCAGAGGCTCAACATCCCCAAGTATCTGCCGTTCTCTTCTCATCTCCAGTTACCACCTCTGATAGGAAATTAGAACAAAGGGAGCCATTATTCCAAGATGTAGTATCCTCCCTCTGGACACATGATCAGCCTTGTCACAGATTGCAGAACGTTGGTTTTCCTTTCCTGCATTTCCCTCCTCCTCATGTCTTTGTTCACACATTCCTAAAAGCCCCCTGAGAATGCCCTTCTCTCAAGATGCTGCTTAGGTCAAAGTTGAACCTGTAGCAAACAAACCACTAGCAGTGTATACTGCTGAGCTATTGATGGTGTGTATGTACAGGTTCTCTTTAATGCTTTCAGAGTATAGAGTATAAGAACACTTCAATCCAACCCTTGTGTTCCCTATTAATATCAGCCATAAAGAAAGAGCTGTTTCTTCTACCCAGCTTGACTGCTTCTGCAGCAGGTCAGGTAAAGTTGTGATGGTTAATATTGTCAACTTTAGAGGATCAAGAATTTTCTGGAAGATAAGTTTCTGGACATGACTGTGGGGGACTTTTTAAGCTAGGTTAGCCTGTAAGCGCATCTTTGAAGAATTTTCTAGATTAGCTCTGGTAATGGTAATGGTAATGGCTGTGAGAAATTATCTAGATTGGGTTCATTGAAATGGGAAGACCCACCCTGAATATAGGTGGAACCATTCCCTAGGCTGAGGTCACAGACTTCATGAAAAGGAGAAAGCAAGCTGAATATGGATATTCATCACTCTCTTTCTTGATAATGCTTCTTGAAATATGACCAATTTCCTCAAGCTCCTGATACCATAAATTTCCTGACAAGATGGACCATACTCAGGATGTGTGAGTGGAAATAAATCTTTTCTCCTTTAAATTGCTCTTGTCATTTTTTTGTCATGACAACTAGTCTATTAACTAATACAGAATATATTATGTTGTTATATGTAAGATGAATATCTTGCTGGTCCAGGCTTAGACTATGAAATGGAGCATTCAGTGTATTACTGTTGCATACAACTCAGTGACCAACCCATCATTTAACTCTTTTAATTGATATTTCCAAGTTCTTTTGTGGTTTTGAAGTGAATGTATGCTTCACATCCTGGGCACAGCATGGCCATCATTATCATGGGGGAGAATGAACGGCTGGAGTGACCCATAGAATTCCTTGTCTCACAGCTTTAGTCAGGACAACACGATGAACAAACAACCCTGTGTCAGCCAGCTCTAGTTCATATAAACAGGGCTGTTAACATTTCCAGCTGCCGTGATGCAGCTTTCATGAGTCAACGCCCACACTGGGTTGAGACTTCCTGGTGATGTAACGAGCTGGTGAGTCACTCATGCTTCTGCCCCAGCAAACACATTAGTTTACCAAAATGGATGTGGACAGAATGCTTTCTTTGGCCTGTTGGTGTCCCATCTGGGCTAGAGGTGTTCATGTTTCGCTGGGAGAACATCCTTCTTTTCATAGGATTTTAAAGCGAAGAGAGAGACAGCAGAGGTCCTATGACTCACAGATCGGGAAATCTGGGTTTGAAATAGTTGAAGTTTCAAAAGATAATGGTCAGCATAGTAGCAAAACAAACCTACATGTAGTAGTTGGGGCTAGTTGTCTGATAAGTGCTTATCAAATCCTAGCTAAACCAAATTAAAAGTATTATAGGGAAACCAACCTGTTTTGATATAAAGTAAAATAAATGAAGGAACTATAATTTGTAGAAATGAAAAGGCATTAAAACAGCTTTTTATGTAGCAAATAATGATTTTAGTTTTAAATTTACTACTGAGGTCTGTTAGTTGTAAATATATTTCCTGAATATTAATCTGATGTTCTTCAGTTTTCATTTTGCTATGACACATACACACACACTATACACAGGGAACAATTTTTTTTCCTCCTTTTTTATTTTTGATACTTTATATACATTTCCAATGTTTCCCCTTTTCTGAGTCTCCTCTTTGTATACCCCCCATCCCCTCCCCAACCCGCCTCTAGGAGGGAATTCCACCTCCCACCCCACCCCACCCCTCGTCCACCCATCCCCATTTTCCTGCCTTGATATTCCCCTTTACTGAGGCCTCTAACATCCTCAGGCCCAAGGGCCTTTCGTCTCTCCACAGGGAACAATTTTAGAGGAAAGAGATCTTTTGGCTCACAGTACCAAGTTTCATCCTACCGTTGGCTTTCTCTATACTCTGGGTTTGCAACAGGACAAAAGAGCATGATGGGAGGAAAATGTAGCGCAGGATGCTGCTCAGCTACTGGTGGTGTGGAAGTAAGGAGAGGGGCTGGCAAGGGGCCTGAACCATGGAATGTCTGTCAGGATGGTCGGCTCCCTGGCGGGCCCAGATTCGTCCTTTCTATCACCTCTCTAAGCCACCACCACAGTATAGTTCATCAGGACATTACTACGTTGCTTAGATAAGAAACTTCAAAATCTAGACACCTTTGAATGATTAGATTCTCTGGCTAGGGGCCAACACTTCAACACATATCTGAACCATAGCAAACTGTCTTCAAGAATATTTAAAAACTCAAAAAGGAATAGAGAAAGTGAGAGACTGAGGGATTCCTAACAATTGTTTCTCTGACAACAGACAGGGGATTAAACTTTTTTCTGACGAAGAAGGCAGGGTAGATGCTCAAAATAGTCTGAAACTAACTGAAGCTTGCTAGACTCAGTGAGCATGTTTTCCTGACTTAGTGTCTTTAATGCCTTCATTAAAACTTTGTTTACCTCAGACAGAACCTTCTACATTATGTCAATATTTTAAAAACAACATTGGAAAGAAATGTTGCCTTTCAATGATTTCTCTCCCTAATTGATATTTGAAAGAGAGAATTCCAGAACATGCCAGGAAAAAAAAAAATCTATTGCTAAACAGACACACGCACACGCATGCTTGCACACACTCAAAACCCAGTGTATTATCCTCTGAAAACACAGCAAGTGCTCTCATTTCTCCTTGTCCCTGTAGCCCTTTCTTCCTTCTCCTTTGTGACCCCTGGGGTAGCTGGCCAGTCTCCACCCAAGAAAAGTCAAATTTCCCAAACCCCCAAGAATACTGAACCTTCAAGCTCAGTTTTATTGACACCATGTTGGGACACTGATTTGTGGCGTTCTCTAATTTCTGGGGCTTAGTATGTGCTCACTAAAGAATATCCCCCTTTCTTAAATAAAATTGAGGAAGTCCAACTGATACCCAGTTGAGAGGGTGCCAGAACTGCCTGGCCTCCTGCCTCGAAGCAGACTGTGAGTAATGAAATAGAATGGATTACAGATGCCTGTTGGGAAGCCATGGCAAGGCTGGAGGAGAAGGCTGCTGAGAGAAGTGAAAAAGGAACCATTAGGGAATCCTGCAAAGGAGGTGGGGGACTAGAGGCTGAGAAAGGCTCCTGGCAGGCAGGTGGTCTCTTTGCATGTTTAGCTCAGTGAAATCCAATTTCAAAGTCTTTGGGGTTTGCCTGTCATTAAGTTTTGTAAGCATAGTATTATGTTTTCCAAAATATAGGCAATATGCCATCTAAAAATTGCTGGGCTGGTGTGTGGAAAAGAAGAGTGGCTTTCCAAGTGAGCTACCTCATTTTCTCTGTGTGGGAGAATGCTCTCCGGAGTGGCCTTTTACAAGTGAAGCTTACCGTTCAGACTTTGTTGCCATATGACTAAAGAGTCAAATTTTTTATTAGAAGAATATGACTTCCATAGACAGAGGAGGCATGGTTTTCTCAGGCTGGAAATCTGGTCTTCTCTTTCTTTCTTTTTTTTTTTTTTTGTATTGGATAATTTATTTTTTTACATTTCAAATGTTTTCCCCTTTCCTGGTTTCCCCTCTGGAAACCCCTATCCCATCCTCCCTCTCCCTGCTTCTGTGAGGGTGCTCCCCCAACCACCCACCCACTCCTGCCTCCCTGCCCTGGCATTCTCCTACACTGGGTTGTCTAGCCTTCCCAGGACCAAGGGCCTCTTTCCCATTGATGTTCAACAAGGCCATCCTCTGCTACATACGGGGTTGGAGCCATGGGTCTCTCCATGTGTACTCCTTGGTTGGTGGTTTAGTCCCTGGTCTTCTATTTCATTAACAACAGGCAGCTTTTGTTGACATGGTCTTCCTGCTCATAGCTGGAGCTCTAAATTATTAGCAATTCTTTTTTCATGATGAGTTTTGAATTTTCTCATCCTTGTGTTCCATCAGTATCTATAGCCTTCCAAGGTTATGTCTAAACCCACAGTGAAGCATCTCTGTTTTCCCTTAGGAAGCCACACAAATAAACACTTGGACATGGATATAGAAGGTAGGCATTTGGCATTTTCTATAATTTGAGGAAGTTTAAGAAAACATATTTACCCCAAAATATGAAATGCTCACAGATAGGCTAAGATCATTATTTTTAAAAACATAAATTATCCTTAGTGAATGATATTCATAATCTTTTAATACTATTATTAGCTGGGACTAATATTAATATTATCTGGAACGTATTTTATTCTATGAATTTCAGTTTAGCAAACATCAATCACATTTTATATTTGAAGTACAATTTATTTACTTTATTGGACTCTAAATGAAAACTTGCCCTAATAAATGCTCTAAATAAATACTCATAGCTAGATATATTTTAGAATTCCAGACTGGGTTTGGTAAGGGCAGACTATCTCTTACGATGTTTAGGGTGTTAGAAGTAATTGGTAGTAGTTAAGTAAATATATTGATGAATGAGTCCAGTGGATTTCTTGTGCCCAAAAATGTGTTTATGAACAGGAGAGCACATTGGCAGCATCATAAAAATACTAAAAAATGTTTTAGCAAGGTGAGGAGCAAAATAAGATCCATAGAGGAGGGTTTATTTAGCCTGATTGTTGAATCATATTAAAGCAACTTGTAAGAGAGAGCCATGAAAATTTCTATTGAAAAATAGACAATGACCCTTGAGAAAAAGTGTGACAGGAAATGAGTAAGGTAAGGCCAGGGATGAGAGACAGTTTAGGATCTGAAACAGCTTAGTGGATGCCTTGTAAAGGCAAAGGAACATGGACACCATTCAAAGAAGCAATAGGGAGGTGGGTGGGGGTGGGGGTGGTGGAGGTTTTTACCTTGAAAATGTAAACATCTTCCACGGAACAACTCTTAAATGTTCCCTAAAGGCCCATAGGTTGAAGGCTTGGTTCTAAGCCTGTGGCACTTGGGAGGCGCTGGAACCTTCTGGATATAAGACAAGAGGAAAGAAGTTAGATTACAGGAGGTGTGCCTTTAAAAGCTGTGTTGGGTTTCTGTTGCTATAATATGACCAAAAGAAACTTGGGGAGAAAATTTATTTGAGCTGGAGCTTGCAGTCCATCTTCTAGGGAAGTCAGGGCAGTAAGTGAAGGCAGGAACCTAGAGGCAGAAACTGAAGGAGAGTCATGGAGAATGCTGCTTATTGGCTTGCTCGGCCTGCTTTTTTATACCAATATCAGCCCAGGGGTGGCACTGCCCCCACTGAACTGGGCCCTCCCATATCAATTCAACAAAAATGCACTACAGGTTTGCTCAAGTGAAAATCTTATGGGGTCAGTTTCTCAGTTGAGAGTTCTTTCCAAATGACTCTAGCTTGTGATAAATTGAAATAAAACTAACCAGATCAAAGGGGACATTGTGACCCAAAACTGAGCCTTATGGGTGCCTTGTAAATGTAATGAAATGCTGACATTGTTGATGAAGTAATTGGGGTTATGAATACTCTTACCATGAACATGTGAACATTTAGCACTGTACAGCTCTCCAGTGTTCCCCAGTCTTAGAGATTGAAGGCATGGTCCTAAGATTGTGGTACCTGGGGAGAATTCCCTACTTCTTTTCCTCCCTTACCACTGTTCAAAGAAAACAGCTTCCTTTTCCCTCACTATGGGTTCCCGCTGTGGTGTACTGCTTTGCCATAGCCCCAAATCTATGCACAAACCTGCTGTGGTCTAAAAGCCCCTACAACCTACCGTTTCTCTTTATAAGTTAACTTATCTCTTAGCAATGGGAAGTTAAGGAGCTCAACAAGCTGTTATAATATTAATCAAATTAGATCACTGGAATACCCAGTTTTGGTATGTAAGGAAACAGTAACTGGCTCTGGGGTAAGTCTTTGCAGAGCAGGTAACTTTGGTTTGGAATTGATGCATATCGTTGTCATAAGATTTTGTGAGGTCAAATGTACTTTTCTTCATTCTCTGATACTTTATTAAAGGCATTTTCAAATATTTTCTGATCCCTTGAATGGTACACAGCTTGCTAAGATGGGGGGGGGTGCTTTTATGGTAGAAAGCTCTCAGCAGCTGGGGTGAAGGTCACGAGGAAGATATGGGCTTTCCCTTGTTAAAAGATGGAGGTGTATAGAGGAGAAGACATACCTGGGGGATAATCAGGTGAGACAGAATGGTGTTCTTCAGACACAAGGCCAAAGTATGTATGATCACATCTTAAATAACTTTGTTCTGTTACTGTCCCCTGTGTCTTTTAAAATCACAGTTGTGCACTGAAATCTGCCCATGGTGGCAAAGAGCAGAGACACCCACACAACTGACTCAAATCCTTTCAAACATTATGTACCTCCAGCTTTCTCTGCATTGTTCTCAAAGATTTTAACAAGAGTCACAAGATGACTGTTTTTGATTTCCCACGATAAAGAACTAGAACGGGCTCCTCTATAAGCTGGAGGAGAAATGCAGAGCACCTCCTTCAGAGGAGGATGCTAAGTGCCACAAAGGGCTGGATTCAGTGTTTTCGAGGGTTTTTCTTTTCTTTTCTTCTTTTTTTCAGATGAGTAATTATTAGAAGGTTATTGCATGTAGTTGAATGAAAAAGCACTTGTGAGGAGACTGGGGATAACTAGGCATTTACTGGGATTGAGTATTAGAACATTCAAGCATTTGTTATGTGTTCCTGGCAATGCAATTCAATCCTTTATCTTTTGTTAAAATGGCCTTCAATAATATATGATTATGCAGATGCATAGAAATAAAACATGCATTACAGAGTCCGTCTGTGCAGTCCTTTCTTGTAGCAAATCTAAAGTCTTTCTTACTTTGTGTCAGCACAATAAGAATGCACAATGAGACTTTTGCTTATTTGCATATGCTTTGTTTTTTTGTTTGGTTTAATTTTGGCCACTTAAATTTTTAAAAAGTGAAACATAGGCATATCACCAAGATATCTTTTTAGCAAGTAAAAAATTATGAAAAATAATCTATGTCACTATTTTAAAAGCAATTCTATAATGTTGTTTTAAATTTGATTACTATTAAAATGTTTTTAAAGTTTGTATCACTGCAATATATATCATCCAGACTTGTGAGATATTTTCACTAAAATCAATCTATGTAAGTTCCAAAGAATATTGTAGAGATTGCCCCCTCTATAGCCCTAAGACATAGGGATTTTGTGGAAGCAATATCTAATTTCATTTTGTGCATCAATTTTCAAGATTGGCTCCAAACTCTCGGTGGGAAAAATCACTGTCAACTGTATTTATTTTTACTCTTACAGTAATGTTACAGATGAAAGCTACCTCAACATTCCTTTAAACCTGTTATTTGTGGTGATTACTGGGTACTTAGGAGCACAGAGAAAAGAACCTTTGAATAAGTATCAAGTAAACCTACTTCTAATTTTGCATTCATCACCACTGAGTTTAAGAAACTCACTTTATAACCTGGAGTCTTGGTGATATCACTATTAAACTAAAACTCTTGAGACTGAAGTTGTCTGGACCACTCACTACAAATGCTGGTTAGAAAAGGGTCCGTCCAGATGTAAACTCCAGCAGTTACTAGCATGGATGCCAGACAGCAGTGAGATGTCTGTAGCTTCAAAGTACAAGAGTATTTTAATAATGAGATGTGGGGGAAAGGAAGTATCTTCCTCAAATCCACAATCTGTTTTGGCTGTAGAAAAGAGTGCTGAGGACTTTGAGGTTTGGGGGGAAGTCTTTAAATAAAGAGAAGCATTTGTTGTTGTTAGGGATTGGTTGGAAGAAGTAGACTGGAAAGTTTCTATGGAGACAGAACAAGGGGGTCTGGCAGTCATCGGTGCTGGGTTTAAAGTCAAGGTGTCAACATGCTTCTTATAGGTGAAATTATACTTCGTTGTCATCTTCAGCCAATAGCAGATGAATCTCCTTTTTTTTCCTTCCTTCCATCCTGTAGCCACTGGAATTAAGGTTTTAACATTTAAGTTTTTTTTTTTTTATCAACATCATTATACAAAAGTGAGGAACTTCAAGAAATAATAATTGTCTAATTATTTTCTAGCCTTAATATTATCTAGCACAATCTTTGTTTTTCTTCCTATAACTTAAATGTTATTTGCATATTATTTATATTAGTAAGATTTCTTTAAGAATGAATTCTACATTTTTATATTGGTAATGTAGTTTAAATTTCCTGACAGGAAAGAAGATATTTTAAAGAGATATACCAGTGCTATCAGACTATTGAAGTGATAGAACCCGAAGAATTAAAAATTATTTAGAAATGTCATGCTGGGAAACTGTACTGACTGGTTTTGTGTGTCAACTTGACACAAGCTGGAGTTATAACAGAGAAAGGAGCTTCAGTTGAGAAAATGCCTCCATGAGATGCAGATGTAAGGTATTTTCTCAATTAGTGATCAAGGGGGGAGGGCCCCTTGTGAGTGGTACCATCTGTGGGCTGGTAATCTTGGGTTCTATAAGAAAGCCAGATGAGCAAGCCAGGAGAAGCAAGCAAGCCAGTAAGGAATATTGCTCCATGGCCTCTGCATCAGCTCCTGCTTTCTGACCTGCTTGAGTTCCAGTCCTGACTTTCTTTAGTGATGAACAGCAATGTGGACATGTAAGTTGAATAAACCCTTTCCTCCCCAACTTGCTTCTTGATCATGATGCTTTGTGCAGGAATAGAAACCCTGACTAAGACAAAGACCCTCATGTAGACTGTTTGCAGGACTGGCTGTAGCCAGACAATGGTGAGCCACTGAGGATGGGACCATACCTTGACCAGGACTGCTTAGTTATATGTACTTTAACCCTCCATTTAAACCTAAACCTCATGTTAGTAGCTGTCTGAGGACCACAGAAGCTCTATATTCCACTTCCCAGTACAGCCATCGAGTAAATCTCCTTCCTCCGTTCTTTACTGTTACTAAGCCCTTTAATTGGTCAGATGCCCAGAACCCCAAGTTTTAACTCAGAGTCAAAAATAAACAATAAATCTATACATTTTATGTTTCTTATTTCAAAGAGATTTTTTTTTTTTTGCCAGAACTAATCAAGTCAACAATTTTAATTTGTAAGTATAGATGGGACACAATGAATGATGTTTGTGTAGAAAACTGTAAATGCTTTCAGCATTTGGAAGAAAATGAACCTTTCTTTCATCATATTAAGGAATTTTCTCACTCCATCTAAAATGCTTCTTTTGGCAGCAGACTGAGATCATTACAGAAATCCACAACTGGTCAAAACATAGAGATCAATGACCATGGAGTGTTTATCCCCAACTAATATATTTACAACACAACCCCTTATTTGAGGCTCAAGAAAATCATAGAAGGGTGGAATCTAAGAGCAGAAGAATCAGGAAATCTGCTGTGAGGTAGTCTCCACTAAAAACAAAAAAAAGAAGAGAACATGAAGTAGAAGGGGAGGGAGGGGAGATTCTTAAAGGAATTGGGGGAAGATGTGGTGTCTTAGTTATGGTTTTATTGCTGTGAAGACACACCATGACCAAGACAACTCTTATGAAGGACAACATTTAATTGGGGCTGGTCCTAATGGAGGGTCAGTCCATTATCATCAGGTGGGAAACATGACATCATCCAGGCATGCATAGCACTAAAAGAATTGAAAATTCTACAGCTTGTTTTGAAGGCAAACTGAAGAAGGCTATCTTCCAGGCAGCTAGGAGGAAGGCTCAAAAGCCCACTCCCACAGTGGCACACTTCCTCCAACAAGGTCACATGTAGTCCAACAAGGCCACACTTCCTAAGAGTGCCACTCCCTGGGCCAAGCATATTCAAACCACCACAAGTGAGGAATATATATTATATAATCAAGATATATAATGTAAAATTCTAAAAGGAATACAATATTATTGGAATAAAAAATATATAAAATATTAAGGTTTAGAATAATTTTTTAAATGTACATCTTTTATTATAGTAGCTTTAACTCTGAACTTTCCCATCAAGTTTGGTATTCATTTGTACAGTGGATTCTGTAACAGTAGTGTGCCTATGGGAAAGCATTAATCAGTACTTTGTGTTACGGGAAGATGAATGAATACATTGACCTTGGTATTCTCTGCAGGTTCTAGAATCTCAGTTCTGCTCAAATCTCCTGGCTGTTTTCTGCCAGTTCTAAATGATTTGCTTGTATTGTAATCTTAATTCTCAACCAGGGAATCAAACGGACTCTTTTATAGGTTTGGGAAGTCCCCTCTCTATACGGCTTTCTTGTTCACATTACACCATGCTGAAGATTCTACCTCCATCTCACTAAGACTTCCCTTCCCTGCATTCTGCTGCTCACTTCCATGGTTTGCAGAATGATCCTGGCAGAAAGCTGAGGGGATGCACATCTGCTGTGTGTGGCTCCCTCGTCCCAGTGATCACATGCCGCGTCATCTGTAGTCTCTACTTGACAACTGGGGCTACATTGACCATGAGAAGTTCACACAGGGGACCATTACCTCATGGCAATCCCTGGGTTCTCTTAGCATTAGTTGGTTAACAGTTATATCTCTTTATAGATATGGAAAATCTTGGTTCAAAATTCCCTTAACTTTTCTCACTTAGAGGTATAACTGCTTGGTATTGAATCTCATTCCCTTAATTTTATCCATTACTTCTGTCATATTTTTAAGCTTTATTTGTCAGTGTGTGTGTGTGAGTGTGTGTGTGCGTGTGCGTGTGTGTGTGTGTGTGTGTGTGTGTGTGTATGTGTGTGTAATGTATGTTCATGTGTTTAGGGATGATGTACCTGTGTGCATGATCATAAACCAGAGGAGGAAGTCAGTAATCACCTTCTCCCACTTAACCCTATTTTTTAAAGGTAGATTCTCTATAGAAACCTAAATATCACTCTTTTTGGCTGTGCAGGCAATCAGTAAACTCCACTGATTCTTCTGTTTATTTCTCACATTATATCAGGTTCTAAGCCCATGGGCAACCATGTCCGGCTTATTACATGGATGCTGATAACTGAACTCGGGTTGCTCTTGTTGTATAAATGATCTTAATCACTGACTCCCTCCAGCTCCTTAGTCTTTATTTTTAATGGCTTTTCTACCTGCCTTTCTCTGCCCTTGGGACATAACAACTTTAAATTAAGAAGGCTACTTTATTTGACTGTAGATTATTTATTTCAGAAGTAAGAACTGACCTATATTTCTAAATAATGTTCAAATATTTCAGAAAATAATTAAAATCCTTGGGAAGACTTATTTTCTCATTAGCACCACTTTGCCCATTTTCATTTTGCTTGTAATTCATTCTAAGGTTCAGTGTGTGTATGCTAACTTCATTATAAACCAAGGGCTCAGCCTTTGTAATGTTTAATGCAACAGGGGATGAAGTAAGCATGGTCTCTGGATTGGTTCCCACTCTCTGGACTGGTTCCCACTCTCTGGACTGGTTCCCGTACCAGGTGTGTCCCCTGAGTACCATATAATATACTACAAATCATTTAGCCACTTTGGTGTTAATGTCCCGAAATTCTTAATGACCTTAGTGCTTGCTACTGTCTAGTTCTATTGTAAATTTTATCTGGGATCTTTTATACTTGGAATGTTTGTTTTCCCCAATATTGCTAAGTTAGGTTCAAGAAAATTACAGTTACTAGAAATGGTTTTTTTACTACAGTCAACAAAGGTGGAATATGGTAATATGTATAAAAGCAATTTGAAAAAGTTTAAACTACCTGAATATAATTCATATTATTACTGTGATTTCAAGGCAGTGTTACTCACAGATTCCTTATTGTATGTTATATTGAACATTTTCATATGTTTCTGATTTATATATTACTAGAGAAGGAAAATGAAAGTTAAAATAAGTTTGTGTCATGGAAGAAACTATAAATGGTTTAATTTCAAACCATAGCCTTTTCTGAGAATCTTTCCCTGTCCCTTTGGCCCATGTAATCTGCATTTTAAGGGACTTTATCTTATTTTGGTCCTAGACTCTCTCTGATTCTCACATTACCAAAGGCTTACATTCATTGCATTTGGCAGCCTAAAATTGAGGGAACCATGACTGGATCTTGTGAATGATGTGTGAATGATGGAAACATTATGCCATATTTGTTCTAAAGCAGCTCAAGTTCTAATAGGCTTCCAATAATTATAAATCTAGGTGATTACTGTACAGCATACTAGGGAGCCATTTTAAATACTCAGGAGCTGAATATATGGCTTAGTTAATAGAATGCTTGCCTAGTGTGCATGAAGTCTAAGGTTCTATCTCAGTACCAAATAAACTGACTGTGGTTTCATGCCTGGAATCCTGGCGCAGGAATATGATCAGGTATATTAGAAGATCAAGGTCATCTGTAGTTACATAGGAAAGAAATAGAGTACAGCTTAGACCACTCAAGACGAAGAAGGAGAGAAGAAGAAGAACAAGAATAACAAGAGGAACAGGAACAGCAAGAAGAAACAAGGAGAAAAACAAAAGAAAAGAAAGATTAATTTTTTTTTTAATTTTAGGATCAGAGGTGAGAACACTATCAGCCCTGACTTCATTTTGTGGCTTAATCAGGCCACTCTTTCCTGTTCAAATCTCTGTAGTCATGGCTTCTGACCTCAAAGCTTTTTCTATAGCTTTCATTTCAGCTCGTACATGTTTCAACTGAAAACTTAATTTCCTCACGATCTTCTCTGTTCACATGATGCAAAACACTCTTGTTATTGCATTTCAATGTCTCTATTTTACTTTTTAGATTTTTATCATTAATCTTCCCCCATTTGGGGACATGTCACAGTTTTACTGGCTGCCTCTTCAATGACTATGCATGACTAACAGCTGCCGCTCAAATTATTGAATAGAAGAAGGAATTAGAGAGAAAAGAATTAGAGGCTGAATATGTTTTCTTCTACTCCCTCCTTCACCCAAAAATCAGACAATTAGTGCAGAATGTCCCTCTCAATATTGCATGTATTAATTTAGAAAATATTCTTGGATTTGAGCACTATTCTAGGCCAGAGTTCATGATATATAAAAATTAACATTTTTCTTGCTATAAATTTTATTTCTAGTCAGAAAATTTGAACTAGATTTAATTAATTGCGTAACAAAAAAGAAAGGAAATGTTAGCTCTCAAACACTGTAACCACACACACCCAGTGGTGAGTTGCAGTATGAAGACCACATAAGTTGGTCTGACAGGTTACGTCACTGGTCAGAAGCATCCACCTATCCCCTCCCCTCCAGAAATATTTTGTGAACACTGTTCTTTTACTTAAAGTTCAACCATGCTATTTGTAGAAGGCAGAGAAAAACGGAAGAGATATGAGGTATGCTTCTCTGGCTTTGTCGCTCATGATTCTGTTCCCATCGCCTGCTGAGCATCCTCCCAGTAGGCACTGACCAGATCTAGAACGAGTGTGTAAGAAGCAGACCTGAATCTAATTCCTAACAAGTCCCCCTTGAAGCAGCACACTCTAAAAAGGGTGGAGTCCTCCAAGTCTCCATTCACAGATATGCAATTGAGGATAAATTACTGTGGTTGAAAGCCACTGATTGAGAAGGAGTGGATTAGTTAAAATTAAAAAATATGAAAATCCTACCTTTAATGTCCTAAGGCACTCTTGAAGCACTGTCTTAAGGAAATTAAATGTACGTCTGACTTCAGGTTTTATGCTATTGAAAATGTGTGTTAGCTGGGAAAACTGCTGTGGTCTTTCAAACTCATAGGGCACAAGACAACGATTTTTACCGAATACTTATGTAAGGAAAAGACTTCACTGATTGTTACCAACTTACACTGTAAAGGCAATGTAGTATTCTGTCCATGCCAGTAGCATTTACATTTTTTGGTCAAGTATACTTAGAAAAAGACTAAGAGAAAATGAAAATGGCTTATAATTACTGTGTTTGCTCAGAAACACCGGTTTCAGTTCATCATATGTTATTGCCCTGAAAAGGCATGCAATATTATTATTCCCATTTTGCTGAGAAAATTAAGATACATATGATTTATGAAATTTTTCCAAAGCCCAAGAGCTGGATGGTGGCATAGCTGAAGCTCTACCAGGCAACATGGGCAGTATGACGGGAAGAGGCAGGAGTCACAGGCTCCACAGATTTCTGGCCTCATTGTAAGTCACATGGGATAGGCTCAGAAACAGCTGGTTTCTCAGGATCATTTCCTTCAAAAATTCCAGATAGAGTAACATCACTTCAAGAAGTTGTTTTTGCCCATCCAAGGTTCAGTGGATGTGTTGTTCTGACTTTAGCCTTTGGTAGTGAATCTCAGAGACTGAGTGCTTAGGATCTGAACTGCTATAGGGTGGGTAGAGTAGCACCAAATGTCAGGTCACAGGTGATGAGGAGAGGATGCAGAAAGATGCTTAGATAAATGGTCTGAGCCAGCTGATAGGCACCAGTCTTATCTCCTCTTGATGGGTAACCAGCAAATAATGTTTTAATAATAGCAATGATGCAAAGGCAGATGGTGACACATCTGGTTATTTTAAAAATACATTCACTTACTTATCTTTTTAATGTTCCCCAGAGTCACCATTCTTCTTGTGGCATGAGCACATCTGTCCTTAATCTATAGATACATGTCTTAAGAAAGTATCTGTCAAAATCCAGTGTTTTTGTCCTGGGTTCTAAAATGGTAAAGGCTGTCTTGTCCTCCCAGCAATACAAAGGGAAGCTCAGAAGGTGAACTGTGGATCTTAGGCCTTATTTCTTCCTTAGTGAGGAGTAAGTCTTTGGAATCAAAAGACATGAGAATAGCCAGGTCTTAGTTCCAGCATGTCAGCCAATGGGAACAAATGTAGTTCAGAGTGTTCTTGTTGGGTCCCTATTTTCCTCTGTTCAAGCACTTAAGAGAATTTTAAAGAGAGAGGAGACTTTGCTATCATTGGGACAAATATCTTTTACTTCTTGAGAGTACCTAACATCATATCTGATACCTTCTCAGTTATTCAAACTTGTCCCAGGCTTCCCCACCTGTTAAGGTCACTGCCATCTACTTGTAGCTAAAGTCAGCAGCAAAGGTTCTTTCTCACCCTGCCTCTTCATGTCCAGTCATCATCAAATTGTACTCAGTGTGCCCCAAATCTCTCCCCAGACTCTTCTTCTCTTGTGCTTAACTCTCTCAGATTCTCAAGCATGTGACCTGTTGTCTTGACTCATAAACTTCTTGAGCAGGATTTATGGTCCTCTCCTATATACTTTCAATCTATTTAATGATTTTGCTTAATGCTAATGAAGTTCATCTTACTTCTATAAAAACTCTTCAGTTCATCATTACTGTGCTTAGAAATAACTAGAGTCTTTGGCCCTGTACTAGGCTAGCCTCATCTCCTTATAGAGACTGTATCCCTGGGAAACTGTAGATCTGTTTCATTGATATTTCAGATTATGATAAGAACAAAGAAAGAACATATGTCAATCCTTAGAATAGTGCTTAACATGTAGGTATATACTTAAATTTTACATTATGTTGCTATCGTGGTTTATCTACGTTGTGGCTATTCTATTAGAATCCAAGAGCAGGAACTGTGGCTGGTTTCTTCAGTGGCTCGCTGTCTGGAAAATATGATAATACATAGTTCACAAATTTAAACATATGCTGGATGTAATCTATCTTGGTTACAGGGGTTTAACATTCATGTCCCAGGTTATCTTAGTCATACGCTTATCTGAACACTGGCCTTGTCTCACTTGTATGACACGAATGAGTTATACTTTCTATGTAATTTTCAGTAGTCACATTTATCTTCGTATTCCTTGGATTTCATCAGTGAATTGCTGATACCTCTTTAAAAATATTTGAATTTGAAGTATTTTTGTACGTTTGAAATTCTTAAAAAAATAATCTTAGTCATTTGAAAAACTCATTTTTTTTTTTTGGCCCCCAAGTATATTTTAAATATCTCTCAGTTTTCCAAGGCTGTTTCTCTTAAGAGAACTCAGTATACAAACAGGCCCCAAATAGGAAAGAATCAAATGAGGATGTACTCTTTATTTACTAGGTGATATTTTACTTAGAAAATCCTTGAATTTGGATAGTGTGTAGAAAAAAAAATAGCATCTCTGCCTATTTGCTTTTTAAAAAACATGGCTGGTGGCTGAAATGTCAAGATTTTTATCTGTAACAGTGCACTTCTGTTTTACTGATAAAGGAATTTCAGTTTCTTAAATGAATTCCAGGAATCTATTCAGGAAGGAACTCCTTATATTTTATCACCATGCCAGTACGTAGGTTCAGTTTTCATCAAACTAAATCTGCTAATGGAAAGAGCTTCATGTTTGGATACAAGGGAGGAATTTGCAACAAGATTATTAATATTGCCTGGATTGGCAGGTTTTTAAAGGCAAGGGATACGTCAGATGACATTGATGATCAGAGCTAGAGACAAAACCCCCAAGAGACAAACCATCCTGAGGGGATGCTCCTGGACAAAGTCTCAACACAGCAGCCTCAGGCACAGCAGTTTGTAAATGGTGAGCAAGCACAGATGAAGGCAGTGGTGATGGCAAGCTTGTGATTCCTCCATGGAACACAACACCATGAGATGTTTTCATGGTGTCTGACAATAAGGAGATGGTGGGATAGATGATTATTATTTATATTTGCTCTGTGTGGACAGGTATTTTAATCTTTGAGGTTGAGGAACAAGAAGATAGCATCCAAGGTTTTGAGGGAAATTTTGGCTTAAGTAATCTAGATGATTATTATGGTTTGATCAGGAAGCTGTTGACTATTGGCCAGGAGAGGGAACTTTCTTCTAAAAATAAAGATTTGGAGCCTGGCAGTGGTGGCTCACGCCTTTAATCCCAGCACTTGGGAGGCAGAGACAGGTGGATTTCTGAGTTCGAGGCCAGCCTGGTCTACAAAGCAAGTTCCAGGACAGCCAGGTCTACACAGAGAAACCCTGTCTCGAAAAAAACCAAAAAAAAAAACCAAAAAAAAAAAAAAAAAAAAAAAAAAAAAAGAAGAAGAAGAAAAGATTTGGGGTTTTCCTGTAATTTTAGCTTGGAGCCATTTTGAAAGTAGCATAGTGACCCATCCCAGTGGTAGCTTTCCTTTCCCATTGGGGTGAGGATTCTATGAAGGAAGTTTTCTTGGGCCTTTCACTACCCAGTTTAGTTAATCATAAAATCTCTTTAGTACATTGAAAGGCACAAAGACACATTTTTTCATTACTGGAACCTACAAACACCTTGGCTTTCTGAAAATATGTAAAGGATTTTGCAGATATAGTTAAAGTTATAATGCCGAAGTTAGTATGTTGTTCTGGGTTTTCTGAGCTGAAAAATCAGAGTTTAATGAGACAGTGTGCAGCTGTGATGATGGAGAAAGACTTCAGAGTGGTGCAGTGTCTGTCTTTGTAAATGGAAAAATACCATAAAGTTCCAGATGCAGATACCTACAGAATTTAGAAAGAGGGAGGAATGGATTCTGTCATTTAACCTCCTAGAAGAGCACGACACTCCGACCACCTTGATTTTTGACCAGTGAGAGACATTTTAGATTGATCATTTCCAAAGGTGTAATCTAATACACCTGTATCATTTTTAGCCACAAAGTGCCTGAGCAGCAGTAATAGCAACAGGAAACTAATAAGACTCCTACTATTGGGTAATGGGACACTCACATAACAAACACATAGAATGACCTTGGGGTTGGTCAATGGACAGAGGCTGGAGGATATTAAAGAGGACAGTAGCCTCCTTGTCTTCAGCAGAGTCCTGGGAGGAATGTGGGCACAATTGCCTCTGCTAGTGAGAGATCACAAGGCAGCAAGGAGAATGCCAGAGAACACTTATGTTGCTCTAAGCAATATCGAAGTTATAAACACAGAGTGGTAGAAGGACAGTAAAATCTTGTGAGTGAGGACCCAAAGGAGATGAGAAACCTGCTGTTGAAAAGATGAGAGAGGGTCCTTGTTCTAGGAGATCTGAAAACTTACTTGAATTGTTTCTTGAAATTATATGCTAAGCAAATTTTGTACAAGATGAACATGAATATATGATGACTTCTAAGCATATTGCTAAAGGCTTATGTTAGAATTTTGTTGCTGGGTTGGTATGTTTGCTTTTGTTTTTGTTTTGTTTTGTTTTGGCACTTTCAGTGCAATGAAGGAGATGAACTGAAGAAAGAGCTACTAGGTAAGGATAAATGATTTGAGAAAAATTAAGCCAGTCCAGAATATAAAACCCGTTTGTTAGTGTATATGCAGAATTAAGAGTTCAGTCTACCCAGCCACATAGGGAGTTCTTTGAAGAGACTAGAATAAACCATGTTGGTGTTTCAGCCATCCACCCAGAATCTACAAGCACAGGAAGACCTGTTGAAAAATACACTACTGTCTTAGTCAGGGTTTCTATTCCTGCACAAACATCATGACCAAGATGCAAGGTGGGGAGGAAAGTGTTTATTCGGCTTACACTTCCACACTGCTGTTCATCACCAAAGGAAGTCAGGACTGGGACTCAAGCAGGGCAGGAAGCAGGAGCTGGATGCAGAGGCCATGGAAGGATGTTCGTTACTGGCTTTCTTTCTTTCTTTCTTTCTTTCTTTCTTTCTTTCTTTCTTTCTTTCTTTCTTTCTTTCTTTCTTTCTTTCTTTCTTTCTTTCTTTCTTTTTCTTTCTTTTTCTTTTAGAGCCCAAGATTACCAGCTCACAGATGGTACCACTGACAAGGGGCCCTCCCCCCTTGATCACTAATTGAGAAAAAGTCTTACCACTGGATCTCATGGAGGCATTTTCTCAACTGAAACTCCTTTCTCTGTGATAACTCCAGCTTGTGTCAAGTTGACATACAAAACTAGCCAGTACAATTGACCCCTTGTCAACTTGACACACAAACACATCACCAATAAGCCTTAACCCTTACTTCCTTATTCATCCCCAAGATCTAAATAACTTTACAAGTCCCACAGTCTTTACAAATTCTTACATATTAACATTTCAGTCACTTTTAAACATCCAATCTCTTAAAATTCAAAGTCTTTTAAAAATTCAGTCTCTTAACTGTGGGCTCCACTAAAACACCTTCTTTCTTCAAGAGGGAAAAATATCAGGCCACAGTCACAATAAAAAGCAAAATCAAACTCCAACCATCCAATGTCGGGGATCCACTCACGATCTTCTGGATTCCTCCAAGGGCTTGAGTCACTTCTCCAGCTCTGCCCTTTGTAGCACACACCTTGTCTTCTAGACTCCAGATGCCTGTACTCCACTGCTGTTGCTGTTCTTGGTGGTCATCTTGTGGTACTGGCATCTCCAAAACACTGCTGTCTTCCACTGCAACTAGGCTTTACTAACAGCCTCTCATAGGCTCTCTTCATGGTGGCAAGCCTCACCTCCTTTGCATGAGTCCTTCAGTCCTGGGCCATCAATTGCAACTGAGGCTGCACCTTCACCAATGGCCTTCCACAGCCTCTCACAGTGCCCAGGCCTCAGCTGATCTTCATGACTCCTTCATGCCTTCAAAACCAGTACCACCTGGGTGACTCTTACACATTACTAAGTCCAGCCACAGCACAATCCTGGCTATTTCTGGAACACAGCCTCTGTGCTATCAGAAAACACTTCTCAGAAGATTTCACCTCAGTGATGCTGATCTCTTCCCAATCACCACCGATTTCCCAACTCCAGCTAACCAGCATCAATAGTCCCAGTAATGCAATGGTTTTGCTTTAGTAGTTCTGGCATCTTGGATATCTTGTGGATAGCCACAGCTGATCCTTCAGCCCCAGCTAACCAAAATCACAGAAACTTCACAGTCAAAATAGCAATGGCCCAGATAAGAGTCTTTAATCTTCCCTCTGAAATTTCACAAGCCAGGCCTCCATCTTCTGCACTGTTCTCAACATTATCTTCCAAGCTCCTACACAACATCAACAAAGCTCTTAACACCGAATGAATCTTCTAGCCCAAAGTTCCAAAGTCCTTCCACAGTCCTCCCCAAAACATGGTCAGGTTGTCACAGGAATAACCCACTACACTGGTACCAATTTTTCTTAGTCAGGGTTTCTATTCTTGCACAAACATCATGATCAAGAAGCAAGTTGGGGAGGAAAGGGTTTATTCAGCTTACACTTCCATGCTGCTGTTCATCACCAAAGGAAGTCAGGACTGGAACTCAGGCAGGTCAGGAAGCAGGAGCAGATGCAGAGGCTATGGAGAGATGCTGCTTACTGGCTTGCTTGCTTCTCCTGGCTTGCTCAGCCTGCTTTTTTATAGAACACAATACTACCAGACCACAGACGGTACCACTCACAAGGGGCCCTCCCCTCTTGATCACTAATTGAGAAAATGCTTTACAGCTGGATCTCATGGAGGCATTTTCTCAACTGAAACTCTTCTCTGTGATAACTTCAGCTTGTGTCAAGTTGACACACAAAACTAGCCAGTACAGCTACCTAATGAGATCCTTTTCCTGAAGTCACTTGGAACCTATCAAGTTCTTAAGGACACCTGGCAATCATGACACACGTTCAGCTTTGCATACAATGGACAAAGAGAATTTCAGATGAAGCAAAAGTGTCACTCATAAAACTAAGTAGGCAGGAAGGACATGGACCAATGAGGAAAGTACCCTTTTGTAGACATGTGTTACCATGTTTCCAAGAGGACCTATGGCTCACAGGGCCAATCCTAAAACCCAGAGGCAGAATCCCCAATGGAAGGATCACTCCCAGGCCTTGGACTCTGCTGTTTGGATATTTTTATCTTTCACTTGGCTGCAATTGATGTGTATGCTCCTCTGTGTTCTCTTTCTGTATAATTGGACATCTGTGTAACCTCATTCATCTCCAAATATTAATTTTGGACCAGAGAATTTGTCATCTAATTTCTCAGGCTCCCAGATGCAGAACATTTGAAAAGGCAAACTACTGCTGAGGTTGTAGCACAGTGGTAGAGCACTTGTCCTACATAAGCAAGGCCTTGAGTTTGAACCTACGCATAGGAATTATAGGCTCACAGTCCCAGAACTGAAGAGATGGCAAAAGAAGAATCTCTGGAGGTTGCTGGCCAGCCTTCCTAGCCTTCTTAACAACTTCCAGGCCAATAAGAAACTCTAAGAAAAAACTAGGTAAAATATGTCTGAGGAACAACAGCTATGGTTGTTCTACAGCCTTCATACACACAGACAGATAGACAGACAGACAGACAGAAACACACACACACACGCACCCACACGTGTGCAAGCGTGTGCAAGCATGCAAACTCATATATGATTCACATGATTGAGGTGATGAGACACAGGACTGATGGAACTTCAAGGAGAATTTACCCTCTGTGTTGGAAATGTTTGAAAATGTTGAGATGGAATTAATTGATTTTTTCATAGGGGATCAATGTGAATTGTTATAGACCAAAAGACAGACTAACGTGGACAGACTAAGAATCCCAAAGATAGCTATGACCTAATTACCCAAACCTGTGAATAAGTTATATTGCACAACAAAGTGTGATTATTGTTACATATAAAGTTAAGGTTATTAATTATCTGAATTTAAGATTAGCTTTTTCCTTAAATTACATGATTTTAATGCTAAAGTTATGTTTGCTGGGTTATTTTTGTTTATGTTTCTCAAGTATGCTCTTATATATCTCTTTTCATGCTTTCTGAAATAGTTTCTTAGGTGTGCGCAGCATAGTTTTGGTTCCTTTGGAATATGGTTTAGTGTGTTGATTTTATCACAGATTAGGTCAGAGTTGCTTAATCTGAAGTGATGGAAATGCTCCAGTTTCTGTCTTCTTATTAGTCAGCTTACCTTTGAGCATTCCAGCCCTTCTGTTCCTTGGTAAACACGTATCTCTGGGAGGTATGTATTCAAAGGTGGGCATGTTTAATTCTGAGAATTAGGAACTTGTTCAGAATCTCTTTAAAAGTTGTTTTCATGTCTTATTTTTAAATATATACATTTTTCAAGTATAACATTTAGGTAGAAAAGAGCACAAAATGTGTAAGGCTCAGAGAATTCTAATTACGTGGAAATCCTCATATAACCCTTCTCCAAGGACATTGGCCATCACCAGGGCCCACAAGTCTCCCACTAATGATCAAATTTCAAAAACAAAATTATAGTTCTGACTTTTAAAACTAGAGAAGTGTCACCTGTAACTGTATAACTTAAATATTATTGTTTATTTAATATCTACTTTAAAACAGCTTATGTGTATGAAGTTCATCTTTATTTCTTTAATTAAGAGTTTATTTCTCATTTATTTATAGTATTGACTATACAACTATAATGTCATTTATTTATCTCTTTGATCAACTTTTGAGTTAATTACAAGTTAACTCTGGTGCTGATTGTATCTGATAATGTATATATCAGGGCTTCTTAATCTTTGATTCCTTTCTTTTTAATATGAAAATTTTCTTATATTTCTATTTTTAAAGTTTTTCTCTCATAGAATACTGACTGAAGTTTCCTTTATCCCCACTCCTCCAAGTTCCCTTCCCCACCTTCTTTCTCCCCCAGATCTATTCCTTCTCCATTTCCCTTCAGAAAGGAACAGGTCTCCCAAGGATATGAATCATACACAGTATGACAAGATACAGTAAGACTAGACACAGATCCTCATATCCTAGGGCTGGGTGAGGTAACCCAGTAGGAGGAAAAGGGACTCAAGAGCAGGCAAAAGATTCAGAGACACCACCACTCCCACTGTTAGTAGTCCCACAAGAACACCAAGCTAACAGCCATAAAATATACAGAGAGCACCTAATGCACACCCATGCAGGCTCTGTGATTATTGCTTCAGTCTCTGTGACTTCTTTGAGTCCTATTTAGTTGATTATGTGGGCCATATTCTCCTGGTGTCCTTGATCCCTCTGGCTCCCCCTCTTTCTCCCCCTCTTTCATGGGGTTATTCAAGCTCCAAGGGAAAGAACCTGATCAAGAGTTCTAGTTTGTGCTCTCTCTCTGCCTAGTGTTTGGCTGTCCCTGCATCTGCTCCCATCAGTTGCTGGATGTAGCCTCTCTGATGACAACTGGGCTAGGTTCCAATCTATAAGAATGGCAAAATATCATTAGGAATGATTTATTGATTTTTCCTATTCTAGATCTATATTTGATTCACTTCACATGATTTTTTTTTAAAAAAATGATGCCAGTTATGCAACTCTCTATACAGGAAATTTAGAAATCAAACATTTAGTGACTAGAGTTTAAAAACAAATTTATTTGAAAAGTTCTCTGGTATGCTTTATATATAATTTTACCATTCATTAAAGGCAAAGCAAAGTTGCATACTAATAAATTAGATATACTTATCCTGTCACATAAAACAATTAATCCTGGCTGACTGTTTGGCTTCACATGATGTAGAGCTTCCATATAACAATAAATATTGTTGATCAACAGTTTTATTTCATAATCATCCTTGTGCAGAATGCTGCTTTGTAAAACTATATAATAGAAAATGGCAAAATTATATTTAGGGCTATTTCAGAACTTGTTGGAAATTCTGTTCTAATCCCAAGTCAAAACAAATTTAATAAATTTTTAAGTAGAAATTTAAGCCAGCATCTCAAACTAACATTTTTTAAACTCAAATATAATACACTAGGATAAAGACTAAAATAGGGAGGTGACCAGGAAATCCAGGCTTGGTAGATAGTTGATTTTATATTTTATAATGAAAATATTTTAGATTTAGGCAGAAGTTGCAATCACCAAACTATTGAATATTCTAAATGCTACCAAAGCATTCAATTAAAATGGGTAGTCTCATTATATAAATTATGCTTAATAAAAATATAAGAATTATTTCTCTAACAAAAAGGAGAAGGGGGATGTAGTCTCAGGTAAATTAAGATTAGTCTGAGGTGTTGATTATATAGGATCCAACATTTAATAGTTTCTGGATGTAGAAATGCAGTCACCAGGGAAAAACAAATCCTTCATTTAGTGACTTCAGTAGGGCTATGATATCCCTTTTGAGGTGGGATTTTTTTAATGTCTTCTAGAACATGATTTCAGAATATTAATGTTTGCAATTTGATCATGTATGAAATCAGAATGAATTTCAGATTGTTTTTTGGGGGGTTATATTGGCCTTATAAAATGAAGCACAGAATTTGCTTTAAAATTTTCTAGGTGAGATTGTAGAAGATAGTGATTATCTGACCTTTGAACTCTTGTAAAACCACCTGGAAAAGTCTAGTAGTCTTTTATGGGTGTATTTTAAGCCTCTGTGTTCATTGTAATTAGATGTACCATTATTCAGACATTATACTCTGTGTTGAGTCAGCTTTGTTAATTAAAGACTTTTTAGAGCTGGGCAGTGGTGGCGCACGCCTTTAATCCCAGCACTTGGGAGGCAGAGGCAGGTGAATTTCTGAGTTCGAGGCCAGCCTCGTCTACAGAGTGAGTTCCAGGACAGCCAGGGCTACACAGAGAAACCCTGTCTTGAAAATTTTTAGGAAATTGTCTCTGTCTGCTTAGGGTTTAATTGGCACCATAGTAAGTTTTTCATAGTATTTCCAATTCTATTTTGCATTTCATATATATCGTAATTTATATTGTGCTTTCTATTTCATTTGCATCAACAACTTCAGAGGATTGTGGATTTTGTGACTTTAGTGTTTTCTAAGAAGAAATATTTTTAACTTGGTGGATCATTTTTAATCGCCCATCTCCTCTCTTGGGGGAGGGGCTTGTCAGAGCATCTCACTACGGAGCTGAACTAGTCTCAAACTCTGGTTTCAGCGATCCAACTATGGATACAATAAGCTGACTCTAGCTTCATAAGTTTTATGGTTTTGTTTGTTTTGCTTTTCTATTTTTCCAATATAAACATTTCTAGCAGTAGATGTCCTCAAAAAGTCACATGGGCTTTTTGTTGTTGTTGTTGTTGTTGTTGTTTTGTTTTATTTTTTACTTATTATTTTGTATTTTATTTAAATTCAATTAATACTTTTTCTAGTTCTGCCCACTCAGTCTAATAATTAGTTGATGTATAATGACCTACAACGAGAGATTCAGAGAATGATCGTTAATGAGTTTATTTTCTATCTTGAGGCTGTGTGCCTCTGTGTATAAATTTCAAATTATTCTATCTTCCAGGCATACCGACTCCTCTTGCTCTTGATGATGACATATCTCTGAAAACAAATTGTTTCTTGTATTAAAATAACCCCACTTGATTTTTTTTGACTGACATTTCTCTGGTAACTCCTTTGTTGCCTTTCATATGTTAGATGAATCTATTACACACAAAGAACAACCATGAGTATTTCATTTTAAAATACAGAAAAATCTGTTATAGTCCAATGTGTTAAGATGTAATTACTGAAAGACTTGGGATTTCATTTCAAATTGTTGTAATTCTCTCCTCATCCTCTTCATCATTTTGATTATTTTAATAAAACTCAAATGGGTTACATCAGTCTAAATGATGGGTGCAAACATAGCCCCTGTATTACCTCTAGGCAGTTCCTATTTCTCCTACCTCACATGAACTGCATGACGACACACATCCTCAACCTTTATGAATAGGCTTCATGTTAAAAATTATAGAATCTTATGTTTGTTTGCATGTGTAGTATATGTGCATGTACACATTTGTGTGTATGTGTGCGTGCATGTTTTTGTGTGCCTGTATGTGTGTGTGTCTTTCTGTCTGTGTGTATGAAGGTTGTAGAATAACCATAGCTGTTGTTCCTCAGACATATTTCACCTAGTTTTTTCTTAGAGTTTCTTATTGGCCTGGAAGTTGCTAAGAAGGCTAGGAAGGCTGGCCAGCCACCTTCAGAGATTCTTCTTTCTCCATCTCTTCAGTTCTGGGACTGTGAGCCTGTAATTCCCATGCGTAGGTTCAAACTCAAGGCCTTGCTTAAGTAGGACAAGTGCTCTCCCACTGTGCTACGACCCCAGCAGTAGTTTGCCTTTGCAGATGCTCTCCCCTGTCGTATTTGTTCCTTAGGAGTTGGTGATATTTTCAAGAACATGTGCAGAAGCAGTTACTTCGACTACTTCTAACTCTTCCGGGTCACTATATTTTTGTAATTTCTTGTAGCATAAAGATTGGCTATGAACAATTTTTAGTAAAGCTATTTTATAACCAAAATTTAATCCTTTTGTGGATGTGTGTGTGTGTGTGTGTGTGTGTTGTGTGTGTGTATGTGAGAGAGAGAGAGACACAGAGAGAGAGAGAGAGAGAGAGAGAGAGAGAGAGAGAGAGAGAACAGAGAACAGTTAGCTTCTCAGTAGGTTTTAATTGACAATTATATATGTTTGGAGATACAGTGTAATATTATGATATGTATTTCATATATATACAAATACATTGTGATTGATTAAATGTTTAATGTGTACATCTGTTAATCTGTTATCTCACATACTATTTTATTTGAGGGCTTTAACATTTTTTTAAAAAAATATGTGTGTGTGTGTGTGTGTGTGTGTGTGTGTGTGTATTCTTGTATGTTTATGTGTGCCATTCAGGAACACACAGAGGTCAGAGGAAATCAAATACCCTATAACTGGAGATACAGGTGGTTGGAAGCTGTGTTTTGTGGGTGTTGGGAGCAGAGCCTACATCTTCTGCAAGAGTAGGAAGCTTTCTTAACTGCTGTGCCATCTCTGTAGTCCGTCCTTGAATACTTTTAAGATACAACATATTGCAAACAAGTCCACTTTCAATATTATAGAATAGACCATTAAAAGTGACCCTTTATCTGAACTTTGCACAGTTGGCTGATATCTTTCTTTCTATGCCCCCTTTATCTAGTACACATCCAGACTTCCCTAAATTTTGAAACCATTTTTAAATACTGGCGTGCAAAGTTATTTTATCTGGGTTCTTGTGATTTTGAGTGATGTTACAGGGGATTTTATATTTTCTTTGGTTATGCGTTTTGTATAATTATGTTAGTCAGGTTCTGTCACATAACAAATACTTGAGATAATTATCATATAAATAAAAAATAAAACAAAACAAAAAACCACTGGCTTGATGCCCGAGAGGCTTCAGTCCATAACTGGCTGGCTCCCTTGCTTGGGTCTCTGGTAGCGTTTTATGGTGTCAGCTGGGAAAAGACAGAGAGGAGGAAGAACGAAGACAGAGGGACAGACAGAAGAGGAGGGGAGAGGAGGAGGTGAGGGGAAGGAAAGGGAGGAAAGGCACGGAAGGGAGGGGGAGGGGGGGAAAGGGAGAGAAGGAGGGAGGGGAGACAAGAGGAGAGGGTAGGAGAGAGCTGTTACACTTAAAGGAATCTAAAACCTCTTCTAACTCTTCAAGTTTCCACCACCTGCCAACAGCTCAGGGATAAAACCTGTAACCCACAGGCTACAGGAAGATTCATAAGCTTGACCTACAGCGACCACAAGCTGTTTTCAATCCATGCCTTGCAATGTGCTTTGGGAGTCCATGTGCTTTCTATCCAGTCCAGGCACTGACTGAAGCTTCCAGGCTAGTGGGCATCACTCCTATTCCAGTTGTATTGAATTTGGCAGGTCATCGAAGCGCCTAGCTTTATGCTGGGTACCGGCTTCAGTTCTCTGACTTCCATGCTTCATAGGACTTTGTTGTCATGATCCGATGAATCCTAAAACTCATTTTCCATCTCTGAGGCTCCAGCACAGAGATAAAGCTGCTTTGGGCTAATGTTATATCCTCTCCTATTTAGTGTTTGGTTTCTCACTGTTTCTACCCTCCAAGGATCACTTATTGGTTCTTGGTTGCATTTAAATATTTATTTCTAGGTTACTATATTAAGAGGAATCACCATATGAATTTATTCGACCAGCTTACCAGCTTATGAGAAGCTTGTATATATATATATATATATATATATATATATATATATATATATATATATATATATATATATATATATATATATATATATATATATTTTTTTTTTTTTAAAAAAACCAAACATTTTTACCTTGAATGAAAAAAATGAGAAATTGTTTGGCCCTTTTGAATGTATTAACAAACCATATGGCTATTGACCTGAAACGGATAAGGGCGTTTTCTTTCTTCTAATAGTAGGACATCGAAATGAGTGGTTAGGAAAAGCTGTACCATGTCTGTTAAGGGAATTCATTAATAAAATTTCTAAACCATTGGATTTGCCCTCAGAAACCCACAAATTGCTGTGCTTTGACCTTTTGTTCAAGTCAGAAAAATAAATCCGCTTTTAAAAGAACTGAAAGAGATTCTGACAGCCTTATTGTCATCTCAGAGAATTCAAAAGTGGCCCTGGAAAATCAGCCCTCCGTGAGACCTGCTGGCTTTCCTGCAATGTGGACATGATAAGCTTATTGTTCAGTCCTTTCCATCCCTGACTCGTCTGCTTTCCCCCCTTCCCACAATCCGTTCCTTTTTCCTTCCCTTCCTTATCCAAATCACTGAGAAAAAAACTTCATTTTTGTTGTAACTTTAAAACGTTGTGCCTGTTGTCCCACAGCCATGAGGTGAGAGTTTCACATCAGCCCCAACAATGACCCTGCCCAACTCCAATCAGGAGGATGCCGCCCATGCTCACAGCACAGCCATAGTTCATTTACTCTCTTCCTTCATCTTCAGATCTCTTCGCCTATTGCTGCCCGTGCTGGCAGTCCACCTGCCTCTGTGCATTAACATGCTTATTTAAAATGTGAGGGTGTCAGCTGATGCCAAGAATATCATCACAAATGGAAGACAATTGCTGTCATTATAAAGTTAGAGTCATGTCATTGTTAAACAGCTCAGAGTGACATCCCAGGTGCCTTACAATGAAGAATTCAAAGCCATAGTCTGAGACATTGCCATATGTCCCTAGGCCCATCTTGTGTTCTGAGAAACAACCACAGGTACTCAGGACGTAACAAAGGACAGTGTCATCTCTTTAACATTGCCTCCTGACCACTCAGAGCTTTCCTCAATCTAAAATATTCTCTTCGTCATTCTATCACATAGTTCTGGAACCTTCTATTTGACCGGCACTGCCATGTAGTAATTCTTTAGCATCCTCACTTGGATATCTTCCTGTCGTCCTGCACAGGGAGCCTAGTGTCTGATAGTTTTCATTTGATCCTGGATACTATATATCTTTGGGCACTGGGACGTCTATGTTTCTGAAGGTAGTTCTAACGGGACGTTAGATTACTTTGATTCTTTTTGTTTTCCATCCTGCTTTTAGACTCTGTTAGACAGGATTGAATTTAGGAACAAGTTTTCCTCAGTATTGAGAGAAGACCTTTCTTAGTCCTTTAGCTAATCCCTCAGAAATATGACGTTTTCGCCTCAGTTGAGAACACTTGCTGTTCCCAACCCCGGAATCTGTGACACCCAGATGCCAGTCTTTTCTCCTTCTTTTGCATAGGTTCTGGGGCTCTCACTTTTACGTGTGTTTGGAAGATACTGTTTTGTCCTGTAATTGAGACCCTATCTCAAAATCCCTAGAATATCTTAAACAAGTTATAATTTTATTAAGAATACATAGTTTCTTGAATTCATAGCACTTTAAAGAAAAATTGGCTTACTCTAAGAATTGAAATTCATAAAATATAAATATATGTTTTAAAATATTTCAATATATAAAGAATATTAATATATTTTATAATGTTCATTTTTTAGTATCCATTCCTTACAAAAGTAATTTCTTTTTCTTTTTTTCCTCCTTTTTTATTTTTGATACTTTATATACATTTCCAATGTTTCCCCTTTTCTGAGTCTCCTCTTTGTATACCCCCCATCCCCTCCCCAACCCGCCTCTAGGAGGGAATTCCACCTCCC
>CM052717.1:29932924-29980122 GCA_028551405.1 Uromys caudimaculatus | reverse complement strand
GGGTTCTCAGGCCCGGGATCCCGGCAGATCCGGGCGGGTCTGGGCGAGAGGTGCTGCTCCCCTCAACCCCACTCACGGGCCTTCCAAGTTCCTGTGAGGCTTCCTCTCTACGGTGCTCCTTGGCTACCGACTCCTGGTGTCACGACAAAAGTAATTTCTATGAAGCTTGTGTGAAGTCACTAATGGAGTTTGAAGAAACAGGATTTTCCTGTTATTAATGTCAGAATTAGTTTGGTAGAAGAATTTACATAATTATTCAAGTTTTAAACCTGAAATTTTATAAAGAAGAGGATAATGGTTTAGTGGGGATAGAAAAGCCTTCTGAAGAATTGTTGGATAAAAATATTGCAAGAAGGGGGCTGGGGAGTTAACTTAGTCAACCAAATGCTTGCCAAGTTAGCATGAGGTCCTGAGTTTGATCCCCAGCACCCATGCAAAAGAGTCAGGTGCAAGAGCAGGTGCCAAAGAGCCAGGTGGAGTAGCAGGTGCCAAAGAGCCAAGTGGAGTAGCAGGTGCCAAAGAGCCAGGTGGAGTAGCAGGTGCCAAAGAACCAGGTGGAGTAGCAGGTGCCAAAGAGCCAGGTGGAGTAGCAGGTGCCAAAGAGCCAGGTGCTGTAACAGGTGCCTGTGATCCCAGCACTGGGAAGACAGAGACCAGAGGATGCCCAAAGCTCACTGGCCAGCCAGCCTAGGCAAATTGATACGTTCCAGATTCAGTTAAGTCCATACTTCAAAAAATAAGTTAGGAAACAACTAGGGAAGACTCTAAATGTCAGTCTCCAACATACACATACAAACACACACGCACATATACATATGGACTTGTACACACACACGTATGTGCACATAAAATAACTGAAGGAGAATAACTGGGGGGAGGGGTCTTTTCTTTTCTGAGAAATCCTTAAGGCATTGAAGTTTTCTTCAATTAGACAATTGCTCTGTTCCTCCACAATGTGCTAGTTTGTTTCCAGACTCCAGGCAGGGAAAGGAAGTCATAACTGGGGAGCAGATGATCCAACAGAAGCTACCAGAGGCTGTAAATGTGCTTTGTAGAATCCAGACATATCTAAGGTGGTGTCACCACCCAGCAGGCTGAATGTACTCCCAATACATGAGGGGTGACCAGGTGATGGAAGTCACCTCAGGTCCAGTACAACCCACACCATGAGGCATGCTGCTGGCTTCCTGTTAAAGCATGCTTCATAGATAATTCACCAAAAAATGTCACTCAAAATCCTAACACAACTAAATAGGAAAATGACCTCTAATGTTCTCTTTAAATGTACTTGGCAAGGAACATACATGTGAAATAATAAGTATAAAAATGAAGTTGCCTTACCACTGTTTCTAAGTAGATTATTATATTAAAATTTCTTACATATTCGAAGAGTGAAGGCACACAACTTAAATCACAGAGGAAGCATGTCGATCTCTATAAGTTCAAGGCCAGCCTAGTCTATAGAGTAAGTTCTGGGTCAGCAACGACAATGCAACAGCAACAATGGCAGCAACAACAACAACAACAAAAGCCAACAGCAACAATAATTATATTACTGGCAACAGATTTAAATTCACATATAATATTTCAATGACTTACCACTTAAGTGGACATCATCCAGCAGTCCTGTCTGAATGGGTTTGCTACCACATTCCCTGTTGCTTTTGTTTTATGATCTGAAGTTAAACCAGCTGTAACTTTTGGCAGGGGAGCCATCTTTAGTAAGGGTGTAAACCTTCAACACCCGCTCCAGCTAGCTCAGCTGCCAGTGGCTCTCCTAAAAGATGGAGGTCAAAATTTTTCTGCTTCTTGCGATAATATATTTTATTTTTACAAAAATGGAAACGTAATGAAAGAAAGAAAATAGGGAGGGATGGGAAAACAGAGGAGGATGGAGAGGAGAGAGGGAAAAAGCAAAGGAATAAATAATTTTCATTCATGGGATATTTATAATGATAAGATTCTACATTTATTAAATAGACTAAACAAAAAACACCCAAACACATTCAATCTAACCTCTATATCAAAAAATAATTCTCTATCTCAAGCTGCAATTCATTTTTTATTTCAAATCTTAACTCTAGATAGAAGTCCTAGAAAGTCTAACCAGTTTTTGTTTGTTCTGTTTTTGAACATGACATGAACTGCAGTTCAAATTTCAGCCATCGTAGTTGTAGTGAAGATGTGAATATAAGTGTATCTGAATGTGTGAAACTAAATGCCTTCCTATTGCCTTTCATCATGATTTGTATTTCTTTCCAGGAGACAGTTAAATGTATATTTAAAGGTTATACCTTTCTTAGTAGATTGAGCAGAAAGAAAGCTGAATAAGTTAATCTGTTAAATCAATTTGACAAGCTCTTGTATCTTCTGATAGTGTGATAGCAGAGCAATCAGTTACAGGTACTGCACTTTGCCTGCTGGAGGAAAGACGAGGATCCCTTGCTCCTCAAGCTTCAACCTTTGTGCCCATCCCAACGTCTGCCACGCCCTCTTACTGCACCAACTCTACCATCGTTACCTGACTAATGCTGACTCCTTAGCTCAGATATAGATCACTTAACACACACACACAGAGAGAGAGAGAGAGAGAGAGAGAGAGAGAGAGAGAGAGAGAGAGAGAGAAAGAGAGAAAGAGAAAAAGAGAAAGTGACAGACAGACACAGAGAGAGACAGAGACAGAGAGAGACAAAGACAGAGAAAAAGAGAGACAGAAACAGAGACAGACACACAGACACTCTCAAACACAGACACGTATATGCACACCTTCACATACAGATACAGACACACATATACACACTTTCTCACACACTCACACATGCATACACAGACATGCACACATATTCTCTCTCTCACACACAGACAGACAGACAAGACAAACAGACACACACACACACACACACACACACACACACACACACACACACACACACACCACACCACACCAGCCTGCTCTCCCAAGCTCTTCCTCATGGTGATACTGACAACTTCTTTAATCTTGTAGGATTTGTAATGTTTGTTACATATTTGTTTTTGTATTTAAAGACCTTTTGTAGTTAAATTACCTTTAAAAAATGACAGAAATTTGTGATACTAAGGTAGGCAGCAAATAACATATCTTATTCTCAGTGGAAGCTAAGTCTCACTTGACCATGATGTAAACACAGCTAAAGGAAAGGGGTATATGCAGGTCTGTGTGTGTAGGTCTGTGTGTGCAGGTCTGTGTGCTCAGGTCTGTGTGCTCAGGGCTGTGTGCTCAGGGCTGTGTGCTCAGGACTGTGTGCTCAGGGCTGTGTGTGCAGGGCTGTGTGCTCAGGGCTGTGTGTGCAGGGCTGTGTGTGCAGGGCTGTGTGCTCAGGGCTGTGTGTACAGAGCTGTGTGCTCAGGGTTGTGTGCTCAGGGCTGTGCATGCAGGTCTGTGTGTGCAGGGCTGTGTGCTCAGGGCTCTGTGTGCAGGGCTGTGTGTGTAGGACTGTGTGTGCAGGGCTGTGTGTGTAGGACTGTGTGTGCAGGGCTGTGTGCTCAGGGCTGTGTGTGCAGGGCTGTGTGTGTAGGACTGTGTGTGCAGGGCTGTGTGTGTAGGACTGTGTGCTCAGGGCTGTGTGCTCAGGGCTGTGTGTGTAGGACTGTGTGTGCAGGGCTGTGTGTGCAGGGCTGTGTGCTCAGGGCTGTGTGTGTAAGACTGTGTGTGCAGGGCTGTGTGTGCAGGGCTGTGTGTGCAGGGCTGTGTGCTCAGGGCTGTGTGTATAGGACTGTGTGTGCAGGGCTGTGTGTGCAGGGCTGTGTGCTCAGGGCTGTGCATGCAGGTCTGTGTGTGCAGGGCTGTGTGCTCAGGGCTGTGTGTGCAGGGCTGTGTGTGTAGGACTGTGTGTGCAGGGCTGTGTGTGCAGGGCTGTGTGCTCAGGGCTGTGTTGTGGGGCTGTGTGCTTGGGGCTGTGTGCTCAGGGCTGTGTGCTCAGGGCTGTGTGCTCAGGGCTGTGTGCTCAGGATTGTGTGTGCAGGGCTGTGTGTGTAGGGCTGTGTGCTCAGGACTGTGTGCTCAGGGCTGTGTGAAGGTTTGTGTGTGCAGAGCTGTGAAGTGTTCGTCCTTGTGGGGTTAGAGGCATGCTCGCATGCTCTGGTCTGCTTAGGCTACACTGTGCCTCAAAGTTCCTTAAATTGCAGAACACATTTTCTGTTGACTCTCTATCATCACTCTAGACCTGTTGAAAATTTAGCTCACAGTGGTTCCTCTAGAGAGGAACTGAATCAATTAGTTTGGCCGAGGAGAGAACACATTTTCCCAGATAACAAGTGGTGAGCTGTGCTTGGTCAAATGTACTCAACCCAGTTAGTTCCCTGCTCGGTGGAAAGCAAACAAGACTTTCTGTAGCAGAGTCTGTATCATTACATTTCACTGCAGGCGGTCATGCTATTGTGTCTGCATGTCTAGGGATATTTCTACTCTCTGGCCAAGATGGTCTTAACATGCCCTTTAGTGCCATTAAGCTTCCGGGTGGCAGTTCCTGACTTCCATTATTCACGCATTTACTTTGTCACACCTGTACTTGTAAATTATTTTGTTGCCTCTTTGAGATGTAAATCTCCCAAACACTTGCCAGGTTTTATAACCTTAGGATATCCTTCTTCCTGGGTCTGGGAACCATTCCTTTGAAATGTCTGCTGAACTTTGCTTCGCAGTTTCTGTGAGAAGTTATAACTAATTTATATAAGCAACAATAAAAAACCCAGATGGCCTAGTCACCCAGACTAACCTCCCTGTCCTTCCCTATAGTATTTTTCCAATGTTTCCCTTGGCACTTACAAAGCTACTTTCCTTTATTTCTGTACAGTTGAGTCCAATAGTTCTCACATACTATAATTATTGGCTTACAGACAATTCCGCTAGACTCCGCCCAGCCCAACGCTACCTAGCAACAGCTTGCATCATCGCCTGCAGCCTGCCAGATGTAAGCCAGGTGTATAAAGAGTACTGCTTGCTACCCCAGCCCTTCTTCTTTCTTCCTCTGTCCTCACATGTTCTCAGCCAGCCTCTCTTTTTCTCTCTCCTCTTTCTCTCTTTCTGTCCTTCTCTACCCATTCTCCATGTCCCCGCTCCCCTCCCGTTCCCCAATAAACTTTTTATTAGGTCTGTTGCACAGTATGAGTCCTCATGGGCACACATCTGCATGGGCCTGGCAGGTACCTCCTTTCTCCCACCACAGTGTACCACATTATACTGCCATTTTGTATTTCATAACAATAATAATCTTGGATTAAGCACGGCTTTTTGTGTGCTCAGCTCTTGGAACCATATTTATTGACACTCTCTTAGCCCCAGCTCACACGAACACTTGAATTTAGCTGAATACTACATCACTCATGGGAGATGTCAATGTTCTAGAAGGTAAACACGTTTTAAAAGCTCAACCCATGAGATAAAATGTCAGTGCCTTCCACTTAGTGAGTGGGAGGATTCTTTTACATTTGAGAGTGAGGTGGTTTCCCATAAATGCTATTATTTTGGGATAGCACTGAGAAAATATGTAGCCACTTCTCTGGAAGCCAAATGAGAATAATTTCCCAGGAGCAAACACTGCTAAATTAATCTGTTACTTCAAACATACTACTCTTGTAATGGATTGACTGTACTGTTGAAACTACCTTTGTTAGAAACACAGCACAGAGGTCCTTGCACCTACATATCTCCGGGAAGACCGGGAATGTCAAGCAGGCAGGATTGCCTTTCCAATGGGCAAGATGTTCTTCCATCCAGAAAGCTGGGAACTGGAAGTGAATAGGGCCAGTGATCTGTTTTATCTGTTGTGTCAAACCATATCAAGCTCCTACAATCAGGACTAGAGGCGGTTAGTTATCAAAGTGACCCCCATAGTCAGGGGCTCCCTCAAACTCTCACAAACAGGACTGGGGATACTTAGTAGTTTAACCCTTACCTTATGTGTATAGTCAGAAGCTCCTCCAAGCTTCCATAACCAGGACCAGAGGTGGCTAATAGCCCAAATAACCTCTGTGCTATCTGCAGGACTGAGACCAAGCCAGATCCTTTCTTAGACACTGTGTTAATTTAGGTTTCATTACTGTGAAGAGACACCATGACCAAGGCAGCTTTTATAAGGGACAACACTTAATTGGGGCTGATTTTCAGGTTCAGAGGTTCAGTCCATTATCATCAAGGCGGGAGCATGGCATCCAAGCAGGCATGGCGTAGGAGGGGCTGAGAGCTCTACATCTTCATCTGAAGGCCTCCAGGAGGAAAATTGACATCCTCAGGCACCTAGGAGGAGGCTATCAAAGCCTACCCCCACAGCGACACACTTCTTTCCACGGGGCCACACCTACTCCACCAAGGCTATGCCTAATCGTGCCACTCCCTGGACCAAGCATATTGAAACTACCACAGGCCCTTATAGATAGCCTATCTATAAAACCCATCATTTTGGAAGAAATGACATGTACCTTGAGTCACGTCTTGAAGAAATTATACTTCCTTGTGTTCCAGGGATTTATATTACAGGATTTTCCCCCAAATTATAATGCATTTAAATTTGTTGGGAATAAACCTCCTCCTTGTGTATTTGCATAGGGAAACTGATGGTAACTATGATGACAGTATCCCTGAGTGCAGCTAAAGCTCATGGGACATCAGAATCCCTGAAGTTTCAATCCAGGTTGATAAAGTCTTTCTGAACCGAATCTTCATCCTCACATCTTCACGGTTTGTTTTACTGCCAGGACCACTTGCAGTGCTCCCCCCCCCCCATGTTACTTGATTATTATAAAGAATGTGAGCACTTGTGTTTTATTGTCTCTGGCGTGGAGAGTAATTGTAAGGTGTTTTATTATTATTATTTAGCATTTTGAGAACTAGATGTGGGCACCAGATTGCCTGGACCCAGCCAAACTTTGGATAATTTCTGAAAGCTTTTCATCTCTGTTCCATGGAAGTGATTAGCAGAAGTGAACTTTAGCTGTCGTCACCAATGCTATCTTGATTGTTATTTTGCAAAGACACATGCAAGAGGCTCCCTTTCCACAGCTCTCTGCTGTCTAGTTCAGGCTGGAGCATAATAGGGAGTAATAGTGGCCTAAGGTAGACTTTAACATCTCTGAATTGCTTTGTTTATAGGTATCTCTGAACTCATTCATGAGACATTGTCTTCTTCTCTCTTCACCCCAAACCCTGCATTGTTTTAGTGATGGATGGGCAGACCGAGATGAAGTCATTGAAGGCTATGAGGTGGAAGCCAATGGGGGAATCACAATAAAGCTGCAGTCTCCAGAGGTCAGGTCATTTGATGACTACTTCCTGAAGCTGAGGTTGGATACCAATACAAGGAATCCTTGGTTCCCCGAGTTCTGGCAACATCGCTTCCAGTGTCGCCTACCTGGACACCTCTTGGAAAACCCCAACTTTAAAAAAGTCTGCACAGGTAACTGTTGATAAGGTAACAGCTTGGGGTGGGTCATCATCTCTTGTTCCATTACAGGCTGTTGTTATTGGGAACGAGATCCAAAGGTGGCAGTGGGAGGGTGGGGATGGGGAATGAGAGATTAGCTTATAAAACAGCTTGAGTAAAATAAATGTATATATTCCCCTCCCACTATGGATTTGTGTTCCTGCATGCTAGGAAGACTGGTCTCTGCAAAAAAAAGAGATAATAGAAATAGATGAAAGGCAAACAGAAAATGGCGAAAGCAGGCTGAACATGCATCCACTCTTGTGTCCTCTGATTGTGGATGCCATGTGACCCACTGCTTTGCACTCCTACTGCCTGTTCCATGCCATCACCATGATGGTCTGTGCCTTGAACTATGAGCTAAAACAACAATAACCCCCAAGAGTGGATGCATGTTCAGCCTGCTTTCACCATTTTGTGAAGTCCAGGATCCCCTGCCAAGGAAATAACCCTGCCCACAGTCAAGATGTGTCTGCCTCCATCAATCAGTGTATCAGGCTGATCCCCTACACGCATGCCTATAGACAGGTTCCTCAGGAGACTCTAGACCCTGTCAAGTTGACAATTAGTGAAAACCATCACTTCCTCCAAGTTAATCTACAGGTGTAATAACTGGCCACCCCAAGATTGCAACTGATTCTGCAAACATTGGCAAGCTATAAATCAGTTAATCAATCAACCAACCAACCAACCAACCAACCAACCAACCAACCAACCAACCAACCAAAGGACCCTTGCTTCTAAAAGCATACTACAAAGCTTCAAATATCAAGGCACTGTAGTACAAGCAAGCACGTAGATATATTATTCAACATAACGAAACCAACATTCTAAACATAAACTTTATTTTTCCAAGCAACTGCTTTTTAATACAGGTGGCAATTCACTGGAAAAAATGCCATCTTTTTAAATTTTTTTATTTTTTGAAATTGAAATACAATTATATTGTTTTCTATCTTTTCTCCCTCCAACTATACTTATGCATGCCCTTATTTTCTCTCAAACTCATGGCCTCTATTTGTTATCTATCTATCTATCTATCTATCTATCTATCTATCTATCTATCTATCTATCATCCATCTTCTTAAATATATAAATACAACCAACTTAGTTGTGTAAAGTTATTTGTATGTATATGATCTCAGGGCTGACTACTTGGTATCAGAAATAACAGAATCATCTTTTTAACAGATGGCACTGGGACAACTGGATAACTCATGCAAAGTAATGAACCTGAACCCTTGCCTTAAAACATACATAAAATGAACTCAAGTTGGGTCAAAGACTTAAATGTAAAGGTTAAAATGACAAAGATCTTTAAAAATATAAATTTAAGTATCTGGAACATCATTTGAAATTTATATGATAACAAAAGCTCAAGAAGAAAGAGGAAAAAAAAAAAAAAAAAGAAAGAAAGGCAAACAGAGCAGCCAGAGATCCAGTATTTGAGCTAAAGGGAAAAGGTACATGCTTAGGTGACGGTAGACACAGACACACAAAAGCAACATTGATTTGATCCTTCCCTCTGTGATAGCTTTAGTATGCAGGTCAGGAGAGGAGCAGGGGAGATCGTCTCAGGTCACAGAACCAATATGATGTTTGTGGGCACAGGTGCCAAGAACTACAGCCAGATAGTGGGTTCCAGCTAGGCAGCTGATGCTCAAACACTGCTCACTCAAGCCAGAGAGAAGGAGAGCTTGTCCTTCCCAGGTGTTCAGGGGCTTGGTGGACCGCACAGGACAATATTTCCCCCTAGGAATTAGTTAACTCCAATGCCACAACTCTGTAACTATTATGATAATTTTCATTATTGCATAGGGAATTGCTGCCTCCTGGCATTTTTCAGAATGGTTTATGATAGAAAAGTAAATGAATTGTCTTTGCCCTGCCATAATGACATTTCAAGCCAGTTGTTCATGCCAAACTTATATAGCATAAAGATGTGTCCACAATGATGTATCAGACTAAAGGGATTGGTTGACAGACTGCCAAGCATGGCCCTGATTTGAGGACCTAGAAGTCACTGATTAAGACCTGCAACTGTGACAGAAATCTGGTAGTTTTGGATCATGCAATAAAAGTGATCGACTCATAGCTGTCATTGCCAGTCAGAATATTCAACAAGACATTACACAAAATGCTAACTTGTGAATTATTCCAAAACAATCATGGAGAGAATCAAATTTGCATCTATGGAGTCAGTAAAATAGAGGATAGTACAAAGCAGTGCTGGTCAATACAGAAGTAGAACTCTTCTGCCTCTTTGCTGCCCACTTGTGACACTGATGAGCAGAGAATTGGTTTGATTTAACTTTAGTTTATTTAAATTTAGACATGGTTAAGACACTTGTGTCTGCTACATTTGATGGTGCTAACTAACAGCCTGTTAATATAAGACAAATCACTGAGTATAGTAGTATACACTTTTAATCCCAACACTTGGGAGACAGAAACAGGTGAATCTCTTTGAAGCCATCCTGGTCTACAAAATGAGTTCCAGAACATCTAGGACTACACAGAGAAATGCTGTCTCAAAAACAAAAACAAGACAATAAAAACAAATTGAGGCTGGACAGGTCACTAAACAGTTAAGATATTGTCTCTGCAATCATGAAGACCAGCGTTCAAATCCCAGAACCCAAGTAACAAACTTGGTATCACTATAAATGCTCATAAGCCTAGCTCTGGGTAGGGAAGAACAGCAACATCACTGAAGTTTCCTGGCTTCTGATTTAATTAAAAGCAAGTTCCAGGTTCAAGAAAATACTGTGCCTGGGTAGAAATAGGTAGAAAATGGTAAAAGACCTCTGACATCCTCTTTTGATCTCCACACAAATAAAAAAAGAACCAGTATGCATACCAGCACATACACGTGCACATATTCTCACAGATACATACAACTAAATATAAAAACAAATCTTAGAGGGCTAGAGTGATGGCTCAGCAGTTAAGAGAGCACATTGCTCTTGTGAAGGACCCACTTGTAACTCATGTGCATGCATACACACACACACACACACACACACACACACATACACACACACAATTTAAAAATAAGAAAAATGAAATCTTAAAAGGACAAATTAACAATAACAACAAAAATATTTATATGAAATATGGAAGCAGGTGCATTCTGTGCTTATTGTATGGAATTACTGTTTCATCTCTATATGACAACACTTGAGAAATTACAACACAACACAAGGTCAGAGAATTTTATTCTTCCAGCTAACGTTGATCCACACTTCCACAAAACAGGAAACCTCCCAGATCTCAGCCCTGCCCAGTTAAGCCATGCCTATAAATGGGTTCCATCCTCAGCATCACTTCTCTGGACACCAGAATTCCTGAGTAGTGTGGCTTCACTGCCTTAGGTAACACCCTCCTTCTCCCTGAACTATACACGTATTTGGTTTTGTCCTGTGAGATTCGGATGTAATATTGTATCATTCCTCTCAGGAGGGAACAAGCCTTCGCTGGACATTCCCTTGGCTGAGGAGTTCTGCTTCTTAATTGAATTAAACTATTGTTCTGTCAGGGTCATAGACTGCAAGGTTATAGAGAACGTTTATCAGTTATTTGCTGTTACAGCACACCTTCATAACAAGCCACCACAAAGGTGTGGGGGCTTAAATAACAATAATTTTTTATTTCATGATTCCAGGGGTCATCTGAGAGGTTTTGCTGCTCTAAATTGGACATGGCTCATGTACCAGAGCTGGAGTACACTGGGGAATGGCTGATCTCAGAGATTTTCAACATAGAACTTGCCTCCTTCTGATTCATGCTGTGTCTTTTCTGGAGGCAAGCTCAGATGGCTTCACAGTGTAGAAACAGGTTTCCGAGAAGCAGAATGGGAGAAGGTTAAGGTCATGGAAGCTTGGGTTCAGAAATAATACATTTAAGGTTAAATGAGATTTAAGAAGTAGAAGAAAAACTGGGTGTGGTGGTTTCACCTAAAATTGTATCATGACTTCTAAGCCAGCATGTTTCAAAGAGCAGATGCAGAGTAAGAGTGGACAGATGTAACATTTTCCTCAACCCTGATCGACAGTCAGCTTCTTGTTTGATATTCAGGATTGTAAATTACTATTTGGGGCAAACTTCCAAAGAGAAAAAGAGAGGTTATATCCTATGACACAATGAATGAAAATAAATTAGGATCTATCTCTGCATATAGACCACATTAATGTCGATGAAACTGAATTGGAATAGTCTTTGATCTCACTACATGACAAGTTAACCCAAAGTGGAAACTCTACAAAATTGAAAAACAAAAACAAAAACAAACAAAAAAGCAAACTTATTATTGAAAACAGTATAGTCTAAAACTAATGGCAGTCTCCAAGGTACTGTGGTACAACTCTTCTTGCCAGGAGATGTGAAATGCTATCTTACCAGCTATATTCTTCTGTTTTCTGATGTGGTAACAGAATATTATAAATGGTGCAAATTGCCAGTGAAGGAGGTTCATTGTTTCAAGGTTTGAAAAGCTGCAAGTCTACATCATCCTGTGCACTGCATAAGCACCGAGTGGGTTGGAAGACAAAGAATGGGGCTAACTTTAAAGCCTTTTATCAAACCCCATTGCAATGTAGTCAATAACTTCATGACATCTCTTGAAGATCCAGTTTCTCTCCCCCCCTTGTTTTGTTTGTTAGTTTGTTTTTGACAGGGTTTCTCTGTGTAGCCTTGGCTGTCCTGGAACTCTCTCTGTAGACGAGGCTGGCCTCAAACTCAGAGATCTAACTACCTCTGCCTCCCATGTGCTGGGATTAAAGGCATTCCACCGCCTGGTCTGAAGATCCAGTTTCTAAAGGTCCAGTCTCTTAATAGCATCAATTCCAATTAAATTTTAATGTGTATTATGAGATGTGATACATCTTCATTTTAGGACAGGACTAGCTATCAATATCATAAAAGTCATTAACTAAAGTCATGAGCATTTTCACCAAATTATTTCATTATACTTTGGACAAGTGACAAATATAAGTGTACATTAACTTAAAAAACATTGTTCTCATTTGCATCCAGTTGGTAGAGATGAGAAAGAAAGGAGAGGAAAAAACAAATTTGTGACTATAAATGGACTAGATTTGAAAATAGGCTGAGGGCATAGTGAGTCCAGTATACTTATGCACTTAATTAATGCATTGTTCTACCACAAATTATAAGATGTGTTTCTATGAGAGCCTCAAGCTACTATGCTTTTAGACTAGTAATGACATGCTTAGGAATCTATTATAATGGGATAATCTAAAAATAGGAACAGCCACAGCCAAGAAAAACCCTATGCCTCAGACTCATTGTTTCTTAATAAGAAAAATTGGAAGCATCCTTAACATCCAACAATAAGATAAGAATGGTTAAGTAATTATAGTTCTTTTATGGGAGAAAATATTACAGATATTTAACAGAACCACAAAGCCAAGCTGCAATATCAGAAGCACGGAAATGTAACCCTACTGCATGTGAGGCACTGAATTACACACTCACTGGGATTATCACAATGCAATCAGAACGGAAACACACTAGGTGTCGCACAGAGTGCTGGTAAGCGGTGACTTTAGGAACATTTTATTTTCAAAGGTCTGAGAAATGCTCACATCTTTTGAGTTAACTTTTGGAAAATAACTTCTGCTTCTGCAAATCAAACTCAGGAAAAATTTCTCAAACAGAAGAGCCAGAGTGAGGAAGAATTTTCTTGTATAGAAAGCATTTTGCTTATGTGTTGACTGTCCAGAACTTCAGAGGTAGTGGACGATAAGAAATAGTGTATAGATCAACTATATGATTTAAATTATATTGAAAGATAAAAATACGACAAAAATTTAACAGTAATTGTTGATGGTGATAAATTGCATAAAATCAGCATTACAAGCATGTGGGGGGTTTTCATTTTTTCTTCTTCCCCTTTCCATTTCTTTCTTTCTTTTTCTTTTCTTTTCTTTTTTTTTTTTTTTTTGAGACAAGGTCAAACTTTGTAGTTCCAACTGGCAGGAACTTACTATGTAATTATATAGACCAGGTTACCCTCAAACTCACAGAGATCCACCTGCCTCTGCCTCCTAAGTGCTGGGATTACTGGTATGTTCTACCACGCCTGTCAGACAAAAACATGAGATCGTCTATAGTAATAAAATTTAAATACCTTTTAACACTGTGTATAGGGGATGAAGAATTGTATGTTTGTTTTCCATAGTTTTTCTACCTTGAATGTAGTTAGGTCAAACTTACAACTTCAAAAGCTGTATTTCTGTGAGGTGATCAATCTCATTACTGTTCTCTGGCTGGATGTAACACAAAGCATTGGCGCCTTGCATTTGTGTAAGCACAGTCGCCTCCTCCTACCTGTGGGTTCCACAACCGGACACTCAACAAAATGTGGAGTGAAACTACTCCAGAAATGTTGCATCAATACTGTGTACAGATTTCCCCCTTGTAATTATCCTTAACCATGCAACTCCATCCTAGAGTGTACACTGACTTCCACATTATGGCTGACCTGGAGATACGTTATTAATACACAGATGGATATGCTAAAATGTTACTCAAAATTTACTTATGGAAAATACCTGTCTATCCTTATATTTTGGTGTCTGTAGAAGAGGTTTTTCTTGGAACCAATCTTTTGTGGTGAGCAAGAGACAACTGTATTTCCAGGTTGTATAATTTCCTTGCAAAGTCATTCCCATTTTATTCAATTCCTGAAGCAAAGCATCCAGGTGTGGTAGATATTATTATCGTGTTATAGTTGGTGAGCCTAAGATTCAGAGGTTAAGGTAGGTCATCCCTTAGTGAACAGAAATGTAAGTGAGATAGTACTGCATCTACAGGTACTTTCTAGCCCAGATCCCTACCAGCAAGCATCCCAGGGACCTGCCCAGTGCTTGTTAGGAATGATGAAGTGCTATTCTGCTAGAAACACAACCCAAATCCCCTCAGCAGTTAAGTCTCTTGCTGCACAAGAATGAGACTTGCATAACTGCACTCTTTCCACTGTTCTCACAATGATTAAAATTACTGAAGTTCCGCTATGTCAGTTAGTGCTTTTCCAACACATCTCCAAATCCCCTGATGTAGTCAACTAATTAAGCAGTGATGTGGACACTACATAAAGCACTTTTTAATTAGTTTCAGTGATTTCCAAATCACTCAGCCTTGGCTCAGTACCCCCAGTCTTCAAATCAGCAATCAAATGCATGAAAATTTTGTTTACATAGCAAAACCTGAAATGATGTTTAATAAAGGTTTCTATGTAACCTAACACCAATATAATCAAAAAAATAAATAAGACTAAAAACCCACCAGTAATATAAAAAAATTACAGAAATATATCTATTAATAATCTGGGAAGTTTAATGGGTTAATTCCTCTTCTTTATGCTAATGCTAATTTTCATAAGTATATGCTTGCATGTTCATTATAGGACTACAGAGCTCATTTAACAGGCAGGAATCTCAACTGGGTACAAATAATGCAAGGAGTGAAAGTTCATGTTGTTTGTCAATAATTCTGAAGCCAGTTTCATAGAAATATGAAGATTAAAGCTGAAGTATAGCATAAATGTGCGTGAATATATCACACGGATGCTACACAAAATTACCAAAGGTAAAATTCTAGGGTTTTGCAGCAGAAAAGATCAGTGTACTTAGTGAGTGCATTCATTATGAATGGAAAGTTAAAGCCTTTTTGCCTTCCTTTGAACTCAGAGCACAGGGAAATATTTTCTGAACTTTATGGAGAAAAGGAATGCAAACCCAACATGTTTGTAAATGGCATAGCTCCTCGTGAGACAGCGCCAAAACTCAAGCACGGTCCAGAAGACTGTGGATGTCTAAGGTGTTGTTTCCTGCTGTGCTAATTAAGCAAGCTCCTGCTTTCACCTTGACATGGACATGTCTGTCACAATAGAGAACTCTAAATATTAGTGTACGTGGCTACAGAGATCTAATTTTGTTATGGGAGCACAGGTTACACAAGTCTTTCCAAGAGATCTTTCCATGAAACAGAGACATTGACAGGCCACTAAGTGACCTAAAATTCTTCCAAAGTCAACCTCCCAACCTTCCAAACTTCTTTTCCTATTGAGCTGCTACCCCAGAGAGGGTGAACTGGGTCACACAACAATGAGGCAAGTTCTCCTTGGCCTATTCAAGTTTATCCCTTCTTAGTTTGTCCTTTACCTATGTCAGCCTTTGTTTGATACAATTTGTTCGTTCACAGTTCCATACATGCTTATAATGCACCCTAACACTATCTATCACCCCTGCCCTGCCGACTCCCTCTCACCCTTACCCATGTCCCCGTCCCATGTGCATGACTTACTTTCTGTCAGTGATGAACTTAAAAAAACATACATTTTGTTACCCAAAAATCATAAAACTTGATACATGGATACAATGATTTTAAAAAATCTTTGTTTATTATCTATTTGTTTATATTTGCAGGGTTGGAGACTAAACCCAGGGTCACATACTTGCTGGGCAAGACCTTTGCTGATGAACTGTACCCCTGCTTTTTATTCACTTTGCACAACTATACAGGCTTGAAGTACAAAGATGACAATTATGTCTTGTCACAGTGAACTCTATTTTATCTTTTACAAGAGCTTTAATTTACACTTGTGTATTCTTGGATGAACTAGTGCACACTCTTACCCATCTGCAGCCAGGTACCTAAAATTGGCTAAAATCACAAATAGATTTATAAACTAGGTCAATATTCTTAATAAAGTTACATATTTATAAACTAGAATACTACCTAATGTAGTCTTACATGTGTTCTGAACAATTTAAAGGGTAGGAGTTCTCATGTTTAAAAGCAAAGACTATTCTCATAAAGATTTCACCTTGCATGTGTGACTAGTATATATTTATTATAGTCTCAGACAACTGCACATGGAGCAGCTGTCACATAGAACTTAAGGTGTGATGATTCTCACCACTGGAACTATTTAAAGTTTTCTACCCACTGATGCTGTGGAAATTAACATGAACTAAGGTCCTAACTGCAGACATCCTAAGAAGTAACTGGAGATATAGCTCAGTGGTAAAGTCCTTGCTGAATGTGCTTAAAGCCCTGGGTTCAATCCCTATCAGCACAGAAGTAAGAAACAAATAAGAATTAAGTAATATTTATTTCAAGGTGGAGATAACCATTTGGGTCTTGGTATATTTGTTCTTTTTCTCTTATTTTCAATTTTAGTAAGGTTATATATCTGTGCATTATATAAACCTTCCCATCCGCCTTCTTTTCTTCAGCAAAATTGCTCTGGGAATCATCATTACCTCATGTATATTAACAATTACTATATTTGCTGAGTGCTTTTTTATTTGCATTAATCATCATTTATCTATTCACCTGGTGATGGGAATCTGAGTTATTTGCAATTTCAGATTATTTTTACATAACGGTTCTGTGAACACGTGGGTATAATCCTGGAAATATGCTTTGATTCTTGTGAGTTCATTCTTAGGAGTAGAAAGGCTATGGGCTGGCAAGATGGCTCCGAAGATAAAGGCTCTAACTATTCAGGGCAGACATCCTGAGTCTGGAACCCATGTAAAGGTGGAAGGAAAGAATCAACTCTATAAAGTTGTTCTCTGTCCTTCACACATGCGCCATGACATGCATGCCCACATAAACATATAGAATAACAAATGCCAACTTTTAAAACATTAATGACTGGAATGTCTGAATTGAATGGTAGGCATGTGTTTACTTTCTTTTCATGGACTCCTTGGCCCTCCGCTTCATGCCAGGGATAGAGGACTGAGCAAAGGAAACCTCTAAGGATTTTCAGCGGGAGGACAGGGTCCTCTGAGTATGCAAGAACCGGTGACAATTCTAAACCATATGTTGCACAGTCCCCCTGTTCCATTATTTTTGCTACATGGAGATTGCTGTTAAGGGTGTGAGGAATATTTTATGTGCATATTACCAACAAATTATTTAACCCTAATAGCAATCTAAGATGAGTCTTTATGGACTACTGCGAAACCAAGATTTCCACATCTGTATTTCAAATAGATTCCATAGTAGTACATTCTTCAGTAGTTGCTTTCTGAAAGCAGATCTGGTACCATAGGTTGCTATTCTGCTCTGAGGAGTGGGATATAGCCTGGGTAACCAGCCTACCAGTTAGATTTATGGTATAGTCTCTTCCGCTCTCTCACAGTTAAAACATGTGCTGACTGATGGTATCATTTGGAGAGGCCATGAGGTCTTTTGTACATGGAGTCTAGGTGGAAGATTTCGAGTTGCAGGGGCAGGGACTAGGGTTATTGGCTCATCTAAATTCTTTAGCTCCATGTCTGCTAAAGGTACTTAGGACTTTTAAAAACAACTCAAATAATCTGGCCACTTCTGTCACCGGCCAAGTTCAATGATTTGCAAATGTTTTAGTTGTGCATTAACTAACAAGTGCTTTGCCATTCTGGATACTAAGATAACCTCTTGTATTGACTGTGTTCATTTACTGGTAGGCTTATTCTGCATAGAAGTATTGGCATTCCCAAGCAAGTAAGTCATGGCCAAATGCCATGTTTCTTTATGTCTACATTGACAATTAGTATAGATGATAGTTATTTAATAATATTAATATTGAAAACCTTTCTATAAACTCAGTAGTTTAAACAATAGATATGTTACATTAAATGTCTGTGAGATAGAGGGCTGAGAAGGGTCTAATTGGCATAAAAGGACAATGTCAGTGGACCACATTCTTTGATGAAATACCTTGGTGGGAATCTGTTACCTTGCTTTCTCTGGAGGGCACCAGCATTTCTGTGCTCATGGTCTTGGTTCACAGGCAAAGAGAGGAGCATCACATTCATCTGACTGTCTTCCTCAACCACATCTTTCTTTGACCATCAGCAGGGATGTTTCTGTACTGTGAGAAATCTGTGAGGGGAAATAGAGCTCATCCAGATAACTTGAGATGGTCCCCCCCACCTCAGGAGTTGAATTGTGTTATTCTAAAGTCCAATTTACTGTACAATCTAACTTTTCTGAACATTCAGGGATGAGGATGTGACTGTCTTTGATTGACCTTCATTTTATCTGAGATGCCTAGGCAGAATGTCTAGACAGAACAAGGATTAGACTCTCTAAACTGGTTGTTTGTTTGTGTTGCTAGGGATTAAACCCAAAGCCATATGCACCATAAGCAAACAGTGTTCCACTAAGCTGCACTTGGCCCTGCCAGTTCCTTTCTATCAGCTACCTTTTCTTTCTTTTTTTTTAAAGTTTCTTTCAAACAGTAAACCCTCCTTTGTTGCCAGAAGATGAGAGTGTGGTATGTGAGTTAGGGATGAGGCTTAAAAGTCATTTTCACTGAAGAGTGGTGGTGTATTTAACCCCAGCCTGGTCTACAGAGAGAGTTCCAGGACAGCTAGGATTACAGGATGAACCCTTGTCTCAAAAAAATAATAGTCATTTTTACTATATGTTAAACCATATCAGTAACTGAAGACATGTGGGCCCTGCGTTTAATCTCTGGAAGCGCCTTATTTCCCATCATCCTCTTCAACCTCTACTAGAGGCTATTTCTCTAGTGTGGCTTTCTTACTTTTCTTTCAAGTCTAAGGCAGTTAGGGAGCCTCGAAGAATTTTAACTCTTCAGTTGTCACTGTCATTTTTAGTTTAGACCTTAGATTTTAGGGTCCTAATTTCTGTAACAAAACTGTCAGACTATGTAGTTTCTTTATAACTAGTTTATCAGTCATGACACATGCCAATAGCCCTGCCTAAGATTCCTTGGAGATATTCCGCCCTTTGAATCCTTGATTTTAGTTGCGTTGAGCCTAGTTTCTAACGGATGTCTCATGTTCCCTTTCTCCTTATTCACCTTTTCCACCTCAAAGATTTATGGATTCCAAAGTCATTATTTCCTGTATTGTAACAAAAGAATGTGCTTTCTTAGTTCTAGCCATAAATCTGAATGCTTATTAACTTTTTCCTCTTGGTTTGGATTTTTGTTTGTAGCACAAAAGCTTCTATATAGAATTGAGAATCAATTTCATCTTCATATCTGCATATTTAACCTTCCTCCTTCCTTGCCTAAATCTGCAAACTCATTTGACAAAGTGTCTGCTGTCAAGTTGGAACAGGTGACAATGTTGCAGATTCAGAGCATTTTATTATTACATAATAGGAAGTTAGAGTCCTTTCAAACCTTACTCATAACTCATTGTTAGCTACTGGTTTCTACATGTTTCGAATTTTATGTCTAATGGTTGGTTGCATCATTACAATAGCCCTCCACCTTTAGTATCCATTCCTGAATTAATCTAGTAGGCAAATATAGTATATACTACAATAATAGATGACCTTTTGTGTCTCAGAATAATAAGTAATATGTTTTACCTATGCTGTGTACCTATTACACGTTGGTTTCAAAGTATCTTCCATGTCCTTTGGGTTCTGGGTGCCAAACATAGAAAGCTTCTATCTGGAATCTTAACAGTTGTGGTGAGGAAAATGCTCAAGGCCAATTATGGTAAAACCTGTCACTTCCACTAAAACTACACCAACCAATGCAAAGCCCATGGTCAAGCAAGTAAAGAGTTTCCCTCAGGAGAGGAGTACCTAGTATTACAAAGAAATATTGCAACTTATCCAGCTGTTACCAGAATTAACGTCATAGCTCTTTATTCCAAAGTTAGTGAGCCTTACATATTTGTAAGACACGGTTACTTTTTTTTCCAGAATTTTGAGCTTATCTAAAGTCTTAACCAGCAGAATCACTGTATAGAAAGGTGTTTATGAATTCTCTGCAAAAGACCAAGAGGAATTTTCTTTTTTACTTGATTGAGCTCCTTTATATTAACTGATGAACAGAATGCACAGAAGATTCAGAATTCCCAGTGTCAGAAGGATTTGTCAACAATATGCCTTTGCTTTCCAGTTATGCTAAATTTAAGCAGTCGGCTAATTGCATGCTGAGTTCTCAAGTTTTCACTACCGAAATTTTCTTAGCCTAAGGGCTTTAAGAAAATCTACAGTGTATTCTTTCTATCTTCTCAGAAGAATGCATAAAAAGGGGCTCCTGATACAGCCAACTTGTCTTGATGGAGATGTCCCACTTCCAAGTTCCACCCATGATGATTGATAAAACAATGTGTAATAAACCGTCATTTCTTCCATGGGGCATGAGAGACCCATGCTTCTCTCTACAGAAGAGATGTGCAAAGGAAAACGTGCACACACATTCTGATGATGTGAGACATAAGTTGCTTGATACCTTTGCCTCTCAATCCCCCTTGTATGTTTTTTTTTTATTATATACTTTCTTTATTTACATTTCAAATGTTATCCGCTTTCCTGGTTTTCCCTCTGAAAACCCCCTACCTCCTTCCCCCTCCCCCTGCTTCTATGAGGGTGTTCCCCCACCCACCCACTCCTGTTTCCCAGGCCTGACATTTCCCTACACTCCAGCATCGAGCCTTCACAGGACCAAGGGCTTCTCCTCTCATTAATGTCTGACAAGGCCATCCTCTGCTACATATGCGACTGGAGCCATAGGTCACTCCATGTGTACTCTTTGGTTGGTGATTAGTCCCTGGGAGCTTAGGAGGGTCTGGTTGGTTGATATTGTTGTTCCTCCTATGGGGCTGCAAACCCCGTCAGCTCCTTCAGACCTTTCTCTAACTCCTCCATTTTGGACCCCATGCTCAATCCAATGGTTGGCTGCGAGCATCCACCTTTGTATTTGTCAGGCTCTGGCAGAGCCTCTCAGGAGACAGCTATATCAGGCTTCTGTCAGCAAGCATCCAGTATGGATGTCTTGGCATCCATAATAGTGTCTGGGTTTGGTAACTGTATATAGGATGGATCTCCAGGTAAGGCAGTCTCTGGATGGCCTTTCCTTCAGTCTCTGATCCACACTTTGTCTCTGTATCTCCTTCTGTGGGTATTTTGTTCACCCTTCTAAGAAGGATCAAAGTATCCACACTTTGGTCTTCCTTCTTCTTGAGCTTCATATGGTCTATGTATTGTATCTTGAGTATTCTGATCTTTTGGGCTAATATCTACTTATCAGTGAGTGCATACTATGTTTGTTCTTTTGTGACTGGTTTACCTCACTTAGGATGATATCTTCTAGTTCCATCCATTTGCCTAAAACAACCCTGAGATTCTACCTCATACCAGTCAGAATGGCTAAGATCAAAAACTTAGGTGACAGCAGATGCTGGAAAGAATGTGGAGAAAGAAGAACACTCCTCCATTGTTGGTGGAATTGCAAGCTGATACAATCACTCTGGAAATCAATTTTCCTCAGAAAATTGGACCTAGCTATAACACTCCTGGGCATGTACCCAAAAGTTGCTCCAACATATAACAAGGACACATGCTCCACTGTGTTCATAGCAGCCATATTTATAATAGCCAGAAGCTGGAAAGAACCCAGATGCCTCTCAACAGAAGAATGGATACAGAAAATGTGGTACACTTACACAATGGAATACTACTCAGCTATTAAAAACAATGACTTCATGAATCATTTTTCTTATCATAGCATAACAATGAAAGAAACTCAGCCTTAGTTCAAGGAATGATCATGCTTCAGAGAAGATATGAAATCTGTTCCAGACTGCATTCGAGACTTTACCTGAGGAAGAAGGATTCCATATCTTGGAAAGCCTACCACTCTGGACCTTATCTATCCTTGACTCTGGTAGGGTAAGGATAGTGAAAGTGTGAGGCACTCTGACTTGTTCTCTGAAGGTAAATGCTGTGGCATTGGGTCTGGTAAGAGTTCTACCAACTCCAGCTCACTCTTCAAATTTGGGCCACTTGTTCCCATCTGTTCCATCCCTGTGACCTATAGCCTCTTTGACCTTTCTCTAAGGAAAACCTGAATACCTTCAGCTACTGACAGACTTCTCTCTTAGACCCTAATTTGCTTAAACTTGTAGTGATCCTCAAGCTGAGAGTTGCACCCTCTTTGGGTTCACAAGGGTTGCCTAAAAGCATTGGGAAACACAGATATTGATATTATGGTTCGTAACAGTAGCAACAAAAATGTTATGGGTCACCACAATATGAGAAACTGTGTTAAAGGATTGCAGCATTGGGAAAGTTGAGAATCTTAAAGGTTATGCATGTATGATATAGTTTCTATCTTATCTTTTTCAGGTAAAATGAGAAAGGGCATGTGTGCATTTGGGTGTATGTGTGTTACAAGGAACTCAAAGTACGGATAAAATGTGCATTGAACATTTCTTGGGATCTCTGGCCCAAGTCAACTGCCTCAAAGCCCCTTGAATGCATCACATAGGCTGGATAGCACTAGAAACTCCAGAGTGGAGTTCAGAGCTTTGAGGAATGAGCTCACATATTTTGTGGGGTATGGGGATTTCTTGTGGTTAGGATCTTGTGATGCCCTTCCTTCTTCATGGACAGTAGTACTATTGAATGAAGATGGCGATGACATGATTCTGGTGCACTGGAGGGAGAGGTCAAAGACAGGGGTAAAGCAGCAAAGCACCCAAGGTGATCAGTGGGAAATTCTTAAGCCTATCATTTTGTGATTTCTCAGTAACTGTTTTTCAGGTTTCTTTGGAGGTCTTAAGAACTGGCCTAAAATACCAGGGTTTAGGATTTCTGTTACCTCTAAGGGGGAAATCTGTATAAAAGTGAATCTACTATAACTTCAGTTGACTGAAGCAGGCAGGAACAAGTTTCCTCAATGGCAGGGAGGGTACCAATGTAGTAGTCAATGTCAGGCAGCTGGAGGAGTCCTGGGCATCCCATCAGAGTTTCAGGCCAGAAGACAAAAGAAATAATGGCTGGTACAATGGCTACCTTTTGTCCTGAATGGATGTTGTTACTGTCATTTGATTTACCTTTTACAGTAACTCAAAAGACAAGAGAGAAAGTTCCCCCAAATAACTGATTTATTTTTTTAAAAAAGGTTTTTTTTTTTTTTTTTTTTACTAATACCACAACCATAGAAACTGATGATTTCCCTACACTTTCAGCTCTCAGTAAATTTGTTGTTACTTCTCCTACCTTATAATATATTCTAGGCATCACAAATTCTACATTATAGCTATACTGTTGGTCCAGTAATATGACAGAAAACCTTAATTTTAACTTGAGATTTAAAATGGTGTTTCCTGGGATGGACCACTTTGGTAGCACATGCCTTTAATCCCAGCACTTGGGAGGTGGAGGTAAGTGAATCTCTGAGTTTGAGACCTGGTCTGTGTAGCTCGTTTAAAGCCAGCCAGAGCTTCATAGAGAGACTCTATCTCAACAAACAGTAAATAAAATGACATTCCTTCTTTATATCCCTGAATCTCCCCTCTTTACCCAAGTATGCAGACAGCATAGTTATTCTGCTGTTATCCTCAATGGACTATTTGCTTTCTTTTTATAACTTGGAGTTTGGGAAAAAAAATCACAGTTTGTTGAAAAATTGCCCTTGAAGGTTGGTCTTAAGGTCAGCTGGCTAGTTGGGGAAAATGGCTAGTAGATTTTGAGATACCATGAAAACAGCCTCTTATCTCCCTTCTGGGGAAGTCTAAAAATTCTTGCCCCATGCAGATTAGCTAGTGAGAGATGTGTTAGTTTTCTACCACTGTCTTTGCACATTGTGGCAAAGTTTAACGGCTCAAAATAACACCCTTCGTTATGTAATGCGTTTATGGGTCATGAGGTACAGCCCAGCATGAGACATCTGAAACTTATTTAGTATCTTATCAGTCTGGGGAGGAACCTGTCTCCAGCTCATTTAGATTGTTGGCTGAATTCTGTATCTAGACCCTACCGTTCCAACATCTGTCTTTTGTTGCAGTCTATCGGCCTGTAATTATTCCTAAATATCACCCCACATGTTCGTTTTCTTATTTTCCACATGATATTGTAATAAAGTGGATCAGGTCCCCTTGTGTGCCACATCTCTTAGGGTTTCTTTGACTAATCCTTTCCGACTACAAGCAGATGTGCCTTTCCAGTTCTGTTGTCTCCTGCAGTATAGATTGAGCCAATTTGAATTGGTTATCTACTATAACCACCCGAATTATAGAGTCTTATCTTTATCCCTGTAAAATCCTTGACTGTATAACAGAACTCTCAAGATTTCAGGGGGTTCTTTGTAGGCATCTATTGAGAGGCATCCTTCTATTTCAAAGTTTTTAAAATTTTTCATAATTTCTCACCCATTTCTTGAGTATACTGCTTCCCTAAAAGGAGCTTTACTGCTCCAAAGAAATGGAGTAGGTAGCTGCTCTCATCTGACATGGATGGTGTGTAATCTTTCAGAAGGGCTCTTCTTGGTACTGAAATGACACTGAAATGGTGTGCTTTGTATAGGTGCCTGGTTTGGGGATTTTGGTTTTCCATGAGTAACCCTCACATGGGGATGGTTTATTAATAACACTTCTTTATTATCCCTGATCTTTACATGTTATTTGGGACAATGGTCAAGAAAGAAATTTAAAACGGATTTGAATGGTTGAGGAGATGGCTTAGCGCATAAAGTGCTTGCCACAGTATAAGGATGGGCATTCAAATCCCTATCATTCAGTAAACCTTGAAAGGTGTGGGAAGGATAAGGTGTCTAAGGGTACGTGGAGTAAGGTGGCTAGCTAAAGCAACCAGAATCTGTGAGGTCCAGGTACAGTGAGAAACCCTGCATTAACACACATGTACATGCATACACACACACACACACACACACACACACGCACATGGAGAGACATTTAAAAAGAGAGCGATGTCACATCCTCGAGCATGCACACACACACATTTGTGTGTCCATACACATGCTAGCATTCATATGCACCTGCATGCTACACGCATATAAATAAAAACTAGAATTAAACCCCAAAGTACTTAAGTAGATTTGTCTGCATTTTCTGATAGTTACACAAGAAACTGTAGATGAAGAATTAATTGCATGTTGTCATCCAGCAGGCAAGCCTTTGTGTCCCCAGAAAGACACCATTTGTGATACAGAGGTCGTGTTGGTCCTGAGAGGGAGCTAACACTTCCTCATTTGATTGGAGTACGGACCCTGATATGCAAGAGGTCTCCTCCGGGACAGGAAGGAGGTTAAATTCTGTAGGCAGCAATTTTGTCCACTTTATCCATAGTAACATATTTTCCTTCACCTACCTCAGATAAAGGCTTTAATTCTTTTTCTTTTCTTGTTCAGTATCAATTTCCCGTATATCGATACAGGTAAATTGAGAAGTAAGTCAGACATGATTACTGTAATATCTTTCTTCTTCAGGCTGATTTTTCCTTCTTCGTTTGCCTTCAGCCATTTGTTGCTAATTCGGATTTCTGTGAGAAAATCAACAGTGGCAAAGAGGTGGAAAGTAGTTAGTTTGGAACTTAATTATCAGTCCTATCATAAGGTGTGAGGAAAGAAGGTGAATACCAGTGGCCTGGAAGAGTGGAGTTCTAGCTCATCTTTAGCAATCAGCAGGGCCTTGGCATGGAGGAACTCAGTGTCTCCCTTACCAATTGGTGGATGGCCTCTGACTTCAAGGTCTGAATATAGAATCCAAACTGGGAAAGTTGGAGTATTGCCTTAAGCATACATTCTCATTTTATAAAGTAAAGAACCTGGACCTAAGAAGGCGTTATCAAGTGCATATGGCTTTATAACACAGACACAGTAGGAAAACTGAGTCATACAGTGTCTAGAAAACTGAATCTATTATCCTCACTGTTATGTGTAGGAAAACTGAGGACAGCATTTGTAACTGGCTTACAGTTGCAATGGTCAATATAGATATACTATAATAGTCAATATAGATACATTAATCAAAATCCTTTCTCCATATGTAATTCTGAACAGCTCATTATCTGGTGAAGGATGGAGTCATGAAAGGCAGCAGGTGCACTGTGTGGGGTTGATATCTGGGGTGGGAAGCTCCTGATACATCATTATCTGCATCCTCACAGGTTGTTATTAGCATGCCTTGATTCCTTGTTTCTACTAATAAATCACTATTAGCTTGAGGCTTCTGTCTTGACAGCCTCATTTTCTCCTTGTTCAGGACTTTTTCTGTGTTTCTGGTGATGCATGGACAGGTCTTATTCTCGTGTGAGCCCATCTAAATAATTTCTCTTCATTTGAATATTTCTCCCTTTGAATTTAGTTAAAATTTAATGAGGAAAAATTGTCCAGTATTTCTTTTTGCTGTCTCATTGTTAAATATGATTCTCATAGATGGTAGTGAGTGGTCTTATAGATTCTAATCTCCCTTCAGTAAGGAATAATTTAAAAGTGGAATACAAGATCTCTTTCAGGGACTGACATTTTGCAAATGAAATCTGCGGCCTCTTGAACTTCATTATAACTTCATGAATATTGGAAGACTTCAAGAATTGGCTCTGGTTTTGAAACTCAGCCAGGAAGTTCCTAATAGTGTTACAACTCGTGCTTCTGCAAGACTCTTTCTTCTGCTTGGTTTGATGCCTCTGGCTTATTGTTTTTTCTCTCTCCAGTAATAGCCATATGAATTGTTAAGTGGAAGACTTACTATGACCATTTAGAAGTAGGAGCCCAACATGTCAGTGAGATGCCATAATCTAACGAAGGTGACATAATATGTCTTTGTGCTCTGAATTTCTCCTTGGGAAAGTAGCATTCACTTCCTAGATACCATTCATTTGTACTCTATTGTGCTAGCTACACATTTAATATCAACTTCGGAGTTAACTGTCAATCCCAACTCCCATGGCTTTCTTTTTTCATGTACCTGCCCACGTGACTTCTGCCAACAAATTCTTCTTATTCCACCTCCCAACATCAAGAATATGACTCTTGATCTTCGAAGTATGTGAGACTCCCAATGCATTCTACACTAAAACAGTTGTAAATCCTTTTGTTTTAAAAGGGGATTCTCTTATGGTGCCCAGGATTGAAAACCAAAGCAAATATCTTTCAAAATGACCAGGGATGACAGTGAGTATTTCTGATGTGAAGTTGAAACATCAGGGAAAGTGTTAGCTCATTAACCCTGTGGACCAAATGTAGTAGATTCTACACCATTCTCAGGTTGTGCTATTAAGGAAATGCAGGAGACTGAACCCCTTGCCTACTGAGTTATTGAAGTTGCTCCCAAGAAGGAAGGAGTGGAGCAGAATAGAGCCAGGAAGTAAACTAAGCAATGTTTCATCCAGAAAGAGGCTTATGTTTTATTGTGTGAGGCATGATGTGGGGGACAGGAAGTGGCCTCTGTTGCTTAATAACAACAACATTCTGTCACTTAGAATGTAGCTGGTAAAGATGATGGGAACAACGGCCCAATCATACCCACCATATCTCTAAAACTATGAGCCAACATCTTTGAAACATTTTAGTCTTGTCCTGCGGTCTTTGCACTTTGATTCTAGTGTATGGCTAATCTTTGATTCTAAAACAGAGTGTCCAAATACATGTCCCTATGCCTTTTCTATGCTTGAGGTTCTTCCAAATAACTTCTATAGAAACTCAATTTCTTATAAATCTTGGTTTAAAAATCCTTTATTATTAGTATCATGAGAATTCTTGCTCTAGAACCTGCCTAATAAAAGAAGGTGAATACTCTGGTCACCATCAGGTGTGGGTGTCTGCATGAGTCCTCCATTCCTTCATGTTTCTCAGATCTTAGCACAGACCTTCTCTTTTCTGTTCAGCTTATTTATCTGTCTCCTTCTTAGTTCTAGAAGGAACTTCTGGATCACAATTCTAAAGGTACTGCCATCACTGCATTTTCTGAGAACATACCCAATAAGGTGTACATCAGGGTAGCCTGAATAATACTCCTAGACTTGGGGTTCTACCTTTTGATTAGATTTGTGCAGCCTAACACAGGAGATCACTGTCCATCTTTATCCAGTCTGTAATGTCCAGGGTTTGTCTGGTGATGGACATATGATTTTCGGGATATTTTAGTTCTCTATGCCTAGATGCCTCTACTACATTATTTCCTTTAATTTAAAAAAAAAAGAGAGAGAAAGAAAAGAAGATTGTAAAATCAAAGGAGGCTATAAAATGTTATTGCATGTTTGCTAAACTAATAACAGATTAATTCTTCAATAAAAGGGTTTCACTTGGGAGAGATATTGGTAAAATATTCATTGGAAAAAGTAAACAAAGGCCCTAAATTAAACATGGAAATGAGCAAAAATATTAAGCCAGCTTTCTAGTTCCTGGGATTACTGCCTGCACATGGCTTTGCTTTCTCATGAATCTTGAGGTCTGTGTGCTACGGCAGACATCCAGATGCATTACTTCCAGCTGCTTCCTGCCAAGAAGTTCCTGTTGGGGAGAGATGACTTAATGATGTGCTTTGATAAATCAGAAACATTTTTGTGTTTATTTACAGTAGGATTAACAAAAACAAACAAAGGAGATACCTACATAAGATATTCTACTACAGTAAGTATTATCACTATTAATTTCAAAACATCAAAGGAACAGTAAGGAGTACAAATATACTAGAGAGGAGAAGGAGCTTACTCCTTTTAATAACAAGAAAAGGCAAAAAACACGAGTAATTGTCCGCAAATCATATTGGCCTATAGTATGCAAACTTATAGTATCCAGGATTGGCCAAGATGTGATAAAGTGAGGTTTCAGATGTTCAGCTGATGGGGGTAAGACAGAGATTGTCTTCCTAGGAGAAATCCTTCAATACACTCTGACACTAACGTGGTGGTTCTCAATTTGTAGATAGTGACCCCTTTGGGCAGTCCAATGACTCTTTCACAGGGTTTACCTAAGATCATCAGAAAATATAGGTATTTACATTATGATCCATAGTGGTAGCAGAATTACAGTTATGAAGTTGCAAAGAATATAATTTTATGATTAGGGGAGGGTCACCACAACATGAAGAACTGTATTAAAGGGTTGCAGCATTAGGGAGGTTGAGAACCATTCCTCTAAAGGAACATTTTAATTGAGCAATTTTACTTCAGTGAATTGAGCTAAAGAAATAATAGATACATCTAACAGAACAAATATTTTATAAATTATGAAGAATAATGAACAATTTTATTGTGCTGTGTCTGATATGTTAGCTTTCAATGGCATTCTAATATAATCTAAATAGAAAGTTTCCTAAATCCAGGACTGGGAAGGCATGGGAATGAAGGATTAAGATTGATGAAACTCATGTCTAAGAAGGTTCAATCTAATGGATGCTTATGTGGCTATAATGGTTATTCTCCATTGTCAACTTGACTGGACACACCTCTAAACTTAAGAGACACACCTCTAAGTGTTTTAGTGGGAGCATTTCCAGATGGAGAAGAGAAGAACCATCTTGAATCTGAACATCACAGACTAAGTTTTAAAAAAAGGGTAGAAAACAGAGAACACCAGCATTCATCTCTCTTTCTCTCTGCTTCCTGACTACAGGCAGAATTGTAGCTGCTACATGCTCCTCTGGTCTCAGCTAGAGCCATCTTCACTGCCATTCCTTCCTTGCCTACCACAATGGACTGTAATCCTTAGGTTTCTAACAACAGTAACTAACAACAGTAGGCTGGCCCATCCTGTTTGAATTTTGAATGTGGCTTGAGCCTAATCTCTGACAGATCGCATGTGAGCTTCACCTTCATACTTTAGCGCCTTCCTTGGATCCCAGTAGGTATCTAAGACATAAAGTATTGTGGCTGTAGGTGTAGTTGGTAGAGTCACAGCCATCGGGCACATTCAGGAGACAGGGTCTGAAGACAAGTGGCAGTGTCATGAAATGTCCCAAGTGCTCTGTGCTTCATGAAATGACAGGGCTTCTCTTTCACCTACTGCTTAAGCCCTAAGGTTCTTTGACCTACTATGCAAAGTTCAATAAATAACGGCCTTTGTTATCATCAGCTCTACTAACTCTGCTCATTAAAACTTGAAACCTCCATGTTTCATTTATAGTTCCTGCAGTTTGGGTTTGTCTACATTTTACTGCCAAAGAGCTTCTACTTCTGTCTCCTGTCTTCGCTCTCTCTGATACTATTTCACCCTTTGTAATGTACAAATAGCACTGAATCAGACATGTGCAATATGCTTTGTGGCTCACTGAATGAAGAGCAGTTTTCAAAATCACAATGCAGTTGCTACAGTACTAAATTCCTTTCTTTTCTGTTGAAGAACTTCAATGATTGATCTGACATTGTCATTTTAATTTTATTCTAAAGCTATTAGAAATTCCTATTATTTCACACACTGACATGTTCATTCCATCAGGGACATGACCATGTGTGAGCCTTGGACAATTTTCTTCCAACCATCCTCAGTCCATGAGCTTAAAATGGAATGTAAGTCTGCTTCTGCCTATATGGGATTTGAGGAGCATTCTTACTCAGACTGAAAGAATTGCCTAAACTTACCCTTTTTACTTTCCCCACATTTTCATACAGCTCTTTATTTTATTTCTACAGACACGAAGAGCTCCTAATTTGATGAATACATTAGGTAGACACTTCATTTTATATTACGGTTTTATTAAGCAATCTCAAATGATAGCTTATAGTAATCATATTAGGTTTTGCTTGAATGTTATGAAATATGTTGTAGTCACCATCAGTAATAACCATGCTCAGTTAGATCATCATTTTATTCCCGAGCTGTCAGTCATGCTGTAGAGGAACAATTGAGAAAATACAGGAGGCGACTGTCTGAGGAACTTCTACAACTACTCAAGCTACACATAGGCAGGAAACGTCTACTATGGCTCTGCAATGGTGGATTTTGCTGTTGCCACTGGGATTAGGGGAAAGAGTGCTAGCGAGTTTCTAGCCTCAGAACGACCCATAGGATATCCTTTCCCTTTATATCCAAGCTATTTTGAGTTTCTATTCCTGGCACCAGCATAGCACCAGACTGCAGGAATCCAGTACAGAAAAAACACACACTACCCTTTGCACATAGGCTAGGCCTTTCCTCTTGCATGGTGCCCTAAATCTCATAAGCACTTGCAAGCATGCCTGGTTCTTGTCGTTCTCTTATAGGTAAGACCAGAGGAAATCTTGCAGCTTTTACATGACAGTTCTATGAGCTTTCAGGGCAAAGCTGGGGAATCAATGCCAGACTAGTCCTCAGAGAAGCAACTTTTAATGGGTTTTCTATTGACCTCTAGTAATGTCTGTCACTGTTGATCAGCATGGCACTGTCTGTATCGACCACCCTTTTCTCTGCATTCCCTTTCAAAATATTCCCGAGGTTAGACAGCGTGAGTGCAAATGTTTGGTACAAATTAATACTGTAAAGTCCTTAGTGTTGACAGCTGAGGATGCAAGTCTTCTTTACTCCTACTGTTTTGTTTGTAGTTATGTAAGTAATCAGGAATCTGGGACCTGAGCCTTTTCTCTAAGCCCAGCCACAGTGATTAGACAGCTCAGAGTGCCCTTGCTAATGAGGTTTCCCCTTCCTCTGTAAGTTCACTTGGAGGGGTCTGCAAAGCAGAAGATTCCCAAGCAATGCATACCCTTGAATACCTGCACATGCATGCCACATGCAAGACCACGTGCATGGTAAGAGAGTTGCACTATTATACACAGCCCACTGCGTCCATTTACATTATTTGCTACTGCTCTCTGCTGTTTATTACGTCTCACTAGCCTTGTAAACACAGACCTTGGTTTCTTAGTTTTGAAATGTAATGATCAGCTTTCCTTACTGATCATTTCTTTTCTCTCCATGTTCTACAGAATTTATTTATTGGGTTTGGAGATTCAGTTAGGCACATTGGCAGCCACAGGGAAAGAACTTCTGTTGAATTTAAACCATCGACCGTAATTGAAGATGGCTTTCTTATTATGTAAGAACAAGGCTGCCTTGAACAAAGTAAAAAGGGGATTCATGTAAATGAAGTAGCCCTTGCCCTCATTTGTGGATCTCTCTTATATTCATCTCTGAGAATATCTAGAAGCTGACATGGTGAAGTTTGAGATGTTATAATGAGCACATGCTCATGACTACTTCTATTGGACTGAATCCTGTGATAGAGACATCGTCCTACTTCCATAGGACTGAATCCTGTGATAGAGACATCATTCTAAATGGATGAGCACATGGAATCTCATAAATTAGCATTCCCATAAAGCACTAGAAAGGAAGAAAGTGAGAAAGAGGAGAAAGAGAGACAGAGACACAGAGAGAGGTGGGGGGACCACAACTGGTACAAATATTGGTCCACAGATGCTAAATTTCAGATGTCCACTAAGTTCCTTTTGATGAGGTTTTGGTAATTTTGAGCAAATTTTCATTCTGGTTATGATGCGTGAACAAATGCTTACAAAGCTCTTTGTGAGGCCCTAGAACCTCTTCAAAGACTTTTCTTTCCATTTGGCCCCCAAATATTAGCAGCCCAATTGTATAAATGCCTAAAGCACACCTAATTCATTTGATTTTTAAATTACCCTCCTGTGGGTATGTTTTCCTAGGACAGAATTATCTTCGCGTTTTTCAAGCATATGAACAACTGTGTTAAAAATGAATGCTTATGTCAGAGTCTGAGAATTAGCACCAAGCCTCGGGAAAAGAGTTCATTAGCATCTTGTGTCTAGGTTAGTCCAAAGTTCAAAGAATCAAGAATACCGATTCTTCATGTTTCTTTTCAAATTACTTTTGTTCTGTAGTTAACCTTAACTTTACATAGTAATGAATGGAGTATCCATATACAGGAGTCATAAAAATAGTCCTATCTCTACAAATATATCATTTATGTGAATCAAATCATGACTACCTTGTCTTGGGATGAAATATATAGATGGTCTCTTAAGTTTCATATGGTCTAAAATATAGGACAAGTTTCATTTGTACACAAACCACTCATTGATCAATATGGTTACAGATGTCTTGTATTTCCACATATTACCAAGGATAATGGTACTCTGAGGCTATAGCCAGGCAAGAGAAAGAGGGACATGGTACTTAGGATGCCCAGATCTGAAGTCAGAGAAACTGGATATTAATGAGGCAACTACTGTTACCCAGCTGTGTGACCCTGGAAAACTATTTGACCCACATGGCCTCTAATTTTTATCATTAATCCCAGAGAAATAATTATCCACCCATTCCCTGGTTTATGCTTCAGCTGCACTGCTTTTCCTAGGGCTTTTGGCAATAGGACTGCTGACTTCCAGAAGAGGCTTATTGTCTTGGTTGTTCATGTTCCTGCTTTTGCACTTGGATCCAGACAAATGTTTGAAGTGTTTCTTGGCATAGGTATCTGGTCTCATCTAGATTGAGTGGATTTTCTTTCTTTGGTTGCTGTTGCACACTCTGGGTCCTGGCCAAGTGTGGTGGTTGCAGTGTCCCTGGTAGAAAATGTTGAAGTTATTCACTTAGTATCACAAAGGAATGAATATAGGCTAGAAGGAAAGAATGTCACGGGCAGAAGGGAAGAATTAGAGAGGTTCTGGGTCTGTACCAAAGAGACTAAGTCCCTAAGGACTGGAGGTGGGTGGGGAGGAGGAGCTCCTCTACACAGGCTTCTCCCAGAGTAAGATTAAGGCATCAGATGAGCCTGGAATAGAGGACAGGGAAGACAATGAAGTTAGGTGTACCTGAGTCCCCACCTACTGTAGTCACTGGGGCTTCCTGGTAGAGAATGGTTCTGTGGTGTTGGCAGGAGCCACAAAGCAAAAGAGATTGGCTAGAAGGAAAAGCTGAAAGGGGAGGTGGGAAAAGAACTGGGAGAAAGGGGGCTAGGCTTCCAATGTCATTAATCCATCAGTCCCTGTGAAGTGAAGTTAATATTTTAAACTACTCAAGTTCCTGCCACAGAGCATTTGAAGATGCCACCTCTGATGTGAGTCTGAGATATAATGCTAATTCTTAGACACTTAAGAAAACTGGTGGTTTTTTTAAAAAAAATCCTTTTAAAGAAAAGCCATAAAGAAAGTGTGATAGACTCAGGGAGCTGGCTCTCACCTTTCCGTGTTGTTGGTGTCTTATATTGAAGCCTGACATTGGCCACAGTTTAAATAGAATCACCATTGCTACATTATTATTAGGTAGACTTCAAATCTCCCTAGATTTTGTCGACTTTTCCTTTCTCTTTTATTTCAATTCAGGATTTTATTCAGAATATTATATTCATTCCCTTTTCCCTGCCTTTTTGAATCCTCTTTGGTTGTGACAGTTCTCAATTGTGTTTTTGTATAATGACCTTGACGGTTTTTAGGGGTAGCAGTTAGGTATTCTATAGAACATCCTTAAATTTGGGCTTTGCTAATATATATCTGTCAGTTCAGCTCTGTGGCTGGCAGAAGCCATCCTTAGAGTCTAATACACACTGGGTTAACATTGACCCCATGGGTAAGGGCAAGACTGTGTTTACCAAACCTCTCTATTGTGGATTTACCTGTAAAACCAATCTTTCTTATGCTGTAACCTTTGGAACTGGGTCACTAATTGCATGCCACATCAGGGAGTGGAGTATCACATTGCCCCTTGGTAAGGGCAAAGGAGATATCCACATCATTTGCAATTATTATGGATGAAGAGTTTTATTTTCTCCCCATTAATCTTCATTGATATTTCATTTGTATCAGTATGATCAGTTATTTTAGATCTTGAATCATATTCCCATTCTAAGTTGTTGGATTAGTTGTTCACATTGTTTTGGCTTTGACCAGGGGATACCCTTTACTTGACTCTATTATTTAGTTTTCGAGGAGTTTTTTACTTTTGGAGACTAGAGCAACACCCCTCCCTTTCCCCCCAGCTCATTGTATATGTTTACTGTTTATTCCATATAACTCTTTTTAAAAAATATTTAAAGATTTAATTTTGCTTTATTTCACATGTATTGGTGTTTTGCCTGCACATATGTCTGTGTACCATCTGTGTGCCTGATGTCTGTAGAGAAGAGAAAAGAGTGTTGAATGCCATGGAGCTAGAGTTACAAACAGGTGTGAGCCACCATGTGGGAATCAAAACCAGGTCCTTTGGAAGAATAACCAGTGCTCTTAACTATGGAGCCATCTCTTCAGCCCTACCTCTAAATCCTTAGTTAATTATCTCTTCAAAAGAGTGCTAGTGGGGTGTGTATGTGAGGGGGGAGGGAGAGAGAGAGAGAGAGAGAGAGAGAGAGAGAGAGAGAGAGAGAGATTGGAAACCAAGATCTGATCTAAGTACTTGAATATTTGAATATTTGGGGTGCTTCTTCTTTATTGTTCATAACTATGGAATATGTATATATATGTGTATGCATGCATATATATATGTATGTATGTATGTATGTATGTATGTATGTATATTATATTCACATATATGGTTCAGAGGCTAAGAGTGTTTGCTGCTCTTGCAGAGGGGCAGACGTCAGTTCCCAGCACCCTATAATATCAGGTGTCTGACAGTCAACTCCATTTCCAGTTCAAGGGACTGGAAACCCTCTTCTGGCTTTTATACGTACCTACACATGAGAATGATAAAGTATTTAAAAGCACATGTAGACATTTCTGTATAAATTCATTAGCTTATGTTAAATGCATGCCAATATCTCCAGATCTCATCTCATACTGAATGGCTTATTCTAAGTTTATTTTTTGCTTTTCTATAATCTCCCATTTACCAGTGACACACTCTTTTATACCATCTGCCATTGATTTATTTATTTGTTTAACCTTGTTATACGCATGGGTAGCTATTTCAGATTTGTTAATGCGTGTCCCATGAGAAGCAATTTCCTTCTACTGGAGTAGAATAATGCTTACATTTCTTTTTTGAGTATAATTTGAGCAGATTTAGATCAGCCAGCCCTGTGACCTCTCAAGGTGGTCCTTCTTAGTATAGAATTACATTTGGCTTTCTTGTTTCTGTAAATATTCTCCTCACTGACTGAGCCTGGTTGGCATATCCAAATGGATTTGCATGAAGTCTAGCTCCTGCATGTGTTTTATTGATAATTTCTGCTAAGAGCTCTTTGTCTAAGTGTTCTTGACAATATTGATCTTAGACGCTACTCTTTTAATTTCTGTGACAGTTATTGACTAAATCTTGAGTTTTTATTGGGCCTTTAGGAATTGCATATTTGATTTGTTGAAGAGATGCTATTGGGGGGCATCACAGAAAGGGAACTTGGCTTTCAAGGAACCTCAAGAGTTGTGATGTGGGGACATAGTGTGGTGTCATAGTTTAGCTAGAATGATAAATCCAGTGTGAAGGATCCACATAGTCTCCCATGGCAATCAATCTGAAGTGAAAAGTCACAGTATAATCTACTTCCAGATTCCACATATCCTGTGTTTAAATACCAAAGTCCTCCCAGAAAATGGTAGCCTTCTGTGCTCCCATTTCACCCATCTGACTTATAAATTACAGGGAAAAAATTTAGAGTATATGAAATGCATTAGTATGTACCAAAGTATATTTTTATATGTAGGGATTGATCAATTTATAAATACTGTATTGTACTGGTCAAAAGCCAATCACCAAATTGGATTTAAAAAATCAATATTATATAGAATTTATGCTTGTATTTTTATAATAAACATGACTATTGGGTAGTAGAACCATTTTGTTACACTGTAGGTAAAGGAGCCATAGATTAATAGAGTTTTCATCACAGTGCTTACATTTCAGCAAAAATCACTCTGTTTAAGTCACACTGTTTAAGTCACTCAGTCTAAGTCACTGGAGTATGAAAGTGAGGGTACTCAAAAAGAACAAACTGCAGATACAAAGTCAACAAGGAAGGTAAGGTTATTAAACTGTGGACCCCCATGCATAAAGGAGAGTATTCTTTCTATCACTCATAAAGAAACAGAGATGGTTCCATATGACTAGATCCTTGGCTCGTTATTAAGGTAACACTCCCCCATAACCAATGGCTTTCTGAGCTCGGCACAAAATTGGGGGTGCTCTTTGTTAGCAGGACTTCCCTGTCTGTCTGTCATTGCCTGGAGAGTGTCCCTGCATACAAGTGGCTGCCTTTGTCTGCCTTTGTCTGAAAGGTGACCTTGTCCTGAGTCTGCAAAACTGCATAACTCGGCACACACATACCACTCTGGTTCCCTCCTGCATGATATTAGGTGCTGCATCAGAACCAATCAGCCCTTCCTGCTCACTGGATGTCATGACCAACTATCCTTTTCCACTCATACCCCTGAAAAGCTCTTATATACTTTATGCCTGGAACAATAAAATAGACTCATCTCACTGCAGTCGTCTCCAGAGAGTATTCTGTGCATACTCATGACCGTCAGAATCCTGTTCTTAGCCTCTGCTCTTTTTGTCCTCTCAGGCTGTTGGCCAAAGCATCTTGAGGAGAAAAGGAGAGGCCACAAGAAGAGATGAGAGAGAAACAGATTTTAAATGGTTCTAGTACAGCAGGTTGTTGATGAAGGAACTTGTTCCTGGTGTATTTTAACAACACACAGACTTCCCACACTCAACAAAAGCCGCCAGACCGCTGTAATATGTAGCATTTCTACGATTAGCTGCCAACACTTACTGCAAATCTGCCAAGATTTTACTCCAGGGAGTGTGGTTTCACCTCTCTGGTGCTATTCTGGACCCTATCAATAACAAAACAAAGGGGCCACTCATTTCCTTTCTAGAGAGACACAGAGTCCCACAGTTCAACTGAACGTTGCTGGCTGTTCCTCAGGATGCTTAAGCACACAAGTGACTGTCCTATTATTGTGTACGTATTATTCACACACACACCATAATTTTTTGAAATATGAATTAACTAAAGCAGAAGTGTTGTCAGGAAATTGAGGCTTTACCATATATTATCTTCAATCTGTAAGAGGCCTGCTGTTCATGTGCCATACAATGGGGAAATTTCTCTCTTAACAATGGACCATAAGAAAGATGTCTGAGTTGTTTACATGTGAAGAACAAGTTGGATTAAGCAATAGAAAGTCAGCTAGTAGTAACAACAATAACATAGACTTGATTAAATGATCCTCTCTTTTTCTCTCCAATTACATGTATGAGTCCATTTACATTTTAATACACTGAATAGAAAATAATGGAAGGGTCATATTTTTCTGTGATATTAGTGAGAGAATCCTTACAGAATGAGGAAAATGTACTATCAGAGGAAACAAAGCGTTCACAGAGCCTCAGCCTGGACATGGGTAAGATGAGGCTATTCTGAATCTTACTAAAAACTCTTTCTGGAAAAGGTATATAGATTATTTAGCTGCCTGAGCCTTTAAGCCAAATTGAGGGCACTGTATACTTGGAAGCTGGTATTTTTAAAATGGCCTGATTAATCTTCCTTCAATAAACCTAATACTTGGCAATGCAAAGGGATATGAATGTCATCTTCTTCACCTGATTTGTTAACAATACAAAATAATCATCGACCTTTCTATTTCAATCTTAACAGCACTGTATCAAATTGTGTATTGAACATATAGCACTGTGAAAGAAAATGAAGTGGTAGAGAGACAAATGCCAAGACACAGAAATAATTTTCCCCACAGAGAGAAACATATTTAGTAATATTTTCCAGAACACTTCATATTTCATGAGAAAATAAAATGTTGCTTATTGTATTTGCCTTCTTAATTTGGAGTTAGTCCCAAGGACCTTGATTTGAAAAAAGTCAATACCACTAGATTTGTAGGCACATTGATGAGGACGAATTACTAAAATGGTAAATTCAGACACTAACAAAGTTGCTTTACTGGAACTAGTATTTCAATAGATTGTCTATATTTTGCAACTTGGGACACTTAAAATAGGTCAGTACTATATAAAAATGCAGAATAAATACACATGAAGGTGGTTTGTCTTTGTATAAACATCACACTGTTTGTAATGCACCCTCACCAGTCACTGGTCAAGGCTGTTGCATGCATGCACAGTGCTACTTGGCAGGGACTACCTTCTCTTGTACACCACCCATGTCCTTGCTGGTTATGGGTCCTTGAACAGTTGACTACAGGGGACTTAGAGGGCTTACCAATGCACTTCCTAAATCTGCATCTAAAGAAGTAGGACCTACAACAGACTGACTAGGCATGGTTTTAAAATGTTAATATGCAAAGTATACTATGTAAAAAATATGGAAAATTAGAATTAATGAGTAAACTCAGCCACCTATGCTGATCTATACCCACAATCTCACTGATGAAGAGGCAAAGCAGGATCATTTCTTCAAAGCTATCCTGAGTTGCATAAAAACCTTGTCTCAAAGGTGAACCATGTGGTAAACAAGAAAGTGAAACTTAATGAGGTTTCAGAATACAGGAATGCTATGCAAAGGGCAATAGTAGATCTACCTCCTAACACCAGACAGAATTTTAAGGATTAAAAATGTACCACTGGGGTGAAACCAGAAAATCAAATACTTGGGACCTGCACCATCAAAGGTATGACCCATTAGTGGTGTATATGAAGGAAGTCCTAAATAAGCACAAAACTTCTAAAAATGTCCCATGCTGATGTCTTATAGCAGTGACAGAGAGATGTACATCTGAAAGTTCATTTACTGCACAGTAAAGACTTCTATATTTTACTGTAGGTGAGCCCATTTCCAGTGAGAAAGTTTTGAGTCTTGTTTAACTTGAGTAAGGGTTTCACAATGTAATCTACTCTGGCCCAGAATTTACCATGGTGCTCAGTTGAGCCTTGAAAGTCTCGGAAATTCTGTGGATTACAGGTAGTAGCTGAAGAGAAAGTTCTCATATATTGTAAGTTCCCTTTCCTGTATAGAGCCAAAAGACTAAGAAAACAGGAAAGCTTAGGTGCTGGCACGTATATTTGGAAGGGTGTAAACAATTTATATCGTGAACATTGCTTAGAAACATTGTCAAGGTTCCTAGGTCTCTCTATGACAAACACTGGCAAGCCAGGCTTTTTTTGTCAGATGCTGCTGGATTGAGTGCTAGGAATTCTCACCAGTAAGCATCTGGGCACATATGGAATAATCCACAGAAGACACTTTCAAATGGGCCTGGAAAGATATTGGTTCACAGCTCAATGCCATGCCTTCTGCCTCCTGTATTCTCTGGGTAGCCCCTGAGCATCACTGAAAGAGGAATGACATTTAGATCTATGTTGCACCCTGTTCCTTCCTCAGCCATAAAGTGAGAAGGCTGATGTCTTTCTGGCAGATCTCATTTTCTGAGTGTTATTATAACACGAACACAAAATTGGTAATTATCATTATATACTTGTCATTAAAATTAAATAAATACAATATTAATCAAAGTATTGAAGACTATATAGCATGCATACATGTGTTTATATTTATCTATGTACATATATTAATCATACCCATATTATAATCAGTAAATAGGTACAGTTGAAGTCACAGACTCCAGAACACACATTGGCTTCCCTAGCTTGTTACCACTTGGATTCAGGAATAATTGTTTCCCATTCACTTTCATCCTGAAAAAAAAAACCCCACATTTTGGAGAAGTTATATGATAGCCCTAAATAAGGATCAAAATGAGGGCACTGATTTCATAGACATCCAAGAATAGATTCCATCTTGATGCTGATGAATGAGGTACCATTTGACAACTACTGGGTTAAGACTGGTCTTACTGTACCTTTCAAAAGACCGCAGTCACTTCATTTCAAAGACTTGGCAACTTTTGCAAAGGGTATCTCTGATCTCTGTCTAACCCAATGCTGTATATTCATTCTGGGTGGGTAGATTTTCAAATGTCCCTTTGACCTTTCTTATTCTTGGTTTCCTCTTGGAAAAGTTCAGTCTGACAAATAGCAAATTCCACTCCTAACACTGACGTGTCAAACAAATCTGGAAGATGGATTTGAGTTGGTTGACTTTATTATTTGCACTTTACTCTCAGGATTGATACACAAGTATCTCTCAAATTTCAACTTCATTTAAATAGACCATTCTTTAAATAGAGCTCTAGGACTTTCTATTTTCATTCCAAGTTCAACACCAAAGTCAAAATTTTGTACTGGTCTTTCTAGATGCTCTAAACTCCTGGACTTTCTGATTATCTTCAGCGAGATCTTAGTCAGAGTGAATCTACAGAACCAAGTCCAGAGTTTCTAAAGAATGCTGGTGATATAGTCAAAGTTGATTTTGTTTTCTGAAATTGTTACCTTTATTTCACAAAGCCCAACGGTCACTGAGTTTTTAATGGATATCCATGTCCCAAAGTGAAGATTTTCAATGTGGAGATAAAAATCTAACATTATAGTTGTTATGAAATTAGCTGTCAGTGGGGAAGGTTTATTCATCTGTGACACGTGCAGGGCTTTCAATATTCACAAGTAACAAATCGTGTTACAAGATTCACAAGTGAACAAGGCTTATTTAATATAGCGTATGAGTTCTCCACTAAGAAATACTTTAGAAAAGTGTCTGTTGATTGGCAAATGGGTTTTAAACATAATTCTTCTAACCCTGGGTTTCCATGTCCCTAGAGATGAGAATATAGTAGAGTCACCAGAACAAACCATCATAGGCTAGACATTGTATAAACTGAATTAACATGAATTACCGATCATCATAACAGATGCAAAAATCTTTTTTCTCTACTGTGAAATAGATAGGTTTGCATTATGATTACCGGTGAAAGAAAAGAATTCTTTCCATTGCTCCTTGATGATTTATTTATATGAAAATTCTTTATGTTCAGCTCTATGCTGTTTGCTCCATAACATAAAATCTTCACTGAATAAAGAAAGAAAGCAGGAAAAAACTGTTTTCAGACAGAATATAAAAATTCATCACAAGTACAAAGCAAGATTTGCTTTCACCAAAGTCATGGTCCCTGTCAGGGTCTGAAGCCTGTGAAATCACTGAGCATTTGTCTCTGGACATAGGCTGTGTAGCCCTGATTGGATTCTTTCTTGTGACCCTGGTAGTGATCTGTTTTTATTGTTACAGGAAATGAAAGCTTGGAAGAAAACTATGTTCAGGACAGTAAAATGGGATTTGTCATCAACGCCATCTACGCTATGGCACATGGGCTGCAGAACATGCACCATGCTCTGTGTCCCGGACATGTGGGCCTGTGTGATGCCATGAAGCCCATCGACGGTAGGAAGCTCCTGGATTTCCTCATCAAATCCTCCTTTGTTGGAGTGTCTGGAGAGGAGGTGTGGTTTGATGAGAAGGGAGATGCCCCTGGAAGGTAAGGAATCCCTGGCTCTTGAGCCAGACAGATGCCAACTAGGGTTCTGTTTGGTCCTATGGTTGGGGGGTGTTGAAGATAAATTTGCCTAGACCACACCCCTTTGGAAAAGGTCAAAATCCTGCATGTTTAACTCTAAGAACCCTGCACCCTGCTAGCTATCCCCACACCTAGAAATCACCTGTCCTTTTCCTCTGGATGCCTGAGAACTCCCTGAGAACACTACACCTGGATAGCAGGACCTAAAAAGCACTGTCTGCATCAGCCAGCAACATCATGTTGATGGACATATGCTACTTTCCTCATGAACTATTACGCCTATTGCACCTGATAAATACTATGTGGCAAGAACAAAATCCTAATGTACATGCTTATTTCTCAGGTAACACATGCTTCTGTTTTTATATCTCAAAAAAAAAAAAAAAAAAAGAAAAAGAAAAAGAAAGAAAGAGTTGAGGGTCTGAGGACTCGGGTTTGGTTTGTAGTGGCTTTCCAAAAAAAAAAAAATTAAGGAAATAAAAAAGAACACACACACACACATACACACACACACACACACACACACACACATACACACACATACACACACACACTTTTCCATTTAGTCATTTTATATACAATTTGTTTTACAACATTTGCTTTGATGCCATTAGTGCCCACACATAACTGGTACCTTATGCGTCAAGATTAGCTGTATTCATTCATATAAATTTTCTTAAGTAAGAGATAATAAGAATGGTGGAGGAATTGAAATCTGTAGCAGGAAGACACAAGGCCCTGAGCCTATAGATGGTGCCCAGTGTGTCCATCATACAAGCCCTGCTACCTTCCAGAGTGAATGTTATAGATTTAGAGATTCCAAGGGAAGTGTGCTCTTTGCTAAGGAGAAACATTAAATTCGTTAAGTCTAGCTACATGAATTTCCTTCTTTGACAGATAATGAGAGAGTGTCAAAGTTAGCCTGTCACTAAATATCACACAGAGAGCAAGTGACAGAGTCACACATGGAGGTAGTGTGATCTGACTGTAAGCCTTGCCATGGCCTTGCTACACCATGCTGCTTTTATCTAATCCGAAAATTAGACAAAATTGGTGGAGGCTTTCTTTGTGTCATGATACAAGTACTATGAGAGACTTGGCCTGGAGGTGTCAAGTTCTACCTGTGGAGAATCCCTTGTGGGGGTTTAGTGGAATCTCCCCATAAAAAAATTCAACAGCTCAATGCAGGATAAATGTTGTGTCTTTGTCAACAATTAAAACGGAGTACGACAGGATTCCTTCAAAGATGCCAGTTAGGTGGGGGCCGATGCTGATTGGACTGTGAGTGGGATGTATGACCCAGGGCCTGGGAATGTTGGTCTCTGTGGACCTTAGGAGATGATATCAGAAGAAATGAAAAGACTGGGGGTTTAGAAGAGAGATTGTCTACCCAACTAATCCTACTATTGTAAGCCCGAGCCCACTGGAAATGAGGTGTAGTAGAGGGTCACACTTACATTGTAAACCCTCCTTCATGATTCCAAACAGCAACAATAGTAAGGATAATGATGACAATGATGATGACTAGGATGACAACGACGATGATGATGATGGTGATGATGATGGTGATGATGATGATAAAATAATAACAATAACAGAACTCCAAGATACTCATGGAATTTATTCAGTGTTTAATTAATGCAGGACTGAAGCATTTTCACACTCAGTAAATGCACATTTTCCTTCTTGCTTTCCTACTTTATTTTTTTAATTTTTTTTATTATTTTTTAATTTTTTAAATTTTTTTTGATACTTTATTTACATTTCCGATGTTTCCCCCTATCTAGGTCTCCTCTTTGGAGACCACCTATCCCTTCCCCCTCCCCCCTCTCTATGACGGAATTCCACCTCCCACCTACCTGTCCACCCACTCCCATATTCCTACCTTGACATTCCCCTTTACTGGGGCCTCTCCTCCCCCTGATGGCCAACAAGGCCCTCCTCTGCCACATATGTGGTCCGAACCATGGGTTCCTCCGTGTGTATTCTTTGGTTGGTGGTCCAGCCTCCAGAAAGACCCGGGGGGGGGGATCAGGCCAGTTGACACTGTTGCTCCCTCCATGGGGCTGCAAACTCCCTCAGCTTCTTCAGTCCCTTCTCCAACTCCTCCATCTGGGACTTAACTCTCAGTCCAGCAGTTACTGTAAAGTGATGTTGGTGGGATTGCAAGCTGGTACAACCACTCTGGAAATCAGTTTGGCAGACCCTCAGAAAAGTGGACATAATACTACCTGAGGACTCAGCTATACCACTCCTGGGCATATGCCCAGAAGATGCTCCAACATGTAATAAAGACACAGGCTCCACTATGTTCATAGCAGCCATATTTATAATAGCCAGAAGCTGGAAACAACCCAGATGTCCCTCATCAGAGGAATGGATACAGAAAATGTGGTACATTTACACAGTGGCGTACTACTCAGCTATTAAAAACAATGATTTAATGAAATTTGCAGGCAAATGGATGGAGCTTGAAAATATCATCCTGAGCGAGGTAACTCAGTCACAAAAGAACGAACATGGTATGTACTCACTGATAAGCAGATATTAGCCAAAACGTTTGGAATACCCAAGTTTCACTTTACAGTAATTGCTTTCCTACTTTTAAGTCATGCAGATCATCAGCTTCTATCTAGTTCATCTTTACTTACATTTTAACTTTGGAGTCTTTCCCTCTATCACTTTTCATGACATCTCTTCCTCCTGCATGAAGTTGGTCAACTTAGTCAGTTCACCTTTTTTCCCACTTGCCTCCCTTTGGCTTCTAGCTCCTGTCATACTATCATGAACTCTTGGTGTCCCAGTAATTATTTCAGTTAATCATCACATAGCATAAAGTGAATTCAGCAGGAAGATTTCCTGCGGATGTGATTTGCATAAGGATATCTCAAATAAAAGGCAACAACATGGCATGAAGGAACCCTGATGTTTAAAAAAAAAAAAAATGCGCTCTGCCTGGGCCACCAGGAGTCCATAGCCAACAAGAGCACCAGGAGAAAGCGACCCTCCCAGGAGCTTGGAAAAGCCGTGAGTGGGGTTAAGGGCAGCAATACCTTTCACTCAGACCCTCCCGGAACTGGCAGGATCCAAGGCCTGAGAACCCAGGGGCAGAAAACCTCTGAATCTTCTGGTTCCATCTGTGGGGGGAGACCTCTACTTGGGTCACCAGGGGTCAGTGCCTGGGGACCTCAGCCTGGGCCACAGGGCTCCAGGAGAGAGCGGGTATCCCAGGAGTGCTGACACACCTTTGAGCACAGGCAAAACCACCACTTCTGTTCAAACTCACTGGATCAAGAGGGACCCTTGCAGAGCCATCAGGACATAGGAACCAAGGGACAGCTGGGGACAAGATCCTTCTGATTTCTGTCTGCACCCCAGAGCAGACCCTATGCAACAGCTCTCCAAACCCAAACACCTCTCAGAGAGAGCTGGTCTTCAAGGAGTATTGACACTGAGGCATGCAGGAGGGGCAAGCCACAACCAGACAGAGTAAGATCAGCTAACATCAGAGTTAACAAGATGGCAAAAGGCAAGGGTAAGAACATAAGGAACAGGAACCAAGGGTACTTGGCATCATCAGAACCCAGCTCTCCAACCACAGCAAGCCCTGGATATCCCAACACACCAGAAAAGCAAGACTCAGATTTAAAATCATTTCTCATGATGATGATAGAAGACATTAAAGAAGAAATGAATAACACCCTTAAAGAAATACAAGAGAAGAGAGTAAAACAACTAGAAGCCTTTAAAGAGGAAACACAAAAATCCATTAAAGAATTACAGGAAAACACAATCAAACAGGCAGAATTTCAAGAAAACAAAATCAAACAGACAAAGGAAATGCACAAAACTATCCAGGAGCTAAAAATAGAAATAGAAACAATAAAGAAATCACAAAGAGAGACAACCCTGGAGTTAGAAAACCTAGGAAAGAGATCAGGAACCATTGATGTAAGCATCACCAACAGAATACAGAGATAGAAGAGAGAATCTCAGGAGCAGAAGATACTATAGATAACATCGACACAAAAGTAAAAGAAAATGCAAAATACAAAAAGCTTCTAGCACAAAACATCCATGAAATCCAGGACACAATGAGAAGCCAGAACCTAAGGATAATAGGTATAGAAGAGAGTGAAGATTCCCAACAAAAAGGACCAGTAAATATCTTCAACAAAATTGTAGAGGAAAACTTTCCTAACCTAAAGAAAGAGATGAGCATAAATATACAAGAAGCTTACAGAACCCCAAACAGATTGGACCAGAAAAGAAATTTGTCCCGTTACATTATAGTGAAAACACAAAATACACAAAAAAAGAAAGAATATTAAAAGCAGTAAGGGAAAAAGGTCAAGTAACATATAAAGGCAGACCTATCAGAATTACACCTGACTTCTCACCAGAGACTATGAAAGCTAGAAGATCCTGGGCAGAACTCATACAGACCCTAAGAGAACACAACTGCCAACCTAGGCTGCTATACCCAGAAAAACTTTCAATTACCATAGATGGTGAAACCAAAATATTCCATGACAAAACCAAATTTACACAATATGTTTCCACAAACCCAGCCCTACAAAGGATAATGGATGGTAAACGTCAACTCAAAGAGGGAAACTACACCCTAGAAAAAGCAAGAAATTAATCTTTCAACAAACTCAA
>CM052717.1:29852730-29932424 GCA_028551405.1 Uromys caudimaculatus | reverse complement strand
CACCAGTCAGAATGGCTAAGATCAAAAACTCAGGTGACAGCAGATGCTGTCGAGGATGTGGAGAAAGAGGAACACTGCTCCATTGTTGGTGGGATTGCAAGCTGGTACAACCACTCTGGAAATCAGTTTGGAGGACCCTCAGAAAAATGGACATAATACTACCTGAGGACTCAGCTATACCATTCCTGGGCATATACCCAGAAGATGCTCCAATATGTAATAAAGACACAGGCTCCACTATGTTCATAGCAGCCATATTTATAATAGCCAGAAGCTGGAAACAACCCAGATGTCCCTCATCAGAGGAATGGATACAGAAAATGTGGTACATTTACACAATGGAATACTACTCAGCTATTGAAAACAATGATTTAATGAAATTTGCAGGCAAATGGATGGAACTTGAAAATATCATCCTGAGCGAGGTAACTCAGTCACAAAAGAACGAACATGGTATGTACTCACTGATAAGCAGATATTAGCCGAAACGTTTGGAATACCCAAGTTTCACTTTACAGTAATAGCTGAACTGAGATTGAGGTCCCAGAGGTAGGAGTTGGAGAAGGAACTGAAGGAGCTGAGAGAATCTGCAGTCCTATGGAGGGAGCAATAGTGTCAACTGGCCTGACCCACACCCCCCCAGTCTTCCTGGAGGGTGGACCACCAACCAAAGTATACACATGGTTCGGACCACATATGTGGCAGAGGAGGGCCTTGTTGGCCATCGGGGGAGGAGAGTCCCCAGTAAAGGGGAATGTCAAGGTGGGAATATGGGAGTGGGCGGGTGGGTGGTTGGGAGGTGGAATTCCCTCATAGAGATGGGGGAGGGGGAGGGAAATGTGGTCTCCAAAGAGGAAACCTATAAAGGGGGAAACATTGGAAATGTAAATAAAGTATAAAAAAAAATAATAAATGAAGCATAGGGAGATAAGGAGAAAAGAAGCCACAGAGTGTTACAGAGAAAAGAAACCAGAAGTTTTCAGCCACGGAATAATCAAGAGAATGTTAACTCTCCAGAAGCCATCAGCTAATAGCATCCAGCCTAGTTAGAGAGTTAAAGTCCAAAAATAATCAATCTTTTGGCCTGTGTGTATCTTACGTGTGTGTCCACTTGAGCTCTTTCCCCTAATACCAGGCAGGCCCCTGGAATGGAGTAAGAATTTACTTCATGTAATTGAAGAAGAAAAAATTGATCATGTATTTTCAGACATTTATGAAAGATTTCCTATGTGCCTGAGGGTATAGGGGAAGCTGTCAGATAGTCAGAAGCTATCCTTGCTGCTCTTGAGAATCTACGAGGAAAATAGATACCTAGTGATTACAGTTAATTAATTAACACTGAAAAGTCTATGAGGAAATAAAATTTTCATGAAAATAAAAACAAAAGTCAGCAGTTTTAGAAACCCTATGTTTTGAGTATGTATAGTTTAAAGGTCACTGGTGGTCATTCAACTCAACAAGCCTTTATTGGTCATGTGTTAAATGCAAAGCATCATCTAACTGTATAAATATTGTACATATTGGACCTAAGTGTACAGTGTTAATACCACTAAATGAGATTAAAGACCATTACCCCCCCAAAAGCAAAAACAAACAAACAAACAAAAAATAAACAAAAAGGAGGGGCTGTGTTTATTATTTACATGCCAGTACTGGGAGCTCTTTTTCAGTAAGCCTGAATCCTCCCTTGATATTCCAAGGTTTTTTTGTTCCTGTTTTTCTTCCAGCATTTGGACCTTTTTAAGAAAGTGTTTTCATGAGAAAATATTGTGAAATTTTCGGTTTCTAAATGCTAATGAAGTGTGAACTGGCTTTCTTTCTGAAAGAACAAACAAGGAAGTGCTAATAACAGTCTTGAGTCTTGGGAGAGTGACTGACTTATAGGGGTGGTTTAAGCTGGCAAAGACATCACTGGAAGCTCGTGAGAAGGCGCCACATTCTAATATGGAGTAAAGTGCAGAAATTAATGAAAAGAAAAGAAAATGGAATTATTTGTATTGAATAGTCGTAACAGGTTCGCTGCCATGCATTCCAAATGTAAAGATATTGGAGGTGTAGATTGGTCATTGATCCCCAGATGAGCATAACCACCAGCTCACAATAAGTGGTCACTTAACCTTCACTCAGAACTAGTCTGAAGTATTCTGATAAGCCTCAGAAACAAGGGTAATAATAAGAACTCCCCAAAAGCCAGAGCAGCAAAATGATAAATAATGAGCTCTGGGAACACTACGATTTTCCCACTAGGCAGGGGAAAAGTTCCTTTATTTTCCATAAGTTGCTTTTCTTTCAGGAAGTTGCTATTTGTAGAAACTGTTAGAATCTGGGTGCAGAGAAGCCTTGAGTCCCTCTATGGGTGATGGGACACATCTTAACATTAAGAAAGCGTAAAACAATGCCAGTAAATGGATGATTATCATCTAGATAAGGCAAGGTACAGATTGTACCTGTCCATAGTGCTGAGAAGAGTCTGACACAAGTTCAAAGAGAAAAGTGTTCCAGAATGGATAAAGCAGAGGCATGGGGGTGGGAGTAGAAGACTTTCCAGGAAGAGGACTATGTGCTGCTTAATTGCCATCTAGTTCCTTGGGTCAAATATAAAAAAACAAAGAGGCATGGTGACTCGTGTTCTAGTGCAGCAGGTTAAGATCTGTGCATAGCACTGCAGAAAATAATCCCTGTGCAAATCCAGTAAAAAGAAGCCAAGCATAGAGCTTAGGCAAACTACCCTATGTTATAGGAGGAAAAAGAGGAAGACCACTAGAGATTATTGGAAATGAATGGCTATACCAACACCAACGTCTTTCTAAGTATTTTACATAGTAGAACTTGACAGTATACTAGCATGCTCCTAGAAATAGAAATATGAATGATCTTAGACAATGCTTCTCATCTACTCCAACTCTTACCTCTGGGGATGCAACAGGATAGCATGCTTTTTTAGGTTTATGAGTAGTAGACATTTGGTGGACCAAAATCAGAAGGTTGGGAAATCTAAGATCAAGGCACCAGCATGTTTGGTGTCTGAGAAGGGCCTTCTTTCTGATTCATTGATGGTCCCTTCTGATGTTGTCCATATGTACTAGGAAGGTAAGACAGATTTCTCAATCTGCTTTTGCAAAGACAAGAATCTCAACTGGGAAGGATCCTTTCTCATGACCTTATCACTGCCCGGTTACTTTCCAGTAAGGGTTTTAGCAAATGAATCTGGAGAAGAAGTAGACATTCATCTATAGGACCTATGCATGTGTCCCAATTAGAAAGTAGTTTCTGCTCTTATTAGTTTCCAAAGTTCATATAAAACCTTAAGAGATTAGTGACACTCCTAAGTAGTATAACTTACTATTAAAATATGAGATAAGGCTCCAACTCACAATCCTGATGACAAGTCCTCTCTTCTTTCAATTGTGTTGACAACTTTCTTCCACTGTAGCCCTGAAGGAAAATATATTCCAGTACCCAGAAGATATTTTCATTGCAGTAAATATTTCTTGAGGGAAAAAAATTAGAAAGATACACAATGCCATTCTTACTACAGGAAGATTTCAGATGTCAACTCTGCCTTTGCACAGCATTTGAAGCTACTGAAATAGCTGGCACCAATTGTTCAGTTCCGCAAATGTTTGTCTCAATCAGAAAAGAGATCTCTTTGAATGTCACTGTACATAATGATAAATTGGCTGGCAAGGTAGTTTTATGGGTAAGGGTGCTTGCACAATAAGCAAGAGGAGCCAAGTTTAAATCCCTAACACACACCAGGAAGAGTTACTCCTAACTGTAGCCCCAACATTGGGGGTTAGAAACAGGAAGATCCAGGGAGCTCACTGATCAATTAACTTAGGACAAGCTTCCGGTTCAATGAGATACTGTGGTACAAGGCAGCAAGAGATTGATAGCAGATGGCAGATGTCATCTTCTAGATTCTACAAGTGCACATGAGTACCACTCAGGCATTCATGGGCATGCACTGTACATGTATGGAGTACACACAACATATAATGCACACATGCATCATATAACACATACATTAAGCCCTTAACCTCTTTACTAACTAAAATCTCTTGCTTTCAGGTTCCTTGTTCTGCCTGTGCTTAGCAAATGGTCTAAGCTTTGTATTACCCCTCACCTTTAAAAACTCCATTGTAATGAAATGGCAACTGAGTATAAAAAGAGAATGTGAAATAAAAGTGACAAAGCATAGAAATTAATGTTTTCATGGATCGTATGAACTGTTACTTGTTCAAAGGGTACTACATACTTTTAAAGAGTTGATCAACTAAACACATACATTGTTACATTTTGAAGTATAAATAGAAAATTTTGAGAGCAATAGATTATTTAACAAAAGTGGATAGTATATAGACATTTTCTGAGAATCAGAGGAAGTGTTCAGAATAAACTATAAATGTGACAGTCACTGGTGCTGGGATGTGATTATCCAAGCTTTGATCTCTTTTCTCTCACTAAAATCCATTTTCAAATTGTCTTTGTTTTCCCCACCAGGGAAATATCCAGTAAGACTCACATGTATTTATTTTCTTTGTTAGGTATGACATTATGAATCTGCAGTACACAGAGGCTAATCGCTATGACTATGTCCATGTGGGAACCTGGCATGAAGGTGTGCTGAATATTGATGATTACAAAATCCAGATGAACAAAAGTGGAATGGTACGATCTGTGTGCAGTGAGCCTTGCTTAAAGGGTCAGATTAAGGTAAGGCACAAATGCGTATCTGGATATTATTTGCAAAGAAGTTCACCACCTCTGCAATAGCAAAGAAAAACAGATATTTTTAAGTAAGACTATCCAGAAAGAGTACATAGATGACTGCTCCTATGTTTAGCTAGAATTGCAAAGAAAGGTTAAGATTTAGGTAACTATTAGGTTAGGATGTAGGTTTTTAGATGTTTAGATGGCATATTTTGATTATTTTAGATATCTAGATATTTGGTTAGGAACTAAGTAAACTCCTGAAATAGTTTAAGTTTTTATTTTAATAGCAAGGACAGACTGGGGACTTCCATATAATGTAGGCAGCAAGGAGATGAATAACAGCACTAAAAATCGAAACAGAAGCAAGTGTGGAGACCAGTCATTGTGCTTAGTCATAGTGGCAGCTATTACTAAAGAAATCTCTGGGGATCGAAAGCACAACACAAATTGTGATGGATGTGTTAATGAATTTCACTGTGGAAATCCTTACACAATGCATACATAGATCAAACTCCGTGTTGCCCAACTTGAGTTGTAACCAGTAATGTCCTTTAGTCAGAGTTCCAGCTATTGTTTAAAGAAGGCAAAAGCTAGACAATGCCAAGAATAAAGCTAAAGTGACAATCAATCACACGGATAAGGAAAATCAAAACAAGGCAGATACTGAGAACAGCATGGCTCTTTCCCTACCAAGTACTTTAGTCCTCCTGACATGGATTATTTCTAAACAACGAGAGTCTCAAATTTTAATTATATCCAGAGACTCTCAGAGAAGAGGGAGTAGGTAACTGACAATCTTACTATTTCCAGAAAACTAGAGGAAATAAATACTAAATACCAGATTTCTTGATGGTTGCTGGAGAGAAGGGTCATTGAGGAAGGAAGGCTTTAGGTCCAGGCTATTTACACTCTGGCTGGATGGTGCAGGAAGCAATGGAGTATAGGGGAGGAGCAGTGAGCTGGCAGGCATGCAACTCAGATGAACTAATAGGTCTTCCCTAGCTCTAATTTGCTGTGATTCATCTCAGGAAAGCAGACAAGCTGTCACATAAATGTCGCAAGGCACAGCTGGAGCTGGAGTCGATCTTGGGTGAAGCTCTGGACCCCTTCCTGTGCCATCAAGATCCTTCCTTCTGACTGAAAGCTTCAGACTCAGTCCCCCTACCTCCTGCAGAGGTGATCCAAAGTATACTGAGAAATACTCAGTATGTCTTCTGAGGCCAGAGTCTAGCCTAAGGTTTTCTGTGGAGGACTGAGAAGCTGTGAACTGAATAAATCTCATTTCTTTATAAATGTTTTGTAGCTTCTAGTATTTTGTTTTAGGAACAGAGCATGAACTATTAGAAATGTTGGAAGGTTTGGATGCTTTAAGAGCATGAAGCAGCTGAGAAAATTTGTTAGGGTGGAACAATTCTTGGTAGCTTTAGTCACTTTGAGAAAATAATGAAGTTTTGAGACCAACTATAGTAATTATCTTGTGCTTTCTCTGAGGAAGTTACATTAAAACCAGTTGTACTCATGGTGGCTAGATACATGAAGTGATAATGGACTCTTCGTAGGGTCACCATGGCCATGGTTAACCACATAGATTGTGGGTATTATAGTGTGTGTGTGTACCACTGAGGTTTGTGGACTGGAATTTAATCCTCAGTGTGCTCATGTGGAGAGATGGTGAGATCTTTAAGAGGTGGGACCTATGTGTAGGTAAGTCATTGGGGACATCACTCCCACAAGAAATTAATATTCATCATTTGTCTTATGCAGTGACTTATCATGACAGCAGTGTGTTATAAGGTAAGGTCAGTTGTGTGCTTAGCCTCTTCTGCAAGCAACAGTCTCTTTGTCGTCATGATGCAGCCCAAAGAAGCATCATGAACAGCAAAATAGATTGGTCCTGTCTTAGACTTCCAACCATGAAAGCTGTGAACTGAATAAATCTCATTTCTTTATAAATGTTTTGTAGCTTCTAGTATTTTGTTTCAGGAACAGAGCATGGGCCAATTCAGTGGACCACTTTCACCAGGGAGCTGATCATGGTCTGGGTAGTCTGGGTGTGGGGCAAAGAAGACTGATGGTTTTCAGTCTAGGTAGAGGTATTTCAGTTATGTGTGACTCCACCCAAACCACCACACATTAACTAACACCTCTGCTTCTCACTAGACACCCCCTTCTTGTCTAGATGGAACTCTTTTCTATGAGGCCATCTGGTAGTACTTGGGAGTATGTCCTTTGAGATTCAGAGGCATCAAACTTCCCCTTAACTGTTATGTTACTATGAGGTATCAGACCAATGGATTCTTAGTATATTGGGATCTTTTGTTTGGTTAGTTGCTTCTCAAAGTAGAGGAAAAAAAGTCATATGTGGGGAAAACAGAGAAGCCCCAGATCAGTGTCTTTCTGATTCTTTTCCAGTTTGAGGGACCCTGGGTTGGCTATAGAATATTACTACAAAACAGTTAATGGAATGACTTTATTTTTCAGGAAACAGGGTGGAGGAAAAAAATGGCATGAAAACAACCCTTTTCTCAATAATTCACATTTTTCAGATCCCTTTATAGCCCCTCCTTACACTCTGTCCTTAACAGGCTGTGACTGGCGCTCATATCGCATGTATATTTCAATTGCACATTCTAGAAGAAAGGCCTCTTTTCCTCTCCGAGTTCAGAGGCAGGGCTGCCTGCATATATCTGTCTGCCTAGATGCTGAGTTCTTTTTGAAAGCATTTCTGTGTTACATCCATATGTTGTTATCATGGGAGATCGTAGTAATCATGGCTGAACCATTACAGAGTACTCACTATAAATACAAGTCTCTCAGGGGCCAATTTTAGAAATATTCTGTACTCTGCAAGATAAAAATATACTGCTTTCAGTAGCACCTAGATGGGGGAGAGATGTGGTTGTTTCCCATAAACACCTTGGGAGGTAAAGAAACAAATGGAATCTGAATCCCATTACCAAATAATGGCACTTATATTCTAATACCACTAATTTGCCACCTACCAGCTCTAGGATAGAAAGCTAGCTCCCAGTAGCTATTGTAGAAAGAGTCAGCCTGAAAAGGATCATAAGACATGTATTTGTATTAACTGGGAAGTGGAGCTTTAAAAGAAAAGATAACCCCTTCTAAACCTCAAATACTATAATTGCTAAAGCAATAATTTCATATCTTTTCTGAGAATCCATAAAACTTTATTATAATAATTTCTTTTGATGCTATTAAAAGCTCATTTTTTTGCTACTTATCTTTAGAAGTATGTAACTTATAAAATATTGTCTTATGGTGCTAATGCTTTCTTCGGAGAGCCAATTCTGGACAAGGTAAATAGAATACATTTATTATTGTTTTTTATAGATCCAGGCAGGTCAAGAAAGTCTATGCCTTACAGTTTAATAGAGGCTATTTAATATAGGTTACTGGTTATAAAAATAAAAAGGGACACTTTATAAAGAGGCAACCCCAAGATGAGAAAAAGTGTGACTCTATCCCCTCTCTTGAAGTAGAAGGACCATGGAAGGATTCAGAGTCTTGTTCAAAGATCCTCTTGTGTACAGTGGGGCAGGGAGGGAAAAGAGACCCTGTTTTCTGTATTCTTGTTCTTCGTACTTCTTGTGTGCCAAATGGATCAGCAGAGAGTAGGCATGAAATCTCACAGATTTCATTGAACCATAAAACTACACTACACAAGCCTTCAGTGGCAATTTGTTATTGGGTGGTTCTATCACAGACCAAGGAATAGAAGAAGAAAGGTCTGAAGGAACAGGAACGTGTAGGGAGTCAAAGGAAGGTTAGAGGGAAGAAGAGGGAAGGAAGAAGGAACGAAGCCTGAGACTCAGAGTCACGCAGCAAGTCCTTGTCTAAGTACAATGGATTCCTTACAAGTTACTCATTGAAGTGACTCTTATAGAAGAGGTATTACTGGTCCTGCTTTAAACATGATGGATCTGAAGGATTGAGTCCCTTGCTTCTCAGTTCTTGCATCTAGAATGTACCGAAGCTGGGCTGAGAGCCAACCCAAGGCTCTTATCATCCCACGGCCACATGGTGTTCAACTCTGTTGTTATGTGAACTGGCATGTTGCCTCTAAGTGTGGATTTCAATTTCTAAGCACTGGATTTTCAACAGTTCACAATAAAAACATAAATAGTGATCCACTTTAAAAATACAAAGGGAAGAGTGTCCAGAATTAAGTAAATATGCTTTTGTGAAGGGCATATGTGTATGTGGGAAAGTTTCACGGAGACAAAGGAAAGTGCTTGAGAATAAAGGGATATGTATAGATTGCTTTTACAGATTCCCTGCTCAAGTGCTCTCTCTCTCTCTCTCTCTCATATCTTCTTCCTTTAAACACATTTATATATTGTGTTTCCAAGAGTCTGAGATAGAGGTTGGGGTAAGAGAAGTGAGGTTTCTTCTCATCTTTGCATTTTCTAGTGAACAGGGTAAATATTTCCTCACCACATAATGCTTTTGGTTGTGCAGTAAAGCAATTTTGTTTTGTTTTGTTTTGTTTTGTCCAGCCACATATCTAAACTATAGTCTTCAAAACTCAAATAATTTTTCTACTCATGTTTTTGGCCAATCTATTTATTGTATTTTCTACTAGAGAGGTAGAAGTTTAGTTTCAAATGAAATAGAAATATGAACCTCAGAGAATTGCTTAATTTGAAATGATAGACAGCACCTTGTTCAACCTTTAGCCTTCTACATCACACTGAGGGTTGCTGTTGTTGTTATTATTTTGTTTTGTTTTGTTTTGTTTTTGTTTATATTTATCGGTGAGCAAAAAGGGCAGAGGAAGATTTGTTGAGTACCAAACTATAGGGCACATGATACTTTTCTATGTGATGTCAGATGTTCTTCTAGACACAAGGTAGCTTAAAGAGTCTATTGGACAACCCCTTATATTTGCTCTGAACTTGAATGGATAGCCCTAGATGTGCACTCTGAGCATTTGTTGGGTACACCACTACAGGGTTTGGCCTCTCAGCTTTCCAGACAGTAGCTGTAAGAATTTGGAAAGATTACCAAAGGAGAAACCTTATGATTTCTAATAATGTCTTTAAAAATAAGCTTATAATCTTGATTCGTTATATTTACACTATCTTCTTTCAACAAAGAACATTGTTAAAAAGTCACTGGGTTGTTTTGGAGCAAGTACTACAAAACTCTACAGCATGTTAGAGATTTATATTCCCACAGGACTTATGTGTTCTGTGATCATCTTTGCAAAGTGACCCTTAATAACTATTTTTTAAGCTTTGTTATTTCAATGTTGTTTTCTTTGCACAGTTTCCTGCTTTTTAAAATTGTTGTTAAGTAGCTCTGTATATTGCAGTCGCTTATTCTGTCCAATTTCAGAGTTATCCTCTAAAAGATGTTGTTTATTTGAGAGATTGGATACTCACTCTTGAGCAAAATTATCAAGCAGCTAACATGTCTTTGTTTTTCCTGATAATGTTAAAAACATGGTAAGATCAAGAATAGACATACTACATGGCTCTTTGTATATGTATGTGTTTGTCTCTACTACTTGCTGACAATTTTTCCTGCTGCTTTATACAGAAACTATACAAAACAAATTTTAACTAAAGTCCATGCTACTTAACAGAGAAGTATAAACAGAGGCATGGGAATATATTAATAGCCATATACTAATCTCTAACACACTTGTCGGTAGCACATTTTAATGTCCTCTGGGAGAAAAAAAACCAACTTCAGCCATGCGATAGAATATAAAATTTGTATTATATGAATTCAGTTTGAGTGGGACTTTGATAAGCTTTATTGTCTCCTTCATTCTACAGTGATGGAAACGTTGTAACATGTCCGCAAAGCTTAAAGTCACTAATGATCTATCACCATTCCTGATAAAATCTACTATCCGATGAGCTCGTGCTATTTTGATCTCAAAGCTTTGTTTGAGGAACTAAAAGCCTGAGAATTGTTAAAAGGATATGGGAAGTAGTGGGGATACATTTATTTAGTATTATCTTTTGAATTAGCCTAAATACCAATATTACTTTAATTGGGAAATGAAAGATTAAAGCTGGTTAAACTGATACACAATATTTTACATTGGCTATTACTATTTGACTGAATTAAAATAAGGAAGCAATATTCATTTATTAATTAAAATTTTATCTTACTATTTAGAAAGCAATTCTTGTTTGCAATATAAATTTTCCATACCTATTTTGAGGCTCACTGAAATTATTTTTCAAAAAATATTAATTTCACTGCACTCTCAAAAAGCCATTTGAAAGCAAACTAAGAAAAGAAGAACCTTTTACATTTGTTGAAAATATTCTGTCATTTGATCCTTTCCCATAATTCTAAACCGATGGTATCAATTTCAACCCCACCATAAAATAGTTCCAGATTTATGAAGACTCAGGTGTCTATCACTTTAAATTATGGCAATGTTTACAGCTTCATTCTGAATTTACATATGGGAATGTGTGGGTTTTTTAATGTGCTAGCACAGAACTTCTGCTATGCTACATGAGGTAATAACAGGGCGCAGGCTATGCCTTCTGCCATAAACAATAAGAAAACATGAGAAAACGTTTGAAACCACTCTGTTTCGACATTGGAAGACAGCACTCGACCTTGATGCCATGCAAGTGAAAAAAATGTGCAAGGAGAATCCAAAAACCACTCAGGCTTCCTGCCTGGAGGCAGTCTCCCGATTGTTCAGCTCCACAGAACACAGTTTGGCCATCTTGCTAATTCAATAAGACAGAATCTGAGTTTGGGAAAGCCAAGAGAGCTACACATTGCAACACAGAGAAGCAAGATGATGGAGTTCTGCAGGAAATAAATGAACAGTCCAAGAAATTACCACAGGAGTTTCCTTGGGTAATCTTCCTGTGAGCCTAGGAGTCTGAAGTATCCAGGCAAAGAGCAATGCCTAGGAGAGTAAATTCTCAGAGCTGACACAGCCGGAAACGATTGCAGTCCTGTTGAACACATACACAATTGGATAAAGGAAGAATCAGAAATGATTAGTGAGGCTGAGCAGTTCCTAAAACAAACCATTCTAGGCTAGATACATAGCAAATATGTCTGGCCTGTGGCCCATGCACCAGAGGCATCCTTGGAGAGCTGTGAATGTGGCCCAACACATTTGTAGATGAAAGGTGACATCACAGGGTCAAAGTTCAGACAGGCCCTACCAAAGCCAAGTTCCAAAGTAGAGAAAATTGGGCTGTAAGGAACTAAATGCCTGCTAGACATGGTTGAAAGCTTCTTTGTGTGTGTGTGTGTGTGTGTGTGTGTGTGTGTGTGTGTGTGTGCGGGAGAGGGAGAGGGAGAGGGAGAAAGAAAGGGAGTGGGAGAGGAAGAAGAGGAGAGAGAGAGAGAGAGAGAGAGAGAGAGAGAGAGAGAGAGAGAATGCTGTGCCTTCATGCATGCATCTGGTCAAAACTTATTAAACATTTTCTGAGAAATTTGAAACACTTAACACATTATCAGGAAGAACATCAAATGATACTGTTTCTGATATCTTGATAAAAGAAGCCTATCTCTAGGTCCAGTCACTCATCCACGTGGAGAGAAAATCATCAAAAATAATACAAAATGATTAAGCATGGGTCTAACCTAGGAGGAACCAGTCATTCTGGGTCTATCTCTACCTTCCCACAGTATTGTTGCAGTATATTTAAAGAATGGGAAATCATTTTCAGGGAAAAATATTCTTTTTAATTTTTAAAAGAATTAATAAATGTTAATGTATATAAATAAGGATATAGTCAAATTTTTGTTTTGTTTATTTCAGATGGGAGATGCACTATGTAGCTCTGACTCTCCTGGAATTTACTATGTAAACTGGATGGCCTTGAACTCACAGAGATCCACCTGCCTCTGCCTCCTGGGAATGAAGATGTGTGTCACTATCCCTGCTTATAGTCTTATTTAAAAATGCTACAGAAATAATGTACTCACTTTGTATGAAATTGCTACCAAACGGCTTCCAAACTCAGGATACAATGAGTTGGCCTCCACTCCTCTCCTGGTCTCTACACTCATGGGGTTTTCAAACATTTCCCAGGTCTCTTCAGCAGGCACAAGATATTTCAAAGTTACTGTGAAGACAAGTCCTCACCTGAAACAGGAGCTTGTCTGGGGAGCCGACTTCTTGGTAAGAAATACCTTCCTGTCTTGCAGGTCATTCGGAAAGGGGAAGTGAGCTGCTGCTGGATCTGCACAGCCTGCAAAGAGAATGAGTTTGTGCAAGATGAGTTCACCTGCAGAGCTTGTGACCTGGGGTGGTGGCCCAATGCGGAGCTCACAGGTAGGATCAGCCTCACTTGTCAAATTGTCCTCATGAGAGGACTCATCAATCAGCTGCACCTTTTCACTGCTGCCTTCTGCTACACATGTTGTAGAGCTTGTTTGCAGAGTTACAGTGTAGAGCACTACATACGAGCCCTTTGAAGTTTTCATGCCCTGCATTGAAAATGAAATTCATTTCCATCTGAATGCTCGTGAGTAGACATGTGGTGGGATATTCTGTTTCAGAGATGTTTTCTGTTTCTTCTTTTCAAAACGTTATTGGGAAGCATTTCAAACCCACTGAATTTATATTTGCTATCATTTCTTGGACATCAGCTGTGTGTATGTAATCCCTAAAGATACATAGGTAAATGAACACCTATCCTAGCCTTTGCTCTTGACATTTATATGCCTTTGTGTGTATGTGTGTATGCATTTGCCCGTGTGTGTGTGTGTGTGTGTGTGTGTGTGTGTGTGTGTGTGTGTGTGTCCCCATCTTTGCATTGTTCTCTTGGTGATTCTCCTGGTCCAGACTTTCAGATGCTGAGATACGGAAATTTCAGTTGAATCACCTGGACTAGCTACAATCTTAGCATTTATTTTGCTTAAAATCTGTTAGGGAGGAAATAGAAAGGGGAGATTATAGAACAATTAATATAAAAAGGTGCTTATACAATACTTAAGCTTCTTAGGCAAGCAAGGAGATGATGCACAAGAATTGAAAGCTTATAATAGACATGGAGCAAACCACGGAATACATACATGGGTTTGGTTGATGGACACCCCAAGTGTTGAGAAATGGGACTGGGTAGGATACTCACGGTGATGTTGGTATTTCTCTCAGCCCTTGCCTGTGTTTAGACCTTGGCTTTCTGGCTCTCAGCACTGGAGAGTTTTAAGGTAGGTAATGGCAGCATGATGCCTGTTTGCATATAGATGAATCCAGTGGCAATGTTGGATGCAGACCGGACTGGAAACAGCCAAGAGGGAGTTGATGCTATGATCCTAATGAGGCATCTCAGAGGGTGTGGACTGGAACAGCTACAGAGAGAAAGAAGGGGAGTAACTGGATAACTGGATGTAAGAACCCATTTGGAAGTAAAATCAGTGGAGCTGGGATGTTCTTGCCATGTAAACACACACACACACACCCCTTTAAAAAAAGCAATGTTCATACAGTTAATTTTGTTTTCATAGTCCCTGCTATAAACTCATGTTTCAAAAATATTCACATAAATTTTAAGTCTAGAGTTCTAGAAACCTTGGCATATGGCTAAATATTGATTTGGTGCACTAACCATTCATCTTAGAGGAAGTAGAAGAAACCTAGCTGCACAAAGCTGTGTGCAAAAAAAAGTCAAAGAAGCCAAGCCACGAACTCCTGATCCCATGACTCCCTAGGTGCCTTTGAAAATCTTCAGAAGAGGTGAAAATGCTAATGCCCACTTGCTTTTTGCTTGATTCTAAAGAAAAATATGAAAGTTAAATGCATGGTTTTTCCCAAATATAGCTTTTAAAAAATGGTCAGATCAGTAGAACTAGGTCATATAGCTAAAATTATACGTAAAATGGCACAACCTCATGAAATGTTAGCCTCGTTAGAGTCAAATCTAAGTGCAAAGACCCTTTTCCAAAGAAAGCAAGTTAGATCAGAATATATTTTTGATGGCACCAATGGAATTAGCAACACACTTTCTCTTTCCTTTATTCTTAATTCTCTACCTAAAAGCTAGCTTGAAAATTTTAATATACGTAAAAGTTATCCAACAAATGCCCACCTCCAGAGTCTCGGCCTCTAGTTCTAGAGTGGAACCTAGTATATTTGGGCACAAAAAATGCCCTTGCTCACACATGCAACCTTAATTAAATGCAGTGTGCCATGCCCACAGAACTACATCAAAGGAGGGGGCTTAGGAATAAGAGATGAAAGGAAGGAAGGGGTAAATTAAGGACACCTTGATCAAAGAGCATTATACACATGAAATTATCAGAGAACAGTTTTATAATTTGTATTTGTATTCATTTTATGCTGAGATCATTCTGGTGCCTTAAGGTTTTGTTTCTTTTGTGTTTTTCCCAAAGGTATCCTTTTCTTCTTTGGAGCCTCCATTTCTGGCTCAGGCACAATGTGCTCCTGTTCAGTGAGAATCATCCTAACGCAGCAGGGGAGAGATCATGCATGTGTTAACCCACCACATGCTCCCCTGGTTCAGCAGCACATTCTGGGTGCTTTCTTCATGTAGATATGTTTGGTGACTGGAGAATCTACATCTAAACTCTTCAGCTTGACAGTACCCTCAGCAGTTTTAAACATGTGCCACCAGAATCCAGAATACTTTTTGGGCCACTGATCTTGTGTCCCCTCTTGCCCCACTCTATGCCAGTCTAGGCTCCACTGTTACATAACAGGAGCAGCACACGCTGCCCTTCTAAAGTGACAGCTTTCAAATATTTGCTTTCTTTCTAGCTATGCATTCCCTTCATGGCCTATGTCATATATGTCTTTTAGGTGAATGTGAATATTTGAACCTTTTATTTTGAATGAATTTTTAGGGCTTTCTGGGTCAAGAGAGTACTGAGCCACACTTATAGGTGGCTTATGGAAACAGCAAAAATATTTTTAAGAAGAACACAGTAGGGAAAAGATAACACCTAATAGCTGTGTCATAGTATGTTTGTTCAATATAGAGAATTGGGAGATGAGTGCAGGTGTCAGTCCAAAAGCCACCTTGTAAATCAGTTTATCTCCCTCCTGGGCCCAATGGCTCCATCACCTACTTCAGGGTTGCAGGCACTGCATGGCATACATATGTTTCTTTGAAAATACACATATTTCTTTGGACTCAGGCCTCCCTGTCACTCATGTCTCTCTAGTGGTCTCCTCTTCCACAGCCGGTGCTTCCTGCTCATCTGCTTTTCCTCAAAGAGCCATTGTGTTTGAGAGCTGGAGTTGACCTAGCACTGGTCTTCTCTTCCAGCTAGCTGAAGGAAATCTCAGCTGACAGAGCCAAGTGTGAAAGTCTTTCTGGGGTTGTTCTCAGAAGGCAGAAGTACTGGCATTGAGAGACAAGAGGGTTTTCCTCCTCTGCATACTTTTGAACTTTTCTAAGCCTTTCCTACTGCTCAATTTTCATATGAGTTAAGACGTAGTTCACATCTGAAAAAGAACTGCTATCAAAACCTTAAAATACATTTTAAAAGGCTGTAAAGTGGCTCAGTAGGTTAAGGTGATTGCCACCAAAACACTGGACCTAAGTTCAATTCCTGGAATCCACAGAAAGGAATCAAGAAACTTCTACAAGTTGTTTCCCCAATCTTCGCATGTACCATCTTGGTGTTTGTTAGGTATGATTAGTGCACGCATGTGTGTGTGCACACATGTGCGCGCGCACACACACACATGCACACACACACTGAAATTTTAAAACATCCATTAAAAATGATTTAGAATGTTGTGATACTTTCTGACTGTTTATTTTTGACCAAGTCATACTTCCTTTGTACAGCCCTGACTATGTAGCCCAGGATGGCCTTAAAATAATGACCCTCCCATCTCCCCTGAGATTTCTAGGGTTACAGGGGTATACCACCAAATCAAGTAGTCACCAAGGAAGACAGTTACATATTTAGTTCCTTGGATTCCCCGCTGCGAGTCTATTGCCTACGTATTATCAGATGACTTTTTCTATTAATTTGTCATCTTGACAAAACATGACAGAAATCTCCATGACCACAAATTAGATGAATGCCAGTACAGTTGCCTTTCTAAAGATTGACCTTGTTAAATGTATTTCGTACACATAAACGTTACCTTAACATTCAAATGCGTTGAGCCATGTAGCAGCTCATGCCACCTCCCCAACAGCCAGCTACCATTCCACTATATACACAGGCTATTTTGCAATTGTTATCCTCAATATCTTCAGAACATACATCTCTCATACTAATTTATACTTACATGTTAGTGACACCTATTGTTTCAACATTCCTATTAGTTTACACATGAGTAGAAAATTAGATCCCATTTGTCACTTACTTGGTGCAATGTCAAACACAGAGTGAGAGAATAGCACATGGCAATGTGGTTTTGGTGTTGCCATGGTAGCAGTAGTTGTGAACAGAAAAACCCCATTGGTAAAGAATATCAGAAATCAGTAGAAATATTTTAAAAAGTAAAGACATTGGCTTTCAGTGGGTGTTTTATTTTGATGGGTGTTTATTTTTTTAATATAAAATTTCTATTAAAATAAGGAGTGATTTTCTCTGAGAAATGATTGATGTTGCTGAAGATAAGGTTTGTAAAAATGTGCTGAAATCAACTTTAAAGAGGGCAAGGACTCTCATCAATGAAAACAAATATCTATATGTGACGTAAATATTCATTACCATAGTTTTTCTGGGTCTGGAGCATTCACATTGGTGAATTCTCCAAGGAAGTACATTTGGAAGCTCTTGGGCTTTTTGCATTTTCTTCTGGGGTATGTGCATTTTAATTCTGCACATACGTTTCATGCTTCAATTCTTATGATTCATAAACATGATTCTTTTTTGTGATGGTATAGATAGGATTTGACAAGGATTTAATAATTCAGGGACCAATTAAAAGTGATGCAATAATGTTAATTTCTTCTAAAATATCAAATAGTATAAAAACTTCTTTAAAAGGTGGCCTGTACTAAATTTGTCATTAAAAAGGCAGAAAAATTAACTATCTTTACTTATTTTCTCCATTTGCCAATAACATGACCTCTACACTATCTATCTATCTATCTATCTATCTATCTATCTATCTATCTATCTATCTATCTATCTATGACCTACTTATCATTTACTTATCTACTTAACTCTACAATACATCTTACCTACCATTTTATACCCAGATATTTTTGAAGAAACTGAGGTAAGCACATAAGCATGTAAGAAGCATTACAAGAGACTAAATATATAAATAGTGAACTAAATCCCACAGCACGGCTTTGTGCTCCATGTCATATGAATACATGGCAAGAAGCAATTATTGTTCCTTGGAAGGAAAAGGGGCCTTCATAGAATGAACATCTAAACTATACATTGAATTATAAGTAGATAGCCACTTTGTAGGTAACTGTTATTAAGGAAATACACCGAGGAAAGAATTTTGATAATATTATCATGAAATAGTGTTATAAATGTCATAAATTTATCTAAGATAATTGGAATAAAATGATTATTGCCTCTATTTCTTAATCAGTATTATGTGTGACTTGCCCTAGTTAGAAAGAAATATGATATTCCATTTTAGCCTCTGAATGCACTTGGATATTATAAACTCTGAAATATCTGGTTCACGGATGAGAAGTAGCCTCTGGTCTTGGCATTGGAGTTATTACCACTTGTCTGCATTTGCTGAGTGATTTGGAGCCTGCCTGAAGGTTAACTTGCATGATGCCTCTGGCTCTTTGAAAGACTGGCCGTGTACATTTGCCGAGCTGCCCTGTTTTGGGAACTCTGGATGTCGTACAAACAACTCTTTTTTAAGTTTTCTTTTGTTTTTCATTTCTTTTTTATTGGATATTTTATTTATTTACATTTCAAATGTTATCCCCTTTCCTGGTTTCCCCTCTGCAAACTCCTTATCCCCTCCCTTCCCCCTGCTTCTATGAGGGTGCTCCCCCACCCACCCACTCCCACCTCACCACCCTGGCATTCCTCTACACTGGGGCATCGAGCCTTCACAGGACCAAGGGCCTCTCCTTCCATTGATGACAGATAAGGCCATCCTCTGCTACATATGGAGCTGGAGCCATGGGTCCCTCCATCTGGGCTCTTTGGTTGGTGGTTTAGTCCGTGGGAGCTCTGGGGGTCTGGTTGGTTGATATTGTTGTTCTTCCTATGGGGTTGCAAACCCCTTCAGCTCCTTCAGTCATTCCCCTAACTCCTCCATTGGGGTCCCCATGCTCAGTCCAATGGTTGGCTGCGAGCATCCACATCTGTATTTGTCAGGCTCTGGCAGAGCCTCTCAGGAGACAGCTATATCAGGCTCCTGTCATCAAGCACTTCTTGGCACCAGCAATAATGTCTGGGTTTGGTGGCTGCATATGGCATGCTCTACGCTTTGTCCCTGTATTTACCTTTAGACGGGAGCAATCCTGGGTGAAAAGTTTTCTTTTGTATGAGGGGCCAGGAATGGTAAACCACTACTTGCCATCCATTGCAGGACGCCTTAAAGATGCTCTCCAACAGGATTGTCATAACTTTACCACTTCAAAACAGGATCATAATCTCACTAACATGAAATTATGACAGAATTGGATATTAGAATCAATTTCCTCAAGATGGCAAATCTAATGCTTCCTAATTTTAAGATGTCTCAATCAAGGGAAAGTAAAGAGGGGAAAATGCCAATTTTTAAGAATCCTATTCAAGTCATATCTTATTCATAAGCTCCAGATGATTGCAGCTTCCATTGGGTGGGTCTGATTGACATTCAAGAGCCTGACTTCCACATATGCAGAGTCTGGCATCTTGCTGGTAGAAAAGTGGTCATGATCGCAGTGGAGTGGTAAACCTGTGCTTGGGTTTTTATTATGATAAACTGCTCCAGTTACTGCTCAAGAATGCCAGGTCTGTTTCAAGGACAAAGACATTTCCCTTTAACGGTGTCTGGTGTACTGGTCAGGACAGTTGTGTAGCTAGATTTGAACAATTTTATGGTCTTTTGTGGAGATGTATTTTCTTTGAGTCTTGACAATGTTATAGGAGCCAGAATTATGCAAACTTTGAAATATCCCTGGTGACAGCCAGTGCAACCCTTCAGTGAAAGGCCTGACTGATTTTTCTGCCTTGAGCTGTCTCAAAGCTGGTATTCTTCAGATAGATCTGGCAGTGCGCACTCTGAATGGGACATCACTGTGGATGAATTAGAGCTTGCACCTGGATCTCTCTTGATTAGTGGTGCTGACATGTCGCCTGTCTTTTGCTGTGGTATGCATTTTGCTTTTAAATGAAAGCATTTCATGAATGTGTTTTGCGAGCTTCTGAAATTTTTTTCATGTGAACTCATGAAATCCTTACCCTTGTAAAATGTATCAGAAAAGTGAGTGTGACTTGCCTGCCTATCATTTCTCAAATGACCTAAACTAACAGGATTGCTGGCTACCATTAAGCCATTGTAATAGAGATGCTGACTGCCTAGACAAACCTTAGCTTGAAAAGATTCCTGTTACTGATAGGAGAAACAGTAAAGATGGAGTCAGTCTTGTATAGCTTCAAGTCAGTAAAGAAAAGTATACATGAATAAGTAGAATATGAAAAAGTATAAAATATACAGTAATCTTTAGAAATCATGTCAAAGTTATTCTTTGACAGTTTCATACATGTATAAAAAGCAGTCTGATGACTCTCACCCTTCCTCATGTCCTCCCTGGCCCTGTATGCGCTCCGACAAATCCCTGTCTCATATTTTTCGTTTGTTTGCTTGCTTGCTTGCTTGCTTGTTTTTTCATCCACTGAGCTTTGCCAGAGCTGTCTGCATGGCTATGGGTTTGGAACTATTCACTGGAGGTCAGTTGGGCTCACAGTGGGTATCCAGTTTAGACAATGATTCTCTCTCTTCAAGAATCTACTAGTAGCCAAGGTGTCAGCAGAGAGGGTAGGATTCCATGAGCCTCTCATAACCGACTATTGAAAAGGTCGGTCTTGTGCAAAAACAGTGTAGGTAGCGACTGCTGCCCTATGTTCACTTTTGTAATGGCTCCATTGTGGCTCAAAGATGGCAGTTGTCAGTTCTCCATACATTCTGGCTCTTCCCACCCTCTTTTCTACCACATTCATCAAACTTTAGTGGGGATGGTAGAAATGTCTTGCTTAGGGCTGAGTCTTCAGCTGTCACTTATTCTCAGCACATTGAGGAGCCATGAGCCTCCTCATTCACGGCTGTCAAGGCTGAGACTAGTACTTGTCTATAGGTATACGCTGAAATATGTACATGGTGGTTTGACACTATGTCAATTTAGCTGAACAACAGTAACAAGATTCCCTCTAGAGATTGCCATCCCAGTCATGTGTTTCTTCCTGCATTCAAATACCAGACATGGATTTCCTATTATAAACAAATTATTTTCTTTTATGTAAGATTCTTAATAAGGACATTAAAAAATCAGAATAGGCCTTTCATATCACATGATTACCTATGAAAGCTCTAACATACTTTATAGTGTTCCTGATTTTCATAATATTTTCTTTACTAGGAATCCACTTTTAAGACAGCAGTTGTTTTAGGTAGCATTTAAAAAATCAAACAATTGATATTACTGTTTATTTTTAATTTTTTTAGAAACTACTTGAAGACTCAAAAAGAAATGTTTCCAAGGATGGGTGAGGCTATGTGTAGAGTACTAGACTAGGCTGCAAGAATCCAAGGTTTAATCCTCAGTACTCTCTTAATACAGTTTCTACAAATGTTGAATAAGAATAAAAGAATTAGTCTGAAAGTGCACAAGTAGTATATATCTTTACTCCTTTTTATTTTATCAACTCTCACAGACCACAGATGATGCCAAATTTCAGTTACTATAGAATTTTAGATTGGGACACAATATTTATAATATGGACAGGACTGCTTATTGGTTTTCAACCCTAAAATATTCCCTTTTTATTTTTAATATAGCACACACAGAAAGAGAGTAAATCAAGGGCTAGTATTTGAATGTTCAAATTCCTGTTGGGTGTAGGGATTCTTCTTGAAGTAGACATAATCCTGAGATTCTGCTTCATCACTTAAGATATTTAGAGTTACTTTCTTGTGGCTATCATAGGGCAGAAAATGGGAGAGAGATATAGTAACAATTTATAATTAGTTAAGTAGCAGAAAATGTTGGGCAGTTTTTGATAGTAAAAAGAATTTAATATGGATGCATTAAACTTAATGATATAGTACAAGGCCTAAAGATATTTTGACTAATTTGGTTTCTAACTATAATAATATTGCATCAAAGGTCTAAGTGTTGGCTATTGAGGTAAGGTAATGACTTAGTATGTGAACTAATTGTCTCTTATATATATCAAATTTAATCTAGTTGCTTAAACCAGCACATAGCTATCATCATACAGTTTCTGTGGGTTGAGAACATTGGCATGGTTTTAATTAGTCCTCTGCCTTGAGGGATTTTTCACAAGAGTAGGTATAATGTCTAATCTGATGTTAGGAGAAAGTTAGACTTCAAAACTTGTGTCTGTGATTGTTTGTAGGACATCGTTCCCATTGGTTATTGGGATGAAGATGTCTATCTTATATCGGTGGTTGTGAAACTACCTTCAGCTTTTGTCATGTGGATCACAATAACATGGCAGGTTAGTTTACCAGGGTTAGCAAGAATGTTGACTAGCCAAAGAGAAGTTATCACTAGTGTAATATTATTCTAGAAGCGACATCTCATCAAATTTCCTATATCCTGTAGATGAGAAACAAGTCACGGACTGTTCATAGTGAAAATCAGGAGTTGTACAAGGACATAAATATCAAGGGGGCCAAGGTCTATCCTGGCATCCAGTTTCCTGAGGTCGGCAGTAAAAGGGGTGTGGCATTAGCAATTGTGGCCAAAACTTGCTGACTTTTGGCAGTTGAACCCTTTCTTGCTCTTCTGGGGCCAAAAGCTACTGGCTTCTGGCAATTGAACTCTTTCTGAAAGCAGCAGTAGATTAAGAAGAAAACTTAGTTACTTGGGCTCTTTTCTCTTTGGCTCTATATATGCCTATGTTGCAGATTTGCCTAGAGCCGAGTATAGCCGTCTCATCTGCTGAAGGACTTGTGAGAATCTAGATCCTGTGGTAGTCTACATTTATATGCTGAGTTCTAATCCTTGTTTCTAATCTGAGATTCTGAGGCAAAACTATTTCTTAAATTAAATATAATATGTCGGGATTTTCATATCTAGTAGAATTGTGATTTGACCATGTTCAAGAACTATAGTGTATTTTAGCTGAAAACTAAATCCCATCTACTAAGTTTCTAGGACTTTGCTTCAGAAAATAAAGAGCTAGTCATTTAATAACAATCTTAAAGCGTTAGTTATGCACTGGGACAAAGGGTTTTTTTTTCTATCAGAATGGCTTTATTAATCCAAGGTACCTAAAGTTTCATTAAGTTGAAATACTTTGAAGAACTGCTCCTTTTAGGAGTTTGAAAAGAGAACTCTTGAGTGTTGGAGCTGCACATGGAGTAAAATCATTGGATGAACGTTTTCTTTGTGATTTTTATCCGTTTACTTTCTTCTTCCCTTCCTGCTCTGGAGATTAAGTTGGACTTGAACTAAGAACAAGCCCCCTGTTCCTCCCTCTCAGATATTGAAGCTACAGATGGGAGCCGCCACATATGTCACTTCTCTTGGTCACTAACTTAATCATTGCTAAACGTGACTACCCAGTACTGACTTGGATCATGCTCTCTTCCACACACATGTCTCCATCTGGTTTTGATAAGCCAAACCCAATAAATAAATAAAATGAAACTAATGTGCCCCCTCAAAAAACACTTGCAATAAGTCTATATATTTAAATAAACAATAGCAAAAGCAAAATAATAAATCTTAGGTTATAGAACAGAAGTTTTAAATATTCTAGATTACTTAAAATGCTCAATATAATATAAATACGATGTAAGTTGTTATCATGCTATATTGTCTAAAAATAATGAGGATAAACCCTGTATATGGTGAGTGCATAGATAACTATTGTAGTCTTAAAGAACTGACACATGTAGCCATTGTAGAGCTAATGGTATACTAGTCACAATGGAAGAATAACAAAAGCTTAGGAATTTTGTTACATATGTGTATTTGTTTATGTATTTTGTTTACGTATGTGTACATCTCTGTGTGTGTATACTCAGCATTTTCCTCATTTCTTAAAATGATATGATACAATAACTACTTGCTTATTATGTACATATGAGAGTATCTGCCTGTTATGTACAAATATTATACAATCCAAGAGAAGAGTATAAGTTATAAGATACTATCACACAGTTTCTGTGGGTTGAGAACCTGGGCATGGCTTTAATTAGTCCTCTGCCAGTATCCACATATTTGGTACCACTGGAAGGTCCTGGGACTAAATAGTTTTATGTAAATATCATTTCAGACAAAGGTCTTGAGCATCTCCAAGACTTGCTACTATTGGAAGAAAAGAATCAATTACTCATGGATACTGAGAACCATTTATATGCGAATTAGAAGGAGAGCAACAAAAAAGAAAACCAGATAAAACACAAAAGCTAAATTTTCTGTTAACTATATACTACAAGAGGTGGCTACCCCTGCTCCTCTGTTCAGATGACATGCATATGTTCTGAAGGGTTTTAGACAGTGTGAAGTTTAGGGATTGAAGAGCTTCCAGAGCATACACTTGTGAGCATCTGTAAAAGCAAGTCTTCATGTGAGATTGTGGTTGATTGACTGACACTCTTGCGTTGATGTGAGCTTTTCCCCAGCTGGTTGATCGTCAGAAGCGATGGCTAACACTCCATGGTTGATGTACAAAAACATGTCCCCTGAGGGCAATTGGCTCTGATGGACTGAACAGAGGTAGAATTGGTTCTGCTGATCCCCTTCTATGGCTATAGAACAGATAGTCTTTCTCTAGATTCATTAAAATAATTCCAGTATCACAGTTTTGGGAAATACTGGTCCAGACCAAACATAGATTCTTGAGAAAAAATTGTCTCCTGAGCATGACAACATTTTTTTTTTCACTCTGAAATGCAAAACAAATTTTGTTCTCCATTAGGAGGGAAAAAAGAAGAGGCAATTAGAAGCACAATGCCTATGACCCCAGAGAAGTGTGGAGGGAGCTTTCATTCTTTGGCATGTCTACCAGGAGCTATTAACTCAGAGCTTCAACCACCAGACTCAGACTGCACATGGCAGTTTAGGCAATACAAAAATGTGTGGTAAACAAGAGAATGTGAATATGGTCTACAAAAATCAAATTATACTATGCATAAAATACTCTGTTAACACTAAAATTTGTCTATAAGCCCTATATGCTTACAGACAAGGGCTGAATAAAATAAAAAGAAATCTTAGGTTTTTTCTTATTAACATATTCTATTTTGTTATCGCCATGATATTTGTACTTCCTTTCTTTTAAAAAAAAAATTGTAGAATTAAATTTCACCAATGCGGTGACAACTGTTTGCAATGCTGAGCTGATGGAAAAGATGCTTCATGAGTTCAAGTAAGTCACATCTGACTGTAATGAGACTAAGTTTAGAGATACGGTTAGCCAGGGAAGGCAATCTCCGAGTAACATGGAGGGATATTATAACAACACAAATATCACAAATCAAAGGATATGACTTATAGCTATGCCTCCAGTAACTGGCAAGCACCAGCACAATTGCTCAACAGAAATCTGAGACTCTGATTAAAATCATTTCTTTTTCTCCTTGCAGGCTGTGAACCCATTCCTGTCCGTTACCTTGAGTGGAGCGACATAGAATCTATCATAGCCATCGCCTTTTCTTGCCTGGGCATCCTTGTGACGCTATTTGTCACCCTCATCTTTGTGCTGTACCGGGACACACCTGTGGTCAAATCCTCCAGTAGAGAGCTCTGCTATATCATTCTGGCTGGTATTTTCCTCGGCTACGTGTGCCCTTTCACTCTCATTGCCAAACCTACTACCACATCCTGCTACCTCCAGCGCCTCCTAGTTGGCCTCTCTTCCGCCATGTGCTACTCTGCTTTAGTGACCAAAACCAATCGTATTGCACGCATCCTGGCTGGCAGCAAGAAGAAGATCTGCACCCGGAAGCCCAGATTCATGAGCGCTTGGGCCCAAGTGATCATAGCCTCCATTCTGATTAGTGTACAGCTGACACTAGTGGTGACCTTGATCATCATGGAGCCTCCCATGCCCATTTTGTCCTACCCGAGTATCAAGGAAGTCTACCTTATCTGCAATACCAGCAACCTGGGTGTAGTGGCCCCTGTGGGTTACAATGGACTCCTCATCATGAGCTGTACCTACTATGCCTTCAAGACCCGCAACGTGCCCGCCAATTTCAATGAGGCTAAATACATCGCCTTCACCATGTACACTACCTGTATCATCTGGCTGGCTTTTGTTCCCATTTACTTTGGGAGCAACTACAAGATCATCACGACCTGCTTCGCAGTGAGCCTCAGTGTGACGGTGGCCCTGGGGTGTATGTTCACTCCCAAGATGTACATCATTATTGCCAAACCCGAGAGAAATGTCCGCAGTGCCTTCACCACCTCTGATGTAGTCCGCATGCACGTCGGTGATGGCAAGCTGCCGTGCCGCTCCAACACCTTCCTCAATATTTTCCGGAGAAAGAAGCCTGGGGCAGGGAACGCCAAGTGAGTTGTCTAATCTGAGGTTCTAGGTCTCTCTCTGGTTTTGTCTCTCCCTCACACGCACACCCTCTCTTCCTGCCTCATCCCCTCTCTTTTTAGCCTCTCTCTGTTTAAACTGTCTCTTGTTTTCTTCCACTCAACATTTTTCAAACCTCACTGCTGCACTAGGGATATAAACTTAAAAGTGCTTTTTTTTAATCCCGTTCCTTTGAAACAGCAAGAATCATGGAGCAGTGCTGGCCAGAGACCAAAGCTCTTTCTAGAGATTCAAACTGCAGTTTTGTCAGGAACGTATTTCCTGTGATGTAGGTTCCAGTCTAAGGAGAATAAATATGCTCTGGTCCGGGTCAGAGAGGCAAGCAGTAGTTCTAAGTGAAAGTTTAGACCATGGTAGAAGATAGTTTCTGATTTATTTTTATTCTGAAACCCTGCTTTTAACCATCTGGGGTGGAGGGTAAGAGGCTAGGCATCACAGGGCGATTGCCTCTTCAAAATTGGATTGCAACGGAGCATCAAGCATATCCTGTTATGATGGCCCGAAGCACCTGCTGTATCACAGTACATTTATTTATTCAACTTTAATACATATTGTAATGAACATGTTCCACAGGGTTGCACATGAATTGGGACACCTCCTCTTCATGGTCATGATTAGAATAATTTTATTTTTTTAGTCACAAAGCAAAACATAAATAAGGTAAACTAAATTTGAACATCAAATTCTAAATGATTTACATTCTGGTAATTCTAGGTAATAAACTTTCCATGATAATGATTTTAGTATGTATTCCCTTATTCTATTAATTTTTTGTACATTCTAGCGCGCTGAGGCTCATGAAAACACATTTTGTGCAATATTTATAATTTTTAAAAAAAGACATGGATACTTGAAATTTTAAAGAAAATAGAACTTTCTAGTAATTCAGCAATTTTCACTATTAGCAGAATTATATTTGCTCTTTGAGATGGATTTTTAAAATGAATGTCAATAGCAAGTTACATAATAGACATTTTATAGCTATTACATCCATGTAAGTCAGTGAGTAAGAGAGATAAATGCCACTTTCCTCCTGTGTAGCTAAAGAAATGGAGCTTCTACAAATTTATGTAACTTTCAGTGTAATTTCCCTTACCCTGTCTTTGCCTAAGTCTTAAAATGGTATAAGATTTCTTATCTTAACATATATCTGAATATATATATACACTAAGTTCTGTATTTTTTAAAGCCACACATAGACATCTTACAGAAATCATGTAATTTGTGGCTGTGATACAGAAGTCTTTAAGGAAAAAACATCCCTAACACTTCGCAGCATTAGAATGAAACCAACAATTCATGCTTATTTCTCATATTAGCTAATTTATAAGCTACTGGTCATAAAAGATGCCTAGTAATGTTTCTCTCCTTGTCATGATTTTTCTTTTAGCCAGTGTTCCATCAATAATGACTTCCAGAGAGTTCTTAGCACAACAGCAAAGCTCCAGGTCCATGACATGAACAATAAATAAATAAATAAACAAGCAAACAAACCATTAGCTACAGTAGACAGCTGTGAAATACCTTCTTATTTCACTAAGAGTGGCCAAGGGTGAGAGAAAGCATATCAGCAGGAAGAAGATATCTTTGGAGCTAGACAGGTAGCTAGGTAGGCGGCTTGGTGGGTAAGAGCACTTGCTGCACAGACATGAAGTCCTTAGTTAGAAAACATAATCACACATAAAAAGCCAGGAATCACGTGCCCCTGTAACCCCAGCACTATGGAAGAAAGTATAAGTAATGGATGGTTGCTAAGGCTTTCCGGCCACCAGCCTAGCCTCAGCTTCTGTGAGAGACCCCAAAGGAGGGTACAAAGTATAGAATACCATAGCAGGACACCAGACATCCTTCTAATGTCTGTAGTCCTGACGTGCTCTCACAAGAGCGAGTACTCCCTTTATATATGCACGCACACACACACACACACACACACACACACACACACACACACTGGGGAAGGGGCACTTTAAACTAATATTCACAAGCAGTGAGTTTTGATCATGCATCATTCTGAGCATCTACGGGATTGGGATGTCTCGGGCTGGTATCCGGGAATATGATTTTCTGTGGAGGGATGGAAATGCTGTACTCTGTGAGTACAGAGCTTATGCTGGATGCTGGCATGCAAGGGAGCCCTTTGACACTGTGGGATTCATGCCTTGCACTTCCTGAGCAGCCAGAATCACTGTACATTTGGACCAGCCTCCCACACCCAGACTGTTTTCCCTATAATTTGAGAAGACTCCTTTCCCAATTATGACTTTACAAATTAATTTCATTTGGGATTTGTCATCAAAGGAAAGTTCAGTGGAATCTGAGCTTATTGATTTGGTTGTCATGGAATACTCGCTTTCACCAGTAAACTGTCTAACTATTAGCTACAATTTAACAAGCCTTTATCAGGGTGCTATGTTGATAAATTTAGTTCCAATTAATAAAGATAACTCTCACAATTTGTAGCTTCTTCAATATGTTCCAGGCAAATGAGCTGACCCACAGTGGGTGTCTGGGGCTAAGCTTCTCTGAAAAAACAATAACTTGATTATCCAGTTTTCTCATTTATTCTCCTCTTGCTTCTGTTATAACTCTCCACAAGACTGTAATTTTAAAATATAACAATAACCTCAGTGCCTATATTTTTGCCTTTTTTTATTGCCATTTTTTTTTTTTTGGTTTGTCTCCAAAGTTACAAAACCACAAACAATCTAATACCTTCTGCAGCAAGAAAAAGCTGGCAGATTTTTGCAACAAAAGCAAGGGGTTTGAAACTCTAGCCAACGTTTCACCCAATGAGTTTATTGCCTTCGGAATGTGCAGTTTCTACATTTATGGTGCACTGAGGGTGTTCAGCAGTCTGTTCAGACACCGGAATGAGTGTCTTCCACCTGCTCTATAGTTCTTCTGGGGGTCCCAGGTCCAAAGACAGTCTCTTAGCAGCCTGCTTCCCCAGTGCACAGAGAAGCTCATGGCATATGGCTCATCTTGCCAGATTTATTTAAATACTTTGAATTTTGTCATAGTAAGATTCTGATAGAACTGAAGATTTGAATGCTTGCTCTGCATTTTCTGGGGGATAAAGCTGGCAAGAGTTTAATCGATAAATTTGGCATTTAGCTTGAGCTCTTCAGTCACATGTCTTGTTTTTAATTTTTGTTTTTGGTTCAAGTCTTTGAGGCATAACGTAACTTTAAAAGGCCAGCCAAAGCGTAGTGGCTTTTCATAACTCTACTTTCCTTGATGTGTCCTGCAGAGTCATTTAAATTGGAAAATATTTAGTCATGAGCTAATATCAAACTTTTTATCCTTTTTGGCAGTTTAAGTGATAACTTAAACACAAATTAGGTATGACTTCCTATTAAGGCAATAGTAATTTGACATAACTGAAAGAGCAAAACTACCAGGTTTATTTACTAGCATACTTATTTAAAAATATTAATAGCATTGTCTAACTAGCATTTCAAGTTATTTTCTAAATAAACTGAAGTTAACTAACCGTCCTAGTTAGGGTTACTGTGATGTAATAGTGACCAAAGCAATTTGGAAAGAAAAGTATTGATTTGGCTTACCCTCTGCTGTTCATCGTTTGAGTAAATCAGGTAAGGAATTCAAGCAGAGCAGGAACCTGGAGGCCACTGAAGAGCGCTGCTTACTGGCTGGCTCCCCATTTCCAGCTCAGCCTATCAGCTTACTTTCTTACAGAACCCAGGACCATGAGCCCACAATGAACTGTTCCCTCACCCCATCGATTACCAATGAAGGTGTTTCACAGGTTGGAGGCTCCCTCCTCTCTGATGACTAGACCTCGTGTCAAGTTGACACAAAGCTAGTCAGTTACTTAGTACACGAATTTAAGGTAAACTGAGAGCCAGTTTGGTAGTTCATGGAGATGAAAAGTTGGAATACTTACCTTTGAGCTTCTATATTCATAATTTGCATAGAAGTGAACTATAATGACAAGGAAAATATGATGCTCTAAGAGTAATGTTCATGCACACGTTCTTATGGGAACTGACTACTACAGTGCTGCAATACTCCTTAAGCATTTCTGTGGCTTTATTTTATTGTTGTTTTCGTATTGTTTTGTTTTTGTTTCTCCGAATTCAAGAGAGAACTGAAGTACTGAAAACACTGTACTAAGGGAATATCCTTCAACTCACACCTGTAATGGTTAGTTTTGATTGACAACTTGGCACAACATGAAATTGCCAGGGAAGGGAATCTCACTGAGATGGTCTGGATGGGTTAGGATAGGAAAGATTTTCTTAATTGCATTAATTAAGCTGGATAACCCAGTCTACGTGTGGATAGCACTGTTTCATGGGCCAGGCCTTGCATGGGGTAATAACCTATTTGCATTCTTTACTTTCTGTTCCTAGTTAGGAGTATGAGGTGACTAACTCTCTCAAGTGCCTGCTGAGGTGACCCCCCTGCTATGGTGAACTGTAACTTGGAACTGAGAGCTGAAATTAACCCTTTCTCCTCTGAGTTCCTTTGGTTGGGGGGTTTTATCACAGCAATAGAAGTAAAAATTAAATAGCTCCCTACTAGAGGCTTGTGTCTTTAGTAGTAGTCATTATTCCTCTGGTCAGCATTGGGTTTCTCTGTTCTACTTTGATTAAGAAGAGAAACCTGACTGTGAGCCAACAGGTATCACAGGGAATCACAGCCCAGCCATACATCTCTGCTCTGGTAAGAACACACACCCTATTATGAATCAAGATGAAAATTCTTGCTACTCTGAGATTATTTTTGTTGGGCTTCCTGCAAGCATCAGACTGGCAGGGAGATGATCTAGGTGAGGCAAGAATGAAACTCGGCTTAACCTGACTTAGCTAGCAGGTACTGGGTCAAACTTCTGGAGTCTGACGCAAGTCATTTATTTTAGCCATATTAAAGCACAGTGCAAAATACTTCTGACTTCTTTCATAAAAATGAGCACTCTTGGCTTGGAAACAGTGCTCAAGATTTGGGGTTTAGGGAGAATGACTGAGGTTAACATAATGTTTGTGGGAGTCAGGACTGACCTGGTCTGAAGATAACACAGAAATGGCATCTCTCACAAGGAGAGGCTTTATGGCTTAGAAGCAGTGCTGAAGATTTAGTGGGGAAAGTCTGAGACAAGCAAACATAATATTCTAGGGGATGCAGGTGAAGGCTGGTCCTACAGATAGCAAAAGCTAAGCAGGTTGTAACTACATGGTTTCCCAGCATGCCAGGAGAAAGCTAGGTAAATATCTCCTTCCATGGAAGAGACAAGCCTGTGTGTTTAACTTTCCTGGCTTCCTGAGCATAAGGACCTCTTACTCCTTAACATTAACGTAATTCTTAATTTATTTCATATCGAACAGGCAGTTTTATTGAAGCATTTGTCATCCAATTTTACTATTTGATAATAGTATTTACTGGGCCGTTTGTGCAATTGACTCTGTTACTTATCTAATCAATTATTGTTTCAACTGTAAACTTGGAAACATTTTAATATTTGACATAATGCTAGACAAGATATAAGAACAAGGCACTGACAGTTGCAATTTTGCCATATAGTAAAGGAGACAAATGTAAGTCAACATGAGGTATCTATCATAAACGTCCAGGCATGAAAGTCTGTTTTCCTGGGCTGTAGTGTCTAGGGAAGGTTTGGAAAGGTTTTATCATCGCACGATAGCTTGGACTTCATGCTAGTGAATTTCTTCAGTGGTACGAATCGCTCTACAATGAGTTTATTTCACATGTAGAAAATAATATAAGTGACAATCCCACAATGTTCATTTGCTTCTGGGCCAACGCATGCACTCTGATCAAAACAGCATGGGGTCTGGTGTGAGGATGGAGCCAGTGGGTAAGCTTAGAGATACAGGAAGAAGACGAACTACAGCTGCTATCTAGCTTTGAACGCAATGTTAGATACTTGTTCTATTAACCAAAAAGTGCAGTAAAGGTCTCTGTGGAGAGTCAGAATCATTTCTAAGCTTTATGGGACAAGGTTAAGTACAGAAAGACCAGGTAACAGAAGTTCAGTTTTAAGGTTTTAAGTTCTAAAAGTAAAAGCCAGAATGAAACTTAAATCTAAAGTACTGCTTTTCTTTTCGTTCTGAGTTTCATTCATTTCAACCAGAAAAGCAGTTAAGGGAGTGGAACTAAAGAAATAAAGGTAGGATGTAGTGGTTGTCACAATTTTATCCTGGAAGATAAAACCTGCATGATGAGGACATGGAAAGGCTGCGGTGGGACCGGGGGAGGGTGAGCAGTGGCACTTCAGAGCTACTGGTTGACGATGCTGTAAGGGCACCCACGTGGAGGTGTCCATGGGCTACTTAAGAATTTAAGTTTGGCCATCAAAATGAAGGTCTCAGCAAGAGCTGTGGACTTGAAGCACAATTGTCAAAACATTTGAAAAAGACAGGACACACCACACAGAGAAAGTACAGACATGAGAAATGAGTACGAAAATAGAAGAGATAATATTCAGGAACATTTTCTATAAGTGCCCTGCATGTAGAGGCGAAGGCTAGGATGGGAGGTCACCCAGCGGGGCCCATGGCTCAAGAGCGAGATGTGTGGGGGACCCCAGGAAGATGAGGATGGGCACAGTTTGCCTCCCGCCAAGGGGTCACCATGGTCCTCTGCTGGTTTTCTTTTTCCTAGCAAAGGACATGCCAAGTATACAAATAGCACAGAAACAGCTACTTTTAACATTTACATTTTTAAATTTTGAGTTTTAAACTGAGACAATGATCAGAAAATGCTATGACTTTTAAAAATCAGATGATAATCCAGCTTGAACAAAAGGTCACCTTTTGTAATAAGTTATGTGATTTAAATGTACTCAGCTTCCCCAGTGTAAGATGTGGGGCTTATTTGTTAACAATACTCATGGTCTAAAATGAATTTAGATATATTCACATGAGATCACTCAAAATGTCCCAAGACAGATCTGCTTATAACATTACTTTGCAAACAAGGAAGCAGTCATTTATTTTCTTTACTCATAAACTTCTGTGTCTGCTACTTTAATAATGTATGTAATTGTTCGGGGATTTAATAAAATGAATAAACTATAGCGCATGCCCTACAGGAATTTCTGCTTTATTGAGGGACACCATTACAATGGAAGTAGACACATTAAATAACACAGAGGCTAACGTCGTGATTTACATGCGGAATAACGACAGAGTTAGGTGTAATGTAGTTGGGGCTTTCATAGAAAAAGATCACAGACAAGTGGCCCACTCAGTGGGATGCTAGTTTACATGCTTCTGGAAGGTGAGAAATGCCAGCCTTGGTGGGTTCTGAAGAGGCTTCTTCACAGTCTCACAGGGCAGAGGGCAGAGAGAAAGGGAGGCGAGCTCTCTTCTGTACTTTTATAAGGGCACTGATCTCACGTGTGAGGCTTCATCCTCAGGATCCAATTATCTCCTAGCTACGTATTAACGTCACATTAAGGCAGAACTTCATCATTCATAGATTGGGAGGACAGAAACTTTCTGTAGCAAATGTTTGAACAATCTTGTTATTTTTAAGCTGGTAGTTGAGGGGATTACTTAACATTTACATATTCATTATGAAAATAGAGCCGTAACTGTACTTGTCTCATAGAATTATTGATATTAAATATTTCTATTTAATTTCTATAAAGGGCATGCTGGAGTGTCCAGCAGAGTCCCTATTAGTCATTGTTATCTAACATTAATATTATGAAAATATGGACAGATGTGTGGAAGCCCATGCCCCAACATAAAACTCCTCATACCTTCAAGGAAAGAGTGTTCTGGAAACAGCGAATATGCATTTTCACCACTAGCTCCTTTTGTGCACACTATGTGGGATGGCAAAGCTGCAGATCTGATGGAAACAGGGGCATGAGATGCTACTCACTATGAGGTGTGTGTGGGGAAGGATGCCCTGTTTGGCACAGTTTGGCATCTTGTCCATGCTTGGCCCCAGCTAAAAAAGAATGAGGTCATTCGCACTCCATCTGTTCACCTTAGCATCCAGTATAAAGTGTTACCTGCTCACTCACAAGCAAAGCAAGCTTGTAAAAGTAGTCTCCGAGCATAAGTATTGGCAGATCACAGACTAAGCACTCAAGAGAAAAGTTCCAATGGGATTAGAAGCTTTGGCTCATTTAGACAGAGCCTGTGGGCCTATTAATTAGAACTCTGTGGATCCGAGTTATAGACACCAACTTGAGCCAGTCTAAGCAACGGAGAGTGAGATATTTATTATATAGGATATGAGAAAGTCATGCTGAGTAGCTCATGTTGTGAGATTCAGAATACTCCTGGGCCATATGGAGTACCGAGATCCTGTGTAGAAAGATTGGAGGTCTATCGTTTTCTCTCTGTATGTGTCCTACATCTTCTGTGGATCCATTTGCTGTTTCTTTGGTGCTCATGGTCAGCCTATGAGCAACCATTCTAAGGCTCCTGAGTTTGCATGTTGTTACATGTCCAGCTACCCAGAGAGACTCATCCAGGTCCCTCTGCCTACACAGTTCTGGGTAACATGTAAACAACAGTAGCAGTACAAGGGAAGGGGAAAGTGCCAGCACGAGCATGGCACCTGTTTGGAAGGCATGGGGGGCATAGTGAAGTACGAGTAAAACCAGGTCTTACTGGTCATTTTATTTTGTGGGTTTCAGGCTATAAAATGACTTCCATTTGCATCAGACTGAAGAGGGAGAAGGGAAGAAAGATTTTTGCTTTATTTTTCTTTGCTTCATAGTAAAACCAGGCCACCAGAACACTGTCTATTGAAGTAAAATGCACCTAAGATGCAGACCAAACATAAAATGGCTATTGTTAACATTAAGTAATAAAATAGAAAAGGAAGAGGTTGTGGATAGAGTTAAGCTGGTGAAGAAGTGTCTGTCTGACTACCATGCACAAAGCCCTGGGTTTTACCTCTAACACTATCTAAACTGTGTGCTGGGGTACATTCTTATAATCCCAGCACAGGGGAGGTAGAAGCAGAAGAATCAGGAGTTCAAGGATATTCTCCACTATATAGCAAGCTTCAAGATCAGCCTGGGCTATGTGAGACCCTCAAAATAAATATAAAAACTCAAATAAAATATATAAAGAATACTTATTCAGGTTTACCAAAGTACATTTATAATTTTGTTTTATTTAAAAGGTTCAAAGGAACCTTGTAATGACTAAAGGTTACTGAATAGCACTTTCTATGCAGATTTTCTTTGAGATATATGAAGAGGGGCTGGGCAGTGGTGGCGCACGCCTTTAATCCCAGCACTCAGGAGGCAGAGGCAAGCAGATTTCTGAGTTCGAGGTCAGCCTGGTCTACAGAGTGAGTTCCAGGACAGCCAGGGCTATACAGAGAAACCCTGTCTCGAAAAAACCAAAAAAAAAAAATTATGAAGAGCCAGCTGACAGCCAAACTAGATCAAGTCTTGAGAGTGATGCAGTGGAAGATACAGAGAAATGACCATTTAGAAGAAACCAGTTACAAAGAGAAACTCCTTTTACCCAGTTTTCAGTCTTAAAGATATATGCTCTTCTTAAGTGACTTTCTGTTTGCAGGAGCAACTTTAAGATAGTTTGCTGGTCAGCCAGCCTAGTTTACATGGTAAGATCCAGGCCACTGAGCAAAGCTGTTTCACAAAAAGATACGTTATGAGAAAATACAGAAACTTGACCTCTGACCTCTCACAGGCATGTGCACCTGTCTACAGACGTGTGTACACACAAATACATGTGTCATCACACAAGAAAAGTTTTAAAAAAAAGATTTTTGTCAGTAGTTACACTAATTTGTTTTCTGTCACTATAACAAAATACTTGAAACTAGTTACTTATAATTTAGGACATTTACTTAGCTCAGAGTTTTGAAAGCCCACATTCCAAGATTGAGAGGCCCCACCTGTGTAGCTTAAGATGAAAGGCTGCTTGATTGACTCAAACACAATATAACTAAAGAAAGGAAATCAGTCCTGATGGGTACAAAATGACACAATGCATAAGGGAGGTTACTTTGTATCAATTCACTCTCAAGAGCCAACTCATTCCAAAGACCAACACCATTCCCTAACTAGGGCAGCATCTACTATACCCTAATCATTCCCCATGAGTTCCCACATCTTAAAGGTTCCATAGCCTCTTAATGATGTCATGCATGATAAAGCCTCCAAGCCCACGAACTCTGAGAGGTTCAAGCATATCTGAACCAAAGCAACAGGGCTAGGAACAATTTCATACAAGGATCAGGGTTCTTCTAGGAAAGTTCCAGGATGCAGTTTTTCTCAGGTTGTGAGAATGATTTGGAGGCTGGAGATATACAGCTTTCAAATCTGTAAGAGAAACAGTAGTAGCTCACTTAATAATGACTTTCAAGCACATGCTATGTGCTAGGTGCTAGGCCAAATACAGTGGTGGGAAAAACAGCTTTGGCCCTGCCCTTTGTGGGAACTAAATCTAACCAAAGACAACACACTGAAGGGTTAATAACAAGAAGTACAGGTGTTACAGAACACCATGAGACATTTAACTAATCTAAGAGTGTGGAAATGCTGACAGGAAGTATTGCTTAAGCTGGGACTTGTTTTTATTAATTTGTTCCTTAACAAGTTCTTACACGTATCTAATTCATTCTACCCACATTCACCCTCTATCTTCTCTTAATCATGCTCTATCCCTACCAGTGCCTCCTCCTTCTGCCACCAAGTTCCTGTCAGACTTTTCATGTCTCTTTATTTCTCCTTGCGACTCCTTAGGTTCAACCAGCACCATTCACAGGGCATGAGTCTGAAGTTGTCCACTAACTCAGTGGTCAAATCACTAAAGATAATGACTTTCTCCACCAGGACCCCTCAGCTACCAGTAGATACACAGGGTAGGGAGCTCTGGACTTCTTTCTCATCTAAGAATCAGTCTTGTACAGGTCTGACACAGACAACTTCAGCTGCTGTGAGTTCATGAGTACCATGGCCAGATCATACCCATAAAACAGTGTTTATAGTATTCTTGTCACCTGGATCTTACGTTTTTTCTATCCCAACGCTTTCATAATGTTCCTGGAGCCTAGAAGCGAGTACTCAGGGTATCTCATTTAAAGATGAGCGATCAATAGTCACTTAGCACTTTGGCCAGCTTTGAGTCACTGCATTAACTGCTGTTTGCTGAAAGGTAAGTTTCTTTAATCAAGGGTGAAGACAGCAGTAATCTATGGCTATGAAAAATTGTAAGAGGCAGATCAACATGACCAATTAGTAGAATGAAAGTATAAGGTTCATTTTCAGAGTCAATAGCTTTCCAAGTCATAAGCCTTTGACCAGATCCATGGTGCAAGAAATGAACTCCTGCATATAGAGTAGGCCCCAGATCTAGTCATAAATCAGTTGGTTACTGCCACAACAGCGGTGCCACTATTGCACAAGTATGCACCTCTTGACTAGCAAGTTGGTATTGTACCATGTAAGGTCAAAAGCTGGTTATGACCACAGCTGAGTTATCTCTCCTACATACCTACATAGCAACTTCTGGAATTATGAAAACTAGCCAGCAGAGAGGGCACTTCCAGGCAGGAAACAAAGGGTGCCTAGTTGAGACACCAGAATGTAAAGGCATGGAATAGAATAAACTATGGATGGTTGAAGACAAAGGGATGGTGGATACTCACTGCGGTCACAGCAGCATGCCTTGCGTTCACATTTACTTGTTAGAGAGTTCAGGGTGGTTGTTTTATCTCTATAGTGGAGACACTAATACCCCTATTCTGCCTACTACACTCTATTTATTAAGAATATGCAAAAGTTTTATGGAATCATGTTGCTGTAAGACAATATTGTTTAAGCATCTATTGAAAATTGTGGTTTCATATCCTATTTGTTTATGTTCTCAGCCTATCCAGTCCAGAAATTCACAGGCAGTTCAAGTTCATGTATTATCATGTACTACAACATATTCCCTTCCCCCACAAGAAGAATCCAAGGAATTAGTATATTTCAAAATTGTATATTCACTTCTTCTCATGATACCCATACAAGTGTTCTAGAATACTTACTCACATTTCTCACAGCTCAATAGTGAGAAGAGTTTATATATGTACATATTTAAATATGTACATGTTTTTTGTTTGGATATTTAATTTATTTATATTTCAGATTTTTTTTCCCTTTCCAGGTCTCTCCTTTGGAAACTCCCCATCCCACCCCCTCTCCCCCTGCCACTATGAGGGTGCTCCCCCACCCCCCACCCACTCCTGTCTTCCCTTCCTAGCATTCCCCTACACTGGGGCATCTAACATCCTCAGGCCCAAGGTCCTCTTCTCCCACTGATGGCCAACAAGGCCATCCTCTGCCACATATGTGGCCAGCACTATGGGTCTCCCCATGTGTATTCTTTGGTTGGTGGTCCAGTCTATGTGAGGTCTGGGGAGTCTGGCCAGTGTGAGAAGAGTTTTTTTAAAATGTTGCTCACACACTTAAAAGGAGAAATGTCTTCTCCTTTTAAAATAGTTTTAATATATATGCATTGTCCAACCGTGCATTCATTTTGAACTAGAATTCTTACTTTTAACACTCATTGAGTTTCAGTTCTGCAATTATGTTCCACAAAAATAATTATATAATCTTTTTATTTTGTACATGCGCACATATGTGTGTGTGTGTGTGTGTGTCTGTGTGTGTGTCTGTGTGTGTATCTGTGTGTGTGTATGTGACGGCAGCACATGTGTGGAGATCTTTATAGTTTCTCTTGAACTATCTCTTCAGCCTCCAAATCATCATTTCTATAATTAGTTTTTATGTTGAATATATGGATATGTTACATATTCGTGTAAAACATATCAACCATCATTAAAATCTATGCAGGTTAATATATGTGGTAGTATTTTACTTTAAAACCCATAAATAAATAAAAAGAATTGAAAAATCCAGATTCTAAAACAAGCCAATGATAATATATTACACATTTAATTTTATGTTTGACTTGATGCTTTATGTTATTGGTTCATATCTTTTGATGAGTGAGAGTTATTAATTTTGATGAAGCTAGAATGATCACTTTTTATGCTTAATTATTTTTATGTTCATCATAAAATATACTTGCCAGTCACCAGGTCTTCAGGGCTTTGTCTATTTTATTTATGAGCTTTGTGAATTTGACTACTACATTTAGTGCTATAATATATCTTGATTAATTTCTATGTGTGGTTAAAGGAATATGTCTTTATCCAGTTTCTACCATGAGTTACATTGACTTCTCATGGTTCTGAAGAATTCACATTTGAAATGAGGGTGCTGCTGGGTGAGTTTTACTGAGGACCCTCTACCTAGATGAGGACTTTGTATATATCTTCATGACTAGATAATTCCCTGAGATCTGTTTATAGAGTCATTAGCCTCATTCATGAAGGCTAATCCTAACTCAAATTTCAAAGTGAAGTTTCTAATGACTGGATAACATGTTCACATGGTCATAAAGCCAATAGAGCATTAGCAAAACTCTCGTAAGTCAGGAATGGCTTTCAATCACTCAGGCGGTCACGTTTTTCTCTTGTGTATCATCTGGTGGTGGACTGAAGTGAATTGAATGCATACTGTATTTTCGTAAAACTTGTTCAGCTCCATCTTTCTATCCTGCACTCCTTCCAGGATCTTGAATCCTCAAGTCCTGACTTCTTTGAGAAACTTAAATTCAAATGTACATGTCTACAGCCTGATTTAAAGGCTTCTTGACATCAACCCCATCTGTTTTGTTTTTCTACCTGGATTCTCTATTTGTTGTTCTATATCAAGAATATAAAATATTCTCAGGGAAAAATAGCTTGAAGATTATCTGCTTTCCCACTGAAATTCTCTTCCTCTGACTTATTGATCCCTTGGATTCTGGTTGTCATGGTACTGTCTCAATGTCTGCAAGTGGTTTTAGGAAAATATTTTATTTGTTTTTTCTACTTATTTTCAGCATAGGGGTTGATTTCCTCCAAGGTATTATATTTTGGCTAAAAGCTGAAGGTTTTTTTATACTGCCTAAATCTCTCCCTTTAATTTTTTCAATATGGTATGATACAACTATGATTCTGGGGGGAGCAGGGACGATGGTAGTTATGCTCTTAACAGTATGATACTTGCATAATTGCTCTACAGATTTGAGGGTGATGACACAAAACATAACTGTGTGATTACCATCCCTCTGTTTAATGATAAACAAATGAAATAAACCTTAATGGAAACAAAAGTATAATAGTCACTTTAATGACATAGCCAACATTTTTAGAATTCTATCCCAGCTATTAGGTCTCTTTATAATTATCTTTGCATGTTTGGTTTTCAATCTTGAACAGTCCCCAAACTCTTAACATTGTTCAAAAGTCTAAGTCCAGAATTTCTACTGGGACTCAAAACAATCTCTTAGCTGTGAGTCCCTGGAAAAGTCAATGAGGAAGTTATCTACTTCCAAAATACAATGGCACAGAGTAAACATTCCCATTCAAGAATGAGAAATGAGGCACAGATGGATGAGACCAGAGCAAAACTAAACTCAGCAGGGAAGCCATTAAATCCTATTCCTCCATGTCCAGCATTTGAAGAACATGTCGTGATAACATATCAACAGAGTTGGACAGTCCATTCCCTACAGCCGTATCATTAATGTCCCACATGGCTTCTCTCTTTGGGATGCTTCATTTGGTACCTGCCACTGTTCTCAGCACACATTTCTGCTATGTCCAATATTTTAAGTTCACCTAAACTTTAACTTAGGGTTTACCTGAATGACTCCATATGGATCCTTTATATGGGGAGCCTGGAGAACATTTGACCCTGGCCGATGCTGCCTCTCCTTGCAGGGTTTTCAATGGGGTTTTGATACACTCCTCTTTAACTTCACAACTCTTAACATTCTGCATGCCTACACAACCAGTTCCATGTGGATAAAACCATTCTGTGTTTGCTGCTAGCTAAACAGTAGCTGAGCTTAGACCAGAGTTTTAGTTTCTTCTTAGTGTCTGGGTGGTTGGACCTGGGAAATTTTTCTTCTAGGTACCCATTTTGAGTGGAGCATCCAGCAAAAGTCTCTTTTCAAAGGAAAGCCAAATGTGGCTGGAGTTTTACATACAGGAGTCTTGGATAAGCAGGTTACCAACTAACTCATGAAATGCCCCCAGTGACATTTTTTGGCCCTAGTGCAGAGAGACCAGCCTCTCTTTAATGACACTAATATCCTCAAGAGTGCATTCTCTTTGAAGGAAACTTTCAAATTCCTTTTCCTGATAACAGTCAATTTTATAAATGTTTTTAATCCTTTAATTTGCCCCAAATTATCACTATGAACCTGGTTCTGGTTAAAAGCAGCTAGTGATAACAGGGCCACAGACTACAAATAATGCTGTCTTGAAAATTTCTCCACAAAATTTGTTGACCTTTTACTTCAGAATTCACTTCATTCAAATTTTCAGATTATAGGTCAAATTACAGCAAAATGCAGTATAAATAGTATCTGGTACAGTTCCCCATATTGAGTCCTTGCTCCCATCTGAGTTCTCATTAGTCTCATTACCATCTGTGAGTCCACCTTGCACTCAAGTTTGAAATTCTATCAAGTCCACCCAGAAAGCTTGGCTTACAATTTTCTGGGTTTCTCTAGCTCATATCTTTCAATACTTCTAAATTTCTCCCATAAAACCAGTTCCAAATGCCTAAAATGACATAGTCATGTAGTGAAAACACTAATTCAGTCCTTTGACTGTTAAAATCAATAGGCGACACTGACTAAAGGTGTATTATGTTTGTGTTAGGCAGACTCCAGTTTGTATCAGACATTTTTCATAATCAAAAGGTTTTTTTAATGTTGAAAATGTAAGAAGAATTAGAAATAGCATGGAACGTCACAAACCAGTGTAAACCACTCAAGCACTTCTCAGAGAGTGTCGGTACCGTAAAAAAACAACTCTCCAGTCCAGCCTCTGGGTATCTGCTATAAAATGCACAGCATCTGTGGGCAAGGGGAGGTTCTGGAGAGGGTTTGCTCCAAAGAGCAAAGTATGGGAAACAACCTAAACTGACATCACTGAAGAACGGATAGTTTTGTGGAGCACAGTTATTCAGTTTAGTTTTAGTATTAAACTAGTTGTCTGTGCACGTAATCCCCCATGAAAAGGGCCATCGTTGAATGAAAATGTAGCATAAGGCCATACACGCAATATTTAATAATATAAAAATTTCCACATATTATTTGCTAATGCACAGTTATACAAATATTAGAAACAGATTAAAAAGTTCCAAAGGATGAAACAGATTTTCTCTTTAAAATGTGATTAGTATGTAGACTACTATATAGAAATCTTTAACGCATCCCTAGTGTTTTGCAGAGCAAATGGGTTTTACTATGTGATGAATTTGTGGTAGTAAATAAATAAAGCTTTATTAAATCAACTTTCATAGTCTCTTATTAGCTTGCAAAACTTAGAAAATAAGGATTTTTTAAATGGAGCAATATTTTATGACTGTAATAGGGAGACTGCATTTGTGTTTGTTAAGGAGCCTAATACACTGTATTAAATATGTGTGTTACAAGGAAAAATGAGAGAAATTAAAATTCACAGATAGGCTTTGTATGCATGCAGAGTTCCATTCACTGAGAAATAAATAAAAAATTTAGACAATGGGAAAAATGCATCTGGTTTCTGAAAACCAATCAGAAATACAAATGATCTTACTTATCTCTAGCTGTGACAACCAAAAAGGTAGACCATGGTCTGCTAAAATGGTCTTGAGTGGTGGCTGTCATTCTTCACGGTTAGTTTGGACAGCTGCCACATTATTTCCATGGTGAGCCATATATATATCCTTAAGACTGATCATCTGGAATTATCTAGAACATTCAGTTTCTACTAAAAGTAAATTCACCTCCAACTCTACCACAAACATGCAGCTTCAAACACAGGCAACCCACCCAACTGCATCTAGCGTTTGCCTCTGTCAGGCACACCCACTTGATGTCACTGATGTTGCCTAAAGTGAAATTCAGTTGAGATGCTGCTATATTTATTGAAACTCTCGTGTAAGGATGATCTCTAACCTCATGGTAGTGCAGGTGAATTTGGAGACATTATGAATTAGCGTAATTTAAATACACAGTGATGCTGAGCCCTTGCCTGGCCTGTTAGTGACTTTCTACATCTTTCACAGTAATGGCTGAAGCTGAAACCACTATTTGCTTTCTAGAGCCACTTTTACACATCCAACTCCAACAATATTTTATGAATAAAAGTGAATCTGAAAGATGCAATGACTTAATTGAAGACACAAAATGCTCTGGGCTACTTGTCCAGTGATCAGTGTCATGCCTTAGGAAAACAACTGCTGACATTTCTCGAGTTCACATAAAGGATAAATCCTATCAGAAACTGATATAGGGGTTGATCAATGTAGATAAAATAACACAATAAAACAAAAACATTTGGAGCTAAGTATGCTCAAAGAGATGTAGACTACTATACAAAGGAATATTATTTGGATAATAGAATCAAGTGGAGAAACTTTGGACAGTTCATTGGCCCACAAAAAGAGCAACTTTATATAAAAAGAACAGAAGAAAAGGGGGAAGAAGATAAATGAATAGAGGGGGGATCCCTTGCACTTTCCAAAGAAATTACTGAAAAGATCTTTCTAACTAAAATTCTGGGGTTTCTTTAAATCCATAATTTGTGCCAAACGATTCCAGGACAGATTTGGGACTTATATTTGACAAGCCCCCATATGCTGCCTTTCCCTCCAAGCTTCTACTCTAACTTGCTGAATCTGTAGTTGATTTACAGATATGAATATGTGCTTTCTAAAAATACCCTAAAGCCAAGCTTCTTCTCTCAGTATTTATGTAGCTGGTAAAATGGCCAGTTAGGCATCAGAGTTTCTAAGCCTTGTTTAATAACCTTTAGTAACCATCCCTTCATATACTCAAAGCCGGTGTGCAGGGGTACTCTTTATTTTACTTAAATGCAAAGGAAAAGTCAGAGACCAAAACCATCAAGACCATGAAGGAGATTTTACTCTTCTCAACTGCTTTGATCAACAGTCAATTAGTGTGGCTTTGGAATTCTTACAGTTATTACATAAAGCTGTCAATCAGGTTGAAACCCAAAAGCAACCACAAACTTCATTAAATGCAGAAGTAAAAAAAAAAAAGAGTCAGCTACAGAGACCATGGAGTTTCCTGTCACAGCTCCCCTGGGGCATATAGAAACGCAGATGCTATCCCAAATGCAAATCACCGCACCTGTGAAAAGATCAGAGTATCTCTAGACTACCAGGTCAATTCCCATTTTGTTTGTATGCTACCCATCCCTAACAGACAGGATATCCTACATCACTTGCAAGATCTAGTGCAAAACTAAAACATAAAGTCCTTGGTTCAAAAGTTGGAAATATGTTAAAGGTGCAATGCAAGCCTATTAGCTCTCATTTGCAAATTCTCTCTCAGTTTTATAGTTATCATTTACTGTCATGTTGATGTGTACACAAAGACATTCTCAGGGGAAAACCTCTCATTCCAGTTGTTACCCAAGCTACTCATTCTGGGACTTATACATGTACACCATCCAAGATGCAAAGTTCTACTCCCAATCAATCCGTGTGTAGGTACCATGGGAGAACTCAAAGTACATTGTCTCCTGCTTCCATGTGCTTCCTACCATGTGAGAGCCAGAGCATTCTTCCAGTCCAGTGACATCTGAAGCATCTGGATCAAGTATAGGCAAAGGATCCATCCATCCCTTATAACCTGCCAACTGGCAATTGGACTAAATGTTCAGAGAGAGAGAGAGAGAGAGAGAGAGAGAGAGAGAGAGAGAGAGAGAGAGAGAGAGAGAGAGAGAACAAACACTTTGGACCTTCAGGGGCTTGTGCCCAAGATCCCTGCAGTAGTGGTACCTTGCCATCCACAGGGATGGGAGACTATGACTGGGACACAAAGGACAAGAGAGCCTATAGCCAAAGCCCCTGCAAGTTTCTCTTTCTCCTGTCACTTACAGAACACAAACTTAAATATCAAATTGAGAGCATTTTAAGAGGCTGATCCTAGAATACTAACAGCAAGTGTGGGGCTCTCAGAGGGATCCTGCTAGTCTCTGGCTTCTGAAGCTAGACCTGCTGGGAACCCTGGTACCTGACACCAATTGACCAGGCAATGTACAGACATTTCTCCAAAATAGAGTTAGTTTTAAAGTCAAATGAATGCAGCAAGATTTCAGAAAAACAAAACCCAGTGCTTTGGACATAGTCTCCAGCTTCTTTCTCAAGAAAGAGAGTTTTAGCAATATTTTACAAGTTAAATGTTCTTTTCTACTTTAATATCCAAGCATGAGCTTTTCTTTATTGTCTCCTCTCTACTGATCATTTTAAAAATGATATTTGTGATTTCATTTTGGCATGTTTTATGTCATTGTTAGTCTGGTTAGCAAGTTCAACAGCAAACAACAAACTGGTCTTTGTCTAAATTTTAAAAATAAATGGATTATCTCAATAGGCATTAAATTATACCAACTCGTCTCTATTTCTCATTCTGGACTAGAGTTTCAAATTGTAGAGTCCAGCATGTGAACTTTTGAACGTTTTGTGGGTCTTTGCAATTTGATAGGTTTTGCTTTTTCCCTACCATATTCATCTATGCATAGAAAAATCTTTCCTCATGATATAAATCCAGTTCAGGTTCCTTGCTTTTAAAAGTTGAAAAATGACTATACAGAACTAATTCTACATGGAGATGTCAAACTTACAGATCTTCTTCTCAGAACCTGTTAGTCATCAGCTCAAAGGCTTAGAATATGGGACAAGCCATGATAGTCCCTTCCTCCCCCTTCCACTTCTCCCTCTTCCTCTTCCTTCTTCTGAGGTTCTCTTCTTCTGTTTTGATGGGATAGAAAACTGCCATGGTATGCCTACAGAGCTATTGCCAAAGACTGGAGTAGATGGCCAAATACAGACTTAATAGAAAATATGTGTGAGTTTACTGGGGAAAGCTACAAGAAAGTAAATCCCCACAGAGTTTCCCAAATTGAGACACTTCCCTTGAACTCTGCCACCCTCTCCAACACTGTCAAGAACATGAGCTGGGGCTTCTTCCCCAGTAGCTTGTGCCCGAAGGTCTTTCCCAGAATAGATGGCCCTCTTATATGGCATAACAGCAGCATAGCATTTCTACCACCACTTTTTAAGCTATTGGTCTTTCTCAGCACTATGGGGAACTAAACTTATCTCTAGTCTACATCCACATGACTGCCCCATGAACTTTGCTGTGTTTAGCAAGTGTTCTCTCTTGCCAAGAATGACACAATGGACAGATCACCCTGTGTTTTGTATAAGGAGCCATCAGCCAGGGAATGAGATGACATGTCCCCTGTGGCAGATTCCTCCAACATCAGCAGGTGGGTCTCTCGACATTCCACTATTATACATATATATACATCTTCTGAGTGCAAGAAAAGAAAGTGGCGATAAATAAAATGGCAGCCATGCCTTCGTAATAGAACAATATGGTATACAATGCAAAATGAAAAGGAAAGCCATGGGTTCGCATATAAATTTGCAAGTGTCCATCAAGATGCATGATGGTAGAAAGTCAACCTACATGACTGTCCATTGACTCCCAATGTATGTCCACAGTGAAGGGAAAGACTCTGTCTAGGAGAGATCCATGGGGAAGATTTGGTTCTGTGATGTAAAAGCGAATGCCTTGACGTTGCTTTGAGAGAGGAGCTCCAGCAATAAGAAACAGCCACTGTTGCAAGTTCCAAGCAAGACACAGAAGCAGAGACATGCAGAAAGGTTCAGGAGCAGGCTTGGTCCTGCCCTGGACCAGGTACCTCCTGAGTGATGGAGTCACCAGAGCTGTGCACATATTGTTTAACCCCTTGCTTTTTCTTTTCAATCTTCAGGAAGAGGCAGCCAGAATTCTCGCCCAGCCGCCAGTGTCCGTCGGCACATGTGCAGCTTTGAAAACCCCCACACTGCAGTGAATGTGTAAGAGAAGCTGCATGGAAGTATAGTGTTTGCCCCTTGCTTTCTCTCTCCTGGGTATTCCCACTTTCTAACATGGAACCAGTCGTGGTGCATGCCATCAAGAATGAGGGACTCATGGACGTGCCGTGGTTTGCACGACTGTCTTATCCAATCGTCCATTGTTCTTAAAAGGACACTGTCAAGCTGTCAGTTTTTCTGCTTGCTTTCTGTTCCAACGCAGCACTGTCCCCAGCTTTAAGGATTCGCTTTGGTCTGTGACTCCCACTCATGAGCTCAAAAGTGAATCTTGCCCTCAACAAATTTGTCAGCTTCTTCTTGGCAAACAGAGCCTTTTCTTTTTTTTCCCTTTTCTTTTCCTTTGGCCTCACCCCTCACCCCCCCTCCCGCTGTTGCAAAATGTTTGAAATAATCGCATCTGCACTGAAGTAAAAGCCATAGCTGAGATTTTTGGAAAAGTCCCACAATGTGGGTGTGCGAGGGCGGGTGCCAACATGAGCGCTGCTGGGTGTCTCCCACACCCTAGGGAACACAAAACGAAAGGCTTGTGAATCCCACTTAAAGCAAAATTTATAAACAAACAAACAAATGAAAATAGCTTTCCCAGCATTCTATATGATTTTTATCAGACATTCAAGTCGGATAAAAACCGTGCATGTTTGGTCCGATTTTTGACCTTTAGCTCTTGACAGTGTCTCTTTAAGTTAACCAAAGCACCTAGACCATGTTCGATTCATTGTGCACGGAGTCTGTGGTTTTTCTCAGCTGTTCCTTTACAGCCCTCCAAACGCCTGGGAGAGTCAAAGGTACACATTCCTGCAGCAGGAGGGAGCCCACTGATGAGGTGCCTGTGGCTTGAATAGCTCTTCAGATAGAAGAGCCCAATTAGTTCCAATGTTTGGTACTGAGCTGGCAGCAGAGGCTGGTAAATGGACCATGCTGTCTCTTCCCTTTCCTCAGTGAAGTGTACCAGGAAGTCTGTAGCCTCCTCTTGCTACAATACCCTGTAGAATCCTATATACAAACAATGCAGCCATCACCAAATCACCCAGATGTAGGAAGGACACATTGGGTAGTCACATCAGTGTTTTTATCGTGGCATTTGGGAAGCCACTATCAGAGCCTCTGTACCATAGCTGGATGCCCTCCCTAACATTCTTCTAAAGAGAATTTCTTGCACTGTGGGTGAGTCTCACCAAGGACACAGCAAGGAGATGCTAATTTGTGACAGCTGCTGGCTGCCTGTCAAAAGAGATTGATAGAGATGGATATATTTGTCCTGTCATGGCTGTAGGGCCAAAGAGAGTCAACTGACTGTTCATGGCTTAAAGGTAAGTTTCTATGAACAAAAGTACAACCTGAATACACTTCTTTGATGGTGATTAAAGAAGAGGAAAATAAACATATCAGAAAAGCTAACAGGTGGGTTGTTGAGAACTTTAAGAACAGGCTTTTCAAATCTCTGGTCTTCAGACTATAAAGAAACAGAAAGAGGTCAGTGACTTTCAATATGTATCCCTCAGACTAAGGCCAGATATTTTTAGTAATGGTTGTCCTGGCAAAATGAAAATAAGAACATTTTCTTTCTTTTACCTTTAGTATCCATTGTTTTTTGTAAAGAGCATGCAATGAGACTAACATTAGAAGTAAACTGGGTCATTTTGGTCTGTCTCTGTCTCTCTTGCCCCTGATGAATAATCTAGGCAGAGCAACACAACTTCTCCATATTTGCCGGGCAGACTGTGAGGACTGAAGGGTAGCAAGTGACTGGCAACTAAAATCCATGTCTGGCAGAAGGGGACATAAAAGAAATAATAGTGTTTGACATGAACTTCCTTCATAAATAACACAATGTATTCCTACCAGTGTTTCCTAAATGATTCTTACAGCATCTGGGGTATCACTATGAGGACAATCCCCCAGTACACACATTTTATCATTTTATAATAATCTAATGTAATTATATGTATATGTGTTCATTCATATATATGAATACAGATACCCACGGAGGCCAGAAGAGGGTGTTGGATCCCCTGGACCTAGAGTTACAGATGGTTGTGAGATGCCCCAAGTGGGTGCTAGGAATCAAACCCATGTTTTCTGCAAGAACAGTGTGGGCCAGCACTCTTCACCATGAGAATTTCTTTCATCAGCTAGTAAATGATTAAAAACTAAAGACCGTCTAGTTTGGAAATGAGTCAGTAACTTTATCAGAACAGTTGGCACTCATGCTGGGAACAGAGCTCTGGGCATAGATGTCCATGCTTCATTGATTTTGATAAGAAAATTAAACTTTGTATATATTTTTACTTTATTAGGTCATTAAAGAAATCATAAAGTTATTGACAAACAAAGTGGTGTGTGTGTGTGTGTGTGTGTGTGTGTGTGTGTGTATTTGTATGTTGTCCTTCACTCTGTATCATAAAGCTTGAAGATGTAAGAATCAGTTGATCTAAAGACTACTAAATAAGGTTCAAATATTTTGACTTTGTAAGTTGTCTATTTCATTAAGACAATGGTTCTGTGACGAGCCAATGTTGAGGATAGAATTCAGAGAGAGGAAGGAGAAAACTCACAATGCTATTTAAGATTACCTATCTACAGAAACTATGGACTTCTCATACAATAAGAGTTCATCCGTCTTCAAAAGTACATTTGAGATTCTCTGTATTATGAGTAATGATGAGCAGGCAAGATGTTTTAACTGTGTTCCTAGTCTTCCAGGATGAAGAGATTATGCGAAATATGCAGAATTTTTTTCTGGAATGTTTCAGGTAGTGGAACTAGTTTCAGTATGGAAAGTAACATGGGGCTTCCTGGTAAAACGGAAGCCTCTCTCAAATGGTTTCAAATAGTCCCAATGCCTAAGAATCTGTAAGAGCTACCTTCCAGCCTGCATTCTGGTGTCGTATGGTTGATGCAGATGCAGTTGAGAGGATGGAAAGCTCCACTAGACTTGGGCCAGACTCCTGGAGTTGGGACCACACCAAAGTGCAGCTTCAGGGGCATAGTAGGCTACCCTAATGCTGGTGGTTCATAGAGTCTGTTCTTGGTGAGTCTTTCTCTCCCTACTGGAACTCCTTGGCAGTTTCCAATGCTCCTTTTTAATTTCACTACAGTGGTTACTAGTTGAGTGATCATGGAGAGAGAAAGGTGGGGGGAAAGAGCATGTGTGTCTAAGGTAACAACTCATGAGAACTAGTTCTTTACACCATTTGAGTGCACTGTTTATTCTAGGGGACTAGGGCTTACCAGTGAGTGCCATCACCATGGAAACATCTCAATGGGCCTATTTCCCTTTTTTTTTTTTTTTTTTTTTTTTTTTTTAATAGAAAACAAATGCTTGACTCATCAGGTTCTAAGGAGGGACTCTTTCCTCTTTATGTGGAGATTTTGTCATTCCTGTCTCTCTTGATACTGCTGTGGGGCTCCAAAGCCTGGAAATTGAGACTGGCCTTGATGTCAATCTCAGCACCCACCACTCTTTCCATTTTAGAGATCTCAGGAACAGAAAACATGCACTCTGCTCATGTAATCAGCACTTACAGAAACAAATAATGTTTCTCACTCTGAAAGCCAATGATACAATGATCTGTTTATATGGCCCACTCCCATATTTTGAATATCTTTTGTGATAAATTACCATTAAATATAAATGCAATTACATTTGTATTTACTACTTTGAGATTCTCCGTACTAAGAGTGATGGTGAATAGGCAAGATGGTTTAACTTCTTGCTTTCAACTCTCTACAGTGCTAATACTATTTTTGTTTTGTTTTGTTTTGTTTGGAGCAGAGGAATTGTGACCCTAAGTTAATGGAAGAAAATCAAAGCAAAAGCCTCAACCTGTTGGTTCCTGTATTACAGCCATAGCCCTGTCAGTTCTGTTCTGCACGGGAGAATGAAACATGGTTTCCCCTCTCCATCTCCTCTTCCTATAGTCTTATCGCCAGACTTATGGTCACAGCCTGTGTCCCCAACAAATCAGCTTCAGCTACTTGTCCTGGATGAGCCAATAAAAAGAGCCAATTTAAATAGTGAAACTCAGAAAAGGAGATTTATCCAGTGCAGTCACATTAAGATTTGGACAAAGAGACCCAGGGATCACCCAAGTCCATATTCTTGTACTGACTTAAGGTTATGTCTTAAATAGAGAATGAGAGGTATGCAAAGCTAAGCAATTGGCCTAAGTGTGCTTCTGCCCGCCATGGGCTCAGCTCAGAGCCTCTCCTTCAAGGTTGCCTGACAAGTTGTAAAGCCCCTGGTGTTTCTGACATTTTTACTTCAAAGAAGGAGATGCTGGGGGCTCTGTGTTCTCGGGGCCCATTATTTTATAGCCCAATAACCAGAGAGGCTCAAGGTAGGCTGGTTATACCATCAACCATTTCATTATCAATAAATATATGCGACCAAGTAAGTTAGCCCTGACCCACAGTGTTTTTATCTCCAAGAAACAGGTTACTTTGGACCTGAGGTCTGTCTTTGAAAGTTAGAATGCTTTGAGATAATTATATGGAGTTTTCTAAGTCAAATTAGTTTGTTTGCTCACTCCATCCTTTTGAGGCAGAGTCATGTGTAGCCCAGGATGACCTAAAACTTGCCATGTAGCTAAAAATCACCCTTGAACTTCCAATTCTCCTGCTTCATCTTCCTCATGCCAAGACTGTAGGTATTACTATCATGTCTGGTTTATGCAGGGCTAGAGATCAAAACTAGGGCTTTGCACACTTAGCAAGCAAGCATTCTATTACTAGTGATAAACCCCCATCTCTTTTTTAAGATTAAGATATTAAATAAAGGAGGAGGAGGAGAAGAAGGAGGAGAGGAAGAGGAAGAGGCAGAGGCAGAGGCAGAGGAAGAAGCAGAAGCAGAAGCAGAAGCAGAAGCAGAAGCAGAAGCAGAAGCAGAAGCAGAAGCAGAAGCAGAAGCAGAAGCAGAAGCAGAAGCAGAAGCAGAAGCAGCAAGAAACCCAAAAAAAGCTGTCTGGACATAAACAAAGCTTTTATTTCACAGCACTATTGGACTTTGGATATATTTTATTCTATTGCCACGCACTAAAGTTTATGTATTTTTCTCTTCTTAAGATCGAGTTTTCAGCCTCTTCAGATAGGATGCTCCCTTTTCCCAGGAAACAGGATTGGGTCTTTACCTGAATCAGTGACTGTAATTACCTTTATTCGTGTTTACTGCATTACAGAACACAATGACAGCATCTCAGGATGTAGTTGCATTTGTAGTTAATGGTAACTTATCACAATACCGTTCACAAGCATTTTAAAAGAGTGGTACATATTCTCCTATAAAATTTTATTTGCTCAGTCTATAAATGGTGTTTAGAGAGCATGCGGATCCATAGATCCTTCCGATTATCTATGGACCATGGATGAGAAGTGAGTTTTCCTAAAAAAAAGCAGTTAATACCTTGTGCCTTCTACACAATGATGTATTTCCCCCAGCAACTTTGATTTTTTTAAAATTGTTTTGTCCTTGGGGAAAAAAGATTAGTATAATTTTTATAATCCACCAAATGTACTGGGCATTATATCTGTTTCCTAGTTAAACAGGACTTTTTAGATAATTTAGAACAAGACTCTGAGGGGATGTAACTCTGCTCATTTTAACAGTCATGGCGAAAATCACCAGTCACAAGAATAAAAATTGGGTTCAATTAAAATAGAACTAAATTGGAATTATAGCTGACTGCTTGATCATCAAAACTACTGTTAACATTAGAGTATGGTCCAAAATGAGGCTCCTGGTAAATCTTTGGGCAATGATAAAACAGCTGATTGTATAGTCTATGAGACACAGAGTAGGTGGAGCCGCTACATCAGGGTTTTCCTGGAATGCAAGGATACCTTGAAGCTAGTTTTAGGAGTGATTGGGAAATGTGTTGTTGGAAACAACCTTTTTGCCATAAATAACAAGGTTAATGTTTTAGCTGTCATATGTATTTCTGAAGGCTTTTAAAATATATTCAGTATCAGACTTTAAAACAAATCTCAACTCCTTAGGCTCATTTCACTTTTCAAAGTTATAAAATAAGAAATGTTGGGCATTATTCTCATCATAAGCTTTCCAGGAATCATATTTATGCTTCAAGGCCTTTATTCTTGTTTTTTCAAAACGATCTAATAAACCACTGTTGTACTGATTCTTCTCTGCTTCTGCCCTTCAAAGAAAAGACTGTCATGTGGGGCAGTCTATTTCACACCTCCACCTAAGAAAGAATGCTCATTTTCCAATTTCTTTTAATGTCATAACTTTGTTCTCATTTTGTTCCTTTTTCTGTTGCTTTGATAGGTATAAAGAAAAAGCAAACTCCTAGAAAAGAAAAAAAAGACTTCTTTTTAAGTATTAGCACTGCTTTTATTAATAGAATGCCATGGTAAGGTGTCGCCATCTGCTAAAAGTTACATAGAAAATCAGCAGAGTCTCTAAAAGCAAGATCTGAACTGTTGCAGTGTGCAGAATGAATAGACTTTCTGGTTGACACAGAACATTTTGTTTTCTTTTTCAGGTTAACTTTTTCCTTGGTTGATTTCTTGGGGTTTCAGGAGGATTAAAGCTGATGTGTTAGCTGTGTATTCTTGTGCCAAACTATCTGAGAAACTCAACTGAACAGAGAGATGATTTATTTTAACTCATGGTTTCAAGAGGTTCAACCCATGGTCTCTAGGCACGGGATTCTTTTGACCTGTGCCAAGGTGCAGCATCTTGGTATAGAGCATGTGGCATATCAAAGCAGCTCACCTAATGGCGGCCAGGAAACACTCTTTCCCGCTCTAACGCTGCTTCTCTGAAAAGCAAATTTTCAATACAGGAGTTTTTGAGAGGCACTTACAAACCAAGCCATGAGAAGGCTGGAAGGATGGTGGTGTTCTAGAACTTTTCTTTAGTAAGGATAAGTAGAAAATGATCCAAGCAGGGTCCTTTGCCTTAGTGACCATTGCTTTGTTAGGATCTTAATTTTGTCTCATTTGCATCAAAGTTGGCAGAAGGATTCATGCAAGCTATGGGTAATGTGTTTGTTAGCCTTTCCTATTCTCTCTTTTCCAATGTGCCTGCTCATTTGAATATTACTAGGGTAAACCTCCTTATTAGCTGCTGAGAAGCTGAGCCTTTATGGGAACTGTACATGCTGGAAATAATGTTTTAAGATTTAAAAAAGAAAATGGGAAATCATGAAATCCTTCAGCCACTCACATATTGGGTTTTTTCGGTTGTTTGGTTGTTTGTTTTTCTAGTCCTTTGTTCTTGCTTCCTTTGTGCCAGTGCATCAAAAGTAGCTTTATATGTGGGTTTTAACTTGTCCCTAAAACTAAGTCTCTGTATTGTGTTGTCTATGGGAAACTTAGGTGTGTGTGTGTGTGTGTGTGTGTGTGTGTGTGTGTGTTTGCTTTCATTTCTATTCTTCCATTATTTTGATAATCCTGCAGTCTTGTTATCAAATCAAAGATAATTTTAATTTTTATTATTTGTTAATCATTTCATTAACTGTCATCAATGGGGCTGTTTCATTATTAGAATGTGGATGGAAGTGGAGGTCTGGTGTACTTTGGGAAATTGTATAACTAAATGAAAATAGCTGTATTCACAACAGACTGAGCTTTCTTGTCAGGGACTTTTCTTGGGTCAATGCTTCTTCCTTAGCATGAGCTCAATGTCTTGGCTCCCTCTTCAGAGGCAGCCTAGGGTAGCTGCAGTTGCCAGTGTTTCACTTACTTTATGGGGAGGTGGAGGGTACAGCTGAATTGTACAGTGTTGGGGTGCACAGAATTCAGAATCATTTGTCCTCTGTGTAGGATCCATGTGTAAATAAACCCATCTCTATTTTATTCATAGTTCTAACGGCAAGTCTGTGTCATGGTCTGAACCAGGTGGAAGACAGGCGCCCAAGGGGCAGCATGTGTGGCAGCGCCTCTCTGTGCACGTGAAGACCAACGAGACGGCCTGTAACCAAACGGCCGTAATTAAACCCCTCACTAAAAGTTACCAAGGCTCTGGCAAGAGCCTGACCTTTTCAGACGCCAGCACCAAGACCCTTTACAATGTGGAGGAAGAGGATAATACCCCTTCGGCTCACTTCAGCCCTCCCAGCAGCCCTTCTATGGTGGTGCACCGATGCGGGCCACCCGTGGCCACCACGCCACCTCTGCCACCCCACCTGACCGCGGAAGAGACGCCCCTGTTCTTGGCTGATTCCATCATCCCCAAGGGCTTGCCTCCTCCTCTCCCGCAGCACCAACAGCAGCCGCCCCCTCAGCAGCCTTCGCAGCAGCCCAAATCCCTGATGGACCAGCTGCAAGGCGTGGTCACCAACTTTGGCTCCGGGATTCCAGACTTCCACGCGGTGCTGGCAGGCCCGGGGACACCAGGGAATGGGCTGCGCTCTCTGTACCCGCCCCCGCCTCCCCCGCAACACCTGCAGATGCTGCCCCTGCAGCTGAGCACCTTCCGAGAGGAGCCCATCTCTCCTCCTGAGGAGGATGAGGATGATGACAGCGAGAGGTTCAAACTCCTGCAAGAGTTCGTGTACGAGCGCGAAGGGAACACGGAGGAAGACGAACTGGAAGAGGAGGAGGACCTGCCTGCAGCCAGCAAGCTGACCCCTGAGGATTCACCTGCCCTGACACCTCCTTCTCCTTTTCGAGATTCGGTGGCCTCTGGCAGCTCAGTGCCCAGTTCCCCCGTGTCTGAGTCGGTGCTCTGCACTCCTCCAAATGTGACCTATGCCTCTGTCATTCTGAGGGACTACAAGCAAAGCTCTTCCACCCTGTAGTGGGGGGAGTGTGCATGGAGAAGCCAGAGATGCCAAGGAGTGTCAACCCTTCCAGAAATGTGTAGAAAGCAGAAGGCATGAAGATGGAGGACCACAGTCTGCAGGGAGGAAAACAAGAAAACAAACGCTGCGGCTGCCTTAAAGAGGGAGAGGGAAGATGCCAACTGAACAGTGGTCCCGGCCAGGATTGTGACTCTTGAATTATTCAAAACCCTTCTCTAGAAAGAAAGGGAATTATGACAAAGCACAATTCCATATGGAATGTAACTTTTATCGAAAAAAATAATAAAACGTAAAAATAAAATCAACAAAAATAATCTCTTCTTTTGCTCAATCGTGCATACATATATCTGCCCACACTCTCATGGTGAAACTAGAAACGGAGCAGGCCTTGCGATGGTGCCAGCTGAATCATAAATTCATCATCCTAGTGAGCAGATGAAGAGAGGGCAGGACGCGGGGTTCAGTTCGGACAACAGCTCCCATCTCAGACCTTGTCTGCTGAGCCTGCATACTCCTTGACTAAGGAAGACCCAGGAACTGACCTTCTGAGGGTCCTTTTCCACTGCTGTGATTCAGTGCCAGCCTGTAGTCACTGGGGATAAAGGCACAGTAACCTTTTGCATTTCTGTGATTCTCTGTGTTTAGGAAAATGAAAGTTTGAGCAAAGTCATCACCAAAATGAAGCAGAGAAGCAAGACGATACATATGCACAGGGCCTTGAACAAGGTGAGCGTACCAGCTTCACAGATTCCATACTTGTTTACTGATATTTTTGAAGAGAAGGAAGATAACAGGGAGTGTCAGAGACTGTTTGTGAACTCACTTGCACTGTGCCAACCAGGTTCTCCGCTGCCCTTCAGCAAAAGAGGACAAGCCGCATTGCCAGGTTTTACCTTCCATTTACTGTAGCAAATAATACTAACCAGTTGGACTTCTAAGATTCAGTTTCAGTACAATGCGGTGCCACTGTTTCTCCCATGTGCTATGGAAACGAATCTATCTTTGAACTTAATGCTGTATTCATAGCAACTATTACTGGTTTAGATTTTTTCCCCTATTGTCACGGGAGTCCCTGGAACTAGCAATTGAATGTGTTTTCCTGTGTTCCTTGTATACATGTGATTATGAAATTCGTGCCATTTAATGTCAATCTAGCTACCACTAGAAAAAAAAATTGTCTTTTGGATATAGTATAAATATTTTTATGTACCAGTGAAGTTCTCCATACCACGGTCACCAGTGTCTCTCTGGAAGTTGGATCTGTGGTCTGATGTTTCTCATGTGCAGCTTCGATGGGAATTCTTCTAAGTGGGATTTATTTTTCAGATATTTTATGATACGAGAATGTTATTAATGAAGTAGTTTGAAAGGGCATTGCATAAAAAGGTCACCAAGCAGTGTGTGACAGTAAAAAGGTCAGCTTTTATAAACTTGCGCACATTGTTATTAAAATGTAAGGTTGAAAAGGCAATATTTAGAATATTTCAGATATATTTTTAAAAAGTTTTTCCACAGCTCCTTGAGTTTCATGGTCTTCTAGTGTGAATATTCAAGTCTACCCAGGGTGTCTCAATTCTCTACTTGTCAATCATGCTTAATTTTTTATTTTCATGAATTTTAATTTTTATATTTTTGTTAGCATCTCTTTCTTATGATCCTCATGTTTACTACTATGTAATATTCACATACATATAATCCAGTTATTCCATCTTGACTCTACCTTTTCTAACCCAAAAGAAAAAGTTGTTCCTGTTATTTTTATTTCTTCTGTTATTTGTGGGATGAATCTGGTCCCTTTAAATATCTTTGTTTATGCCTTATGTTCAGTCATTTTAATTTTCTTCCTTCATCTCAAAGCTGCTGGTTTCTCAGCCAAAACGCATCATCTCAGAATCCCTAAATACCTGAAGCATCATATGTTAGGAATTTAGCATCAACTCCTATGTCAGAGTTGTGTATCTTATGTGTTCCCACATTCTACTGCCCAGTTTAGTGTATTCCTTTGCAAGAACTTTTGCCTTTCCTTTTAAAGTTATATTTAAGCATCTTTATTGCAAAGAACTCAAGAATTTAAATATTAGGTTCTGTGTTTTCACTGTGAAGAAACAGAATGAAGAAAAATAGATAGTGCAGAGCTAGGCATGGTAGTCCATGTCTTTAAGCCTTGGGAGGCAGAGGTAGGCGGATCTCTGTGAGTTTGAGGCCAGCCTGCTCTACCCAATAAATTCTAGCCCTAAACAGAGAGATCCTGTCTCAAAAACCAAAACATGCAACACAGATGATTCAATGCTAAACAGATGGGTTTCCACTAACTGGGAAACCAATGAGAGAACACATATTTCTCCCTATGTTCTTTTAAACTTGCAGCACCTACATATGTCTTTTATTATAATGGGACTTGTGCATTCAGGGTTTTGTTGTTGTTGTTGTTGTTGTTTTTCCAGAATAGATGAGGCAATGTTTGCTTATTCAAATGCTGTAATAGGCAAGTTCACTCTAGGGTTTTTGTCAGAGACATTTGGTGAAAACCTTCAACACTGATTAAAATATTACTGGATGCCTACTCTTATCCTGATTATGAATTTCCAGAATAAATAGAATATTAGCTCATATAATTGCTCATAATTGGAAATGTACACATACATACCCTATATCTAAAGGGCAAAATATCTTCACTGTAACGTGTGTGCTTCTACAAGGTGTTTTGCTTCTTGTAAAAGTGTTTTCCTTTGGCTTGTTACTACTGCCTCTTGTCAAATTATCTTGATGATGCTGTATCATAATAAATATTTTCTATTTATTAAATGTGCATATTCCTTCTCTGAACTTTCTAAGCATTACACTAGCAGAAATAGGTCAGTGTAACAGATAATCCCAACAGTTTGATTTGCCTACAATACATTTCCAAAGAGGAAGTTTGAAGCATAACACAAAATATGCATGACAGGTCATAAAGTGAGACACAGTTTGACTTTGAGGACATGTGATCCAAAATTAGAGTTTCAAGTCCCATGACATCCATTGTCATTTGTGCTTTTAAGAGAACAGGAATGGTTATATCTTTAGTGTAACTCTGGTGACATGGATTCTACTTTTGTTCCACTGGTACCCATCAAACTGTTCTGTACCCAACTCATACTGTTAAGGAAACTTAATTTTCCAGCTCCTTAATATTTTCTATTCACACCAGGCTCAATTCTAAATTTTAATGAAAGCATCATATACACGCTTCCAAATAAATCATACTTTCATTTGTTCTACAAGATCCTTGCATTTTCCATGTGTCCTGGTCAAAAAGAGAACACAGTGATGGGGGGAAGGCATACACCTGTGACCGTGATGAAGAAACAAGCTGGCCATGAAGATACCATCTAGAAATGTATTGAGTCACTAAACAATTCTTCAATGTGCCTGATAAGTAGAACAAACAAACAAAAACCAAAAGAAACAAAAGCTTAGAATTCCAGAAACAGTCAGAGTGAGAAGCAAATGGGAAAGAAAAGAAGAAAAACAATGAGCAATAAGGGTGGAGAGGTGAAACTTAATAGTTTATATTTTTAGTCTCAGGATATTCCTGAATATCACAATAGGCACAAAGCTCAATTGGAATGCGCCCAGAAGCTTCACTTGGATGATTTTTGGAGAAGCTGTGGCCGGGTCCGGACACTACAGTGATGGGTAATTGCATTCTACTTTCTACTAGAATATTCTGGAAGCAAACCAAAGAGCAAGGTGGCAGCAAATAAACCTACACCTACACCAAATGGACACTGTGCTAGGTTCTTGACATTCATTTTCTTCCCAGCACCTCTGTCATGTGGATATTCTGGAGTACTGAAGTAACTTGAACACACTCTAATCTAGCAACTGGTCTGTCAGAGCTTCAGTCTAATCCCCTAACAATACAGAGCACATGAACACTGGTTCTTGCGCAGAGCTCAAGCACATTCATAGAAGCTGATTCACTGTTGCTTGAGATTCTAATTTCTGAGCCCTAGGAACAAAGCTGATATCCAGGAAGGGTGTGTTGTGGAGTAGTAAGAGTAGATTCATGACCACCACATTTTCCCCAGCTCAGTACTCCAAAAATATATTCCAAGATCCTTATCAGGTCCACAGCTCCACATTTCTACCTACTGACCCTCACTCCGCCTTCTGGAATACAGATTTTAATGAGAAACAGGCTCTCCTTTTAACAGAAGAACATCTGTTCCCTTGGGCAACTGGTTCCTTTTCCTGGAGATGTGGAAGTGGTACTTGGTGTCTAGAGAGGCCTGGGAAGGTAGAATGAATCATGGAATAATGTCCTCTGTGGGAGAACTACAGGTAAGCCATAAACAGTTGTGATGGGACATCAGGGTGAGGCCACACATATGACTCATGGGAAAGTGTGCAAGGGCAGGGTTGGGACAGGGGTCCATTTCTGCAGAAATACATGTTTTCAGACAAAGTGAAAGGTGAATTCAGTTATTGTTGCTAAAGAATGAGAGGATGATTTGGAATGAAGTCTAACTCATATCATATTCTTGAAACTGGCTCCATCTCATCTGGGAGTTTTACTTGGGAAGAACATTTGGTAAGTAACAAGGGAAAGAATGTCTGAGAATGGAAGATGACAAACACTGAAATGTCCTCGTAAAGCCAAGAGCTTCACATCAGTGGTGTAGGGCTTTTGTTACCACAACTGACTCTTCAGCTCCAGTTGACCAAACCACAGAATCTTCATTCAAACACAGAGAGTTTCAGTAGAATCTTTAGGGATTCTCAAACTTTCTCCAGAAGCATCACAAACCCGGTCTCCATTGTATACATTTCTCTCACAAAACCATCCATTAAACCCTGAGGTCAATAGCTTTTCCAGCCTTATGTTCCAAGCACTTCTATGATCCTTCCTAAAACTCCATGGTCAGGTTTGTCACAGCCATGCCTGTCTTCCAGAACTGATGTCTGTTCCAGTCAGATTTCTACAGCTGTGACAAAACACAGTGATTAAAAGCAACTTGTGGAGGAAGGGCTTTATTTGGTTTGCACTCATCATCACTGTTCATCAGGAAGGGAACTCGAGGCAGGTACCTGAAGGTAGGAACTGAATCAGAGGCCATTAAAGAACAACGTTACTTACAGCTTTGCTCTCCATAGCTTGCTCAATCTACTTATATAATCCAGAACCATCTTCTCAGGAGCAGCACAGTCCCCAGTGGGCTGGGTCTTCCCATGTTAATCATTAATTAAGAGAATGTCCTATATACTTGTCTACAGACCATTTGATGGGGTCATTTTTCAGTTGAGGTTCCCTCAATTGAGAAAACGCTAGCTTGCGTCAAGTTGACAAAACAAAACAAAACAAAAACTAACCAGTACAGAAAAATATTTGACAGAATCTTAGAATTGGAAGCAAACCTAGAAAATTATTTTAAATTTGTTTCTATTTTGTTTGGAACCCCTTCCTTTGTATCCTGTTGTGGGCTGCAGTAGTGCTTATTGTCTACAACTGCTGTGCCAAAGGAGAAGGCAGACAACCCTAGACAGGGGCAGAGCATAGCCAAAGCTACCTATTAGCCTGTGAAGCTGGAGAGAGAACAGAAGTCAGGTGCAGTAGCAGAAAAAAGGAACCTAAGAACCAGAAATGCCATGAACAGAGATGGGCGAGAAGGCAGCAGTGCCTGATGAGACTCCAAATATGAATGTGCTCTTGGTGACAAGTGCAGAGGACTGCCTTGTTGGCTAAGGTCTCTTTCAAGAGGTCCATCACATTAGGGTATTTTGCTTTTTGTCTTTGTCTCCCTTCCCAGGGACTAGGATCTTGCAGTGCATCTCCCAAAGGAAGGCTGCAGCTATCAGAAAACTTCTCATTTTCATTAGACTGTTCCTTAATCTGCCATCCCCCAGTGCCCTGGCTGCTAAGAGGGATGTGGATAAACTTAGTCCACTGTACTATGGCTTCCCTTCAGCCACTTGGATCCAGTGGTTATGCCAATGCTTGTAGCTTGGTCTAGAAGCCAGAGAGTTCTACCTTTACTGTCCTAATTGTTTTATGACTGACCCTTAGTCGGGCCTTTGTGGTTATATTCTAAATTTTGAATGTTCTTTAAAACAAATGTTATATCCAGAAGTCCACATAATACAACTCACTCTAGCTGTTATTCCAACATAGTCACTTCAGGGGTTCACTTAGTGGTTTGGCACATTTTGAGCTCTAGCTTAGCTCAGAGTCAGTAACAAACAGAATCTATTTTACTTTAGGAAATAGCAATATAGGCGAATATCTTCTTTAGTTGACTCTCTGCAGAGGCAGACCCCCTCCTCCTAGAGGAGAAGATTTGAATAGAAGTAGTATTGTATTGTAGAAGTAGTGTATTGGGGTAGGGATCCCTGGAAACCCCTAGGAATGGGGGAAAAGATGGCCTGAGGAGTATTCAGCAAATAGACACCTGCAATATAGATTGCAACCAATGGAAATAGGATCCATCTTCTGTGAACTCTGACAGACAAGGGATGAGATGCCTACAACTGTCCCCACTCCGAAAATTTATCTACCATTTCACTAGTCATGTTCAGGGCCTCTAGGGATGGAGGTACAGAACGATGACCTAGTAATCCCAGGTTGTCCTGTATGCCTACTCCTGGGCTCCTTACTCCAGAGAACAGCCTCAGGTCAGAGGTCTGATGGTGACAATTGGACATATGAATGTTGGCTTTTTGGAGAAAGGTGAGGTTCTAAGGTGATCTACGGATAATAGCAATAGCATCTGCTGTATGGATGCTTACCACAATTCATAGGGAGGGGGAGGATCCATCAGTAGGCAGATAGACAGATAATAAGTAGAGATGTGTTTACAGTAATAGATTCAAGTACACTAGGGTTGTGAAAACAGAAATCGATAGAGCACAAAGTAAGTATGTATGGGGCTACACTGGGAATACGTATGGGGCTACACTGAGAATATGTATGGGGCTACACTGGGAATACGTATGGGGCTACACTGGGAATATGTATGGGGCTACACTGGGAATACGTATGGGGCTACACTGGGAATACGTCTGGGGCTACACTGGGAATATGTATGGGGCTACACTGGGAATACATATGGGGCTACACTGGGAATACATATGGGGCTACACTGGGAATACATATGGGGCTACACTGGGAATACGTATGGGACTACACTAGAAAGAGGCACATATAGACTATTCCTCACAGGCGGAGAATCACAAGAGCTTAAAAAAGTTTGCTTTAAATAAGCCTATCATTATTCTAGGAGTTGTTTCTTTACAATAATTCCTTCTAATTTTGTCATCTTTCATGTAAAAAGTACTAAAATATATTGTAGGAATCCCTAAAGAGCATCATCTCCAGTGACCACATGGGAATACTGTCACTGTGGTTCTTTTTCTTTTCAGTGGTTTTATGTGTGTGTGGTTTTTTTTTGTTTTTTTTTTTACGTTTAAAATCATACTTAGTTATTAACTTATTTGTTGTACATGGGGCATGCACACGGGGATCAGAGGACAACTTGTGGGAGTCAGTTCTCTTCTACCATACAGATGATGAGGATCCAACTCAAGTTATCATTTGGCAGCTAGCACCTTAACCCAGTAAGCTACCTTATCAGCCCATACATTTGCTTTAAAAAAGATTTATTTTATGTTTAATTGTATGTATGTATGTATGTATGTATGTATGCACGTATGTATGTATGTATATGTGTATATATAAGTTATACCATGTGTGCATGGGCAGAAGAGGGTATTGGATCCTCAGAATTTGGAGTTGCAGGTAGTTCTATACTGCCCCAAATTGATGCTGAGAAGTCTGGTCCTCTGCAAGATCAGCAGGTGTTCTTAACCACTGAGCATTCTCTCCAGTCTCGTAAGTTCTCCTTTGACAGACTAAGAACCGTCTTTACTGTATAGTTGTGCTTCTTGATTTTTATAAATCTATCATTATGCTTTACAGTTTTACCTAATCAGAGCTGAGTACTACTATGAAGCAAGCTCAAGTTCTCCACTTTATGTAACCCAACAACATGTTGAGAGAGAGATAACTCTACTGAGCTTCCCAACTGAGGCTCCAATGCACAGCATCCTAGAATACAGACCAGCGGGCTTGGAAATCAGGTTGTGGACAGGGGACAGAAAAGAGAAACAAAATAAGGAAAAGAAAAGAAATGCATAAGAAGGGAGAATACAACTGGTGAGTTGTGACCATGAGGCTTCAGTGGTCAAGAGAGTCTAAGCCAACACATGATCAGTCCAACCAGGGAAAAAGGTCAGTACCTCTATGGGGAGCTGCAGGAGCAAGAATGAGCAAAATGTCTATAAGGAGCAGCAACTGAGAGAGCAGAGCACACACACAATACAAAACTCTTAACTGAAGTGGGAAATACCATATGTCCATGGGTGGCACACTAGGAGGACTATGGGTGTCTGATTAAGCAGATCTGCTCAGTGGTCACAACCTGAAAGCACTTAAGACATGTCTGCTGCCATCATCAAGGCAGCCCAAGGACTATTCCTGTATCTTGTGGTTTATGTAACCATTCCTTTATTATGATGTACCCTGATCATTTTTAATTCTCTAAATCTTGTGAATAGTATGAGGAATTATTTCATACCAAGAAATATCTATATTTTTTCTTGGCATGAAATAATTCACATGGATATCATTTAGACTAGCCTATGGGATTATTTTATTGGTTATTAATAACAATTGTTATTTACTCCATGCCAAATACTATATGTTTTATACTACCTTAGATATGAAAACATCCTGGAAGGTAGGTTCAATTCAGAAATGTGAAAATGGAGGCCCAAAGATGGAGTGTTACTGTAGAATTCCAGAGTCTGTGTCGGGAACCACATTATGATAAAAAAAAAAAAAAATGCTTTAAATTTTCTGACTATTTTGACACAAATAAATACATTTAGCATAAATAATAATAGATATAAATTTTACATTGCCTATGTTAGAATGAAAAACTATGAATTATCTTCCCAAATTCTGCTAGAGTCTGTGGGACTGTGGAAGCTTGTCTAATTACACAGGCTGAATTACTTCCATATATTAACTCAAGATGAAAACTACTTAATATCATAGTGTCATTTCGGTAATTTATGAAGACAAAAGAAAAATACTTGAATAAAGGAGATTTATAATAACAATTTTAGCCTATGGTTTTTAATTTTAATAAAGTATATGCTGTCTAAAACATGTTTATTTAGAACTTCAGGAAGGATCATTTTTATTTAATAGGTCACTATGCATTCCAGAATATTCACTAAAAGACTTTATAGTACAAAAGAGAGGGAGAAGTTAGAGGAAATTACTTCTCTCTTCAAAAATATGAAATTTTCATGGGAGGTACAAAAATAGTCACCTAAATTCCTAATAAAAACTACCTAGCAACTATCAGCTAGAGGTAACAATTATGCAGATTATCATTAAACTCTCAACCGATTAGCTATCTTTTATAATCAAGCTAAACTCTTGCTTTTAATAGAACAATCACAATCACGTTTCACAGACCCACTCCATAAATGTTTTTGCAGTGGAGAAGTATATATGAGTTGGAGGAATCTATTCTGCAAGTTTCCCAGGTTGAAAATCTTCGGCTACACTCAAAGTTAGCTGCTTTCCTCTTGGATATATCATGGAACATTTTTACATGTCTACATTTGTTTAATCATCAAAATAATGCAATTCCAGGACTCAGTGAGGATGTATGTCTGCTCCAGCCACAGCAGTCAATCCTTGGTATTGTTTGATCTGTACCACTGGATGAAGGAAACATGATTTATTTTGCCAATCACAATAGCCTAGATTATGCTGGAGATGGAACAAGGAGATAGAAGAAATGAAGCATGAAAGAGAGGGAGCAGAGCACCTTTCTTCATGCTCACAGGAAGTAAAAGACAGGTTGCACCGGTCTCCTACAGAGGAGGATTCCTAGCAGGAATCCTTGATGGATCATGTGGTCTCTACGTCTGCATTGGCTTCAAGGTCGTGTGATATGTGTGAAATGGTCACAAACAAAAAATCCTTGTCTTCATTTCTCCCACCCCTTGGCTTTAGGGATCAATCAAAAGCCCAACTGTGAGGAAGACTGACCATAAATGGTGAGTATAGTTCATTATCACTTCTACAGTAGTTAGATAGACTCAGTCATCATCCAACCAAGTGGGGTTTAGGTATAACAAGCAAGTGATATGGGGTGGTATTAGGACCAACAACATCAAAGCTGTATAATCAAAGCACTCCATACTGGACATTGATTTCACTCCCCCCGCCCGCAATGGTGCACTTCCAGTAGCATGAGGAATTTGTTAGCAAAATAGTCACAAATATTTTTATTGGTTCTTTGAGAATTACATCACGCACACCCTCAGCTCATCCCAGATCAACCTTCCCCATCCTTACTTGTAGTTTTCTTCTTTTTTCTTTAAACCAATTGAGCGCAATTTGCTTTACCCAACCATAGGACCTGCCCTAGTCTTTCATGACGATTTCAAGAGGAATTGCATGTGCATTTTAGTCAGACCTTTCCCTGGTTTGTTTCTTCTTAGCCATTTCTGCATGGTAGAAATCATTTTAAAATTTCATTTCAGAGTTTATTCACCTTCAAGAACACACACACCTCTCACTATGTCTCTTTAAAGGCTTCTAGAGTCCATTGGTACCCAGAACGTGGACCAGAGAAGCTGAACAGGTTGCACCTGTCTGTACAAGTAGGAAGTAGCCAAATCATGTCTTAAACCCTTTCTCTCTGGAATTCAGGACCTGCTCCATCCTTCCATCGTGCACATCGGAAAGCGCAGGTCTTGATTGCTCAAGTCAGTGTCAGGTAATGGCCGCCAAGGGGAGCAGAGGGGGGCTGCTGTGAGCCGTGCTTGCCTCTGACTTTGCTTAATTAAGTCAGGAAGACAAAGTGCGGACCTACATCGGAGATGCAGAAGTTCTCAATTAGACAAAAAGTAGACATCTGGGCCTTGTTTTGATTGCATGCCCTGCACCTCCTGCAGTGAGAAATGATAGTTTCAAGCCACATCTCTGGGCAGAACTTTTGCAATATTTTCTTGGATAACGGGTTCCTGGCAATGTCTTTGACCTGATGTTACCTGTTTCCCACAAACTCACTCAGCCTGCCACTTCTCAGTGAACACACATCAGGACAAAGGAGCTGAAAGAGCTGTAGTCATGTACAGTAGACAAACAAAACAAATTATAGAGAGGATCTACACTATCTTGCAAGCACTTTCAAAAAGGTAATAATAAAGCAAATTTGACCAAACTACCTGCAAAGCCTGTATGCAGGACTCCATGATGAATACCTCTGTGAACCCAACCCAAACCCTACTTCTTAAGACATGAAGATAATGCATATTAGGCTCAGGTGCTTATAGTATTTTACTGAAGACTGAGGAGTTTAGTGAAATAAAAGACTCTCTAATTAGAGCCTTTAGTTAGAAGTAACTTCATTCACTCCTGAGCACCAGTAGCATCTGGTCTTTCTAGTCTCACACAACATGTTCCAACATAGCATGAATATGTTTGTCTCAAGCTGTTAGGCAAAGACATGAGGCTGGCAGGTGACATGTCTAACGCTTATTTGCATCATAGTGAAACCTTGTTGAGGCTTTCGTATGCCAAGTACAGATATTAAGTGCTGGTTAGCTTAAACCAAGTTGGAAATTAAGTACTTGGGGAAATTTCTTGTCTCTCTCTCAGTCTCTCACATGGTTGGCACTGGGTGGGTAGTTAGTGATTATTGATGAATAAAGTAACAAATGAACGAATAAATATTTTTAATAAGTTTTAAACACACACACATACACACACACACACACACACACACACACACATATATATATATTCAGAGGGGAGATTGTAAGGAGAAAGGAGACTAATAGGAAGGAAAATAGAAGTAGACAAAGTAGATGAAGGGGAAAGAGGCTTAACATGGTCAACATACTAAATATACTTGAAAGAAAATTTTTTATGAAACCCATTGCCATGTACAATGAATATATGCCAATACAATTTTTACGTGAATGCATTTCCAAAGAACATTGTTTATTTAACAAACCTATAAAATCAAGAACATTAAAGTTTACAAAGTACCAGAGCTCCCGTGGTGTAAGAAAAATGATTTAGCATGACGCAGTAGCCTACACAAGGATCTATAAGCAACTGAGTGAATGTGGGAAGAAGAAAGGTAGACCTCCCCAGGGAAAAGCACTCCAACTGGTTGTCCAGTGTCTATTGGTGGCCGGAAACATCTATACACGTAGCATTATGCAGATTGAGGAGGCTATATTTAGGAATATACTTGTATATACAAACAGATATATGGATGAAATAATTATTAATGAAAAATGAGGCCATGGATTTAAATAAGAACAGAGAGGAGTCACAAAGGCGTGTGGGGAGGGAAGGAGAGGGAGAAATGCTGTCATTAAATGATAATCTCAAAATCGATTTTTAAAGTTGGTAGGGTTATGCCTTATTTATGTAGTATTTTCTAGGGATTTTCTTCTTACAGACCAACTCGGGCCGGTATCTGTTGACGAAGGAACTTCCAGATCTTCAAAGTCCTTAGTGTCGAATCTCATGTTTTTAGCTGGTGAGATTCAACCTTTCCAAATCATAATAAGCATTCACACATTTTTATTCATTTATTTATTTATTTTTGGATATTTACTTTATTTATATTTCAAATGTTTTCCCCTTTGGAAACCCCCATCCCATCCTCCCTCCCCCTGCCTCTATGAGGGTGCTCCCCCTCCCACCTACCCACTCCTTTCTTCCCTCCCTAGCATTTCCCTACACTGGGGCATCTAATACCCTCAGGCCCAAGGGCCTCTACTCCCACTGATGGTCAACAAGGCCACATATGTGGCCAGCACCACGGGCCCCTCCATATTCTGGATAAATTCTTAAGGGAGGAGACAATAGCATTTCTCGGCCAAGACATAGTTTCCATTCTTAGTTATTATATGCCAGCTTCTGCTGGAGCTTTTTATCTATATTATGTCCTTTAAATATCACTGCAACACTTCATAGTTATGGCTGTGCCTCCCATTAACAGGAAGGACACAGTGGCTTGTAAATGTTAATTGTCTCATTCAGCTCTCTCTATGTATGGACTATTTAACTCTCTGAAAAGTGTCCCTGCACTTTTCTTCTTGTACCTTTAAATTTTTTATGGGTTCTTCTGAATTTCACATCATGCACCCCAATCCCACTTGTCTCTCCCTCCCCTTGTACCTGCCCTCTATCCTTGCAACTCCCCCCCCCAACAGAGAAAAAAAATCTCTTTGTGGAGGCTGTAGTGTATCTTAGTGTATCCTACGATATACCCTTTTGTCCACACTTCTTTGCTTGCAGCCTGGTACCAGGCCTCTGGCTTCTGCTACTCTGTCAATACTGGAACTTCACTGGGACTCTTCTTGGATATCCTGTTGTTGCCCTGTGTCATGAAAATTTTGTAGTTTTGGACAAGTAGGGTAGATGTTGGGGTGAGCCAATTCAAAGCCCTGACTTTGGGCCTGAGAGATATCTGAGCTGGTCTGCCCCCCAGCTCTCCAGATATCATACCCGAGGGGCCAGCTCACCCCCAAACCCCAACCATGGCCAGCTCCACCCTGCTGCCCAGGAGAGGTGCAGGGCATTTTGAGTCTCAGACTCATTTTTTTTTAAGAAATAATAGGCTACTAATCATTCAGATATTCATCTGTTGAACACTCAGCATAGACAGCTTCTCTACTCTTTGTCACCTACTGAGGCACATGTGACACAATAGCCACACTTGCAGCACCTCTTAGCGCAGGGTTTCTTCTTGAACCTTTAAAAGGCTTACTATTTCTTGGCCTCTGGTCTGGCTCAAGAAGAGGGTAATCAACTCAAGACCCACCCAGTAAGAAATATTGGTTCAGAGAGCAGACATATGCCCTAACCTGGACCATTTAAAATAAGGTTTGACTATGATACTTTGGGAGACTACTATAATCTGGATACAGAATGTCCCTGGTCCTCAATAGGTAAAGGAAAATGTTGAGATGAAGAGCCTGGGAAGGTTTCCTTAGTTAGGGGGTTTGAGATGTTCTCCCAAAAGAGATTGTAGAACCTAGCCTCTAGTGTCTCTCTCTCTCTCTCTCTCTCTCTCTCCCCTGTATTTCCTGGCATAGTCTTAGGTCAATTGGACACACAAACTAGGGTTCTAGGATTATCTAAAAGGAGGGACCCTCAACTCAGGAAATGCCTCCAGAAGATCTCGCTGTATAGCATTTTCTTAATTAGCGATTAATGGGAGAGGGCTTAGCCCATTGTGAGTGCAGTCATGCCTGGGCTGGTGGTCTTGGGTGGTATAGGAAAGCCAGCTGAGCAAACCAGGGGAAGAAAACCTGTGAACAGCACACACACCCCCCCCCATGGTCTCCACATCAGCCTCCAAGCTCCTGTCCTGACTTCGTTCAATGATGGTAAGTTAATTCATTAGCGCAGGTTCTCGGCTGATCTGACTTGTCTTTTTATAAGAAGAGAGCTGGATGCTCAGAGACAAGAGAAATGCTCACAAACACTTTATGGAACACAGCCAGAAGACAAGCATTTACAAAGAAGAGAGAGAGAGAGGCCTGGAGAAAACAAATCTCCCTTGACCTTGGATTTCTTAGGTATCAGAACTGTGAGAAAGTAAATTTCTTATTTAAGCCACAAAATCTATGGTATTTTGCTGTACTATAATTAGCCAATTAATTTATATGCATGTTAAACCTCATGTCCTGAGTTTCTCATTCCGATAGCCGTTCCTGAAACTAAATGTGCAGATGGCTATATGTCAGGACCAAATCCTGTCTTTGTCACTGTGCTCTGGGCTTGCTGAGTCGGGCATTTCAGAAGCATGCCCTAGAACAGAAGGGACTGGTGTGTCCAGAAGGACATATTAAATAGACTCATTTCCCATTCCCTGACACCATGTTCTCAGCGGGCAGGAAATAATTCTCAAGTCTATAGCCCAGAGACCACAAGTCTTGTCAGCATGAGGAACAGATGCCATAAAAACAGGATCCAAGTGCATTTATTTTTCAGAGCATTAGTAAAGGTGGAACTGAGTGAAGAATACATCTCTCTGTATCCTCTGGGCTCTAATTTTGGCTTACTTGCTCTGTAAAAGCTACTTAGGAACTCCAGGCACCTAAGAGAAGCTAAACAATTTCACGATGTCCTGTCTATGATTCTAAATCCTAAGTCTAAGAAGTCAAAATTATGAATCTCTTTATAACTGCCTTCTAAAAGAAACAATTTTAAAATAATTTCTGTTGGAATAGTAAGCTCAACAAATATATCCGAAGACCTGATAAAGCCTTTCCAAACAGAAATAAAAAGGAGTTAACACATTAGAGTTATACATATGGAACAGCTCTGTACCTCGCTTTTTGAAATTATAGTTAATGTCCCTGAAACAAAGGGTTCTTCACAGTACGCACAACATGGCTTTCTAGATTCTTGCATTTGAGCCTCAAAATAACACAAAAAATAAGCAGGAAAAGTAGCTTCCTGTCAGAGAGCTCAGTAAGCATTCTGTCTCAAATCAAAGCAAGTGATCAGAGAGGAAATGGGTATGTTTATACAGTCGCATACACAGACAACTGGGAAGGCCCACATAGAGATCAATTAGACTCCAGATGTACAATGTTTTATCAATCTAGAAGACTTCACTTGATGAAGAGATTTGACGAACATACATTTCCTATTGTTCAATAAAACTTTAACATGTTTTTCTCATAATTTACTGACAAAATTGAATACAAGAAGTCAGAGGTAGGATAAAAGAAGGCTCTCAAAATATGTCCCTTTCTGGAAAATGTGTATTAAATAGAGTCAGGTGGTGGCAATGCATGCATTTAATACCAGCACTTGGGAGGTAGAGGCATGTGAATTTCTAAATTCAATGCTAGCCTGGTCTACACAGGGAAGAGCTAGAGAGCCTTTAGGTCCACAGGTGGTCGAGTTTTCTAATCTTTTAAAGAAGTTAGAATGAGAAATTCTTCCAGCCATTCTTTTTTCTTGTCATTAAGTCTGAACAATCAAGAGATAATACAAACAAATTAGGGTTTTCATGAATCTAAGACAGGTCAGGAGATTAAAGCCACATCAACTGTGATGGTCTTTGGCTGTGTTGATTTGACTAAACTGGAGTTATTATCAACATTGATTATTTCTTTTGCTGTGGAAGTATTTTGAAGGTATAACTGATGTTTATAATCAGCTAACCTTGACTATAGATTATTCTAAATGAATTGCATGGCCTAGTTCAAAAACCTAAAAGATGTTAAGAGCCAACTTCAACTTTCTTGGTAAAATTCCAGCTGTGGACCACAGCTGGAGCCTGCTCCCACATGTCCAAATTTACCCTTCCTCTTGTAACACTCTATAAAGTTTGAGCATGTCTACCTTCTTGGTTGAATCATGACCAATTATTAGTTCTTTGACTTATGAGAGTTTAAGATAAATAATTAGTAACTAAGTATGAAGATATTAAACATATAACCAGAGAATGAAACAAAAGTATAAGATGTCACCTAGTTACCAACTGGAACAGCCACTGAAATAATAAAAGACAATTCATATTCACAGTTAGCTTTCTATATCTTAGGATACAATCAACTGCAGAGCAAAGATTCAGAAAATATATTGTATCTGTACTCATATAAGAGATTTTGAATATTTGTTAGGGTTTTTTCCACATTCATGGTGGATGAAGGCTCTTGAAATCAATCTCCTACAGTTACCGAGAGACAAATATACATGTATATATGACTTTACTATATACATAGAAGTAAGTGTATATGATATATAGATATAACTTATATACAAATCCATATACTGGTATAAAATATGTAAGCAGATGAATGAATACATAGAAAGATGATGATGATGATAGATAGATGGATAGATAGAAAGATATAAATCCCAAGTATTCTGCCTTTTTCTTTAAATCATGACCCATTATTAGTTCTTTGAATAATGAGAGTTTAACATAAATAATTGGTAACTAGTGTGAAGATATTAAATATGTAACTGGGAGGATAAAACAAAAGTATAAGATGTCACCTAGTTACTAACTGAAGAAGCAGCTAGCACCCACAGTGTTCAGAGCACAAAGGATTAGAGGTTATAATTAGCAAAATTTATAAACTTAAAAGAAGAGACCCCAAGAGCACAGAAAAGCTCTGAAGAGGTAGGGCTAATTAATTCTGGCATCTCTAGACTTACATTATCAAGCACAGATAAAATGTGAAAGCCTAGCATAATAGAATTTTCTTCCTGCTATAATGGCTCTTCTCAACCTGTGGATCATGATGACCCTTTGGGGGGTGAGTGACCCCCAAGTGATATCCTACATATCAGATAATTTCATTATGATTCATAACAGTAGCAAAATTACAGTTATGGAGTATCAATAAAAATAGTTTTATGGTTGGGGATCACCACAACATGAGGAACTGTATTAAAGAATTATAGCATTAGGAAGGTTGGGACCCACTGTGCTATGGGAAGGTCCTGCCTGGGCTAGAGTGAAGTAGGCTGGCTCACGTTCAAAGGAATCAAAAGCAGTCATTTGGGAAGCAAACAGACATGGGATTGGTTACTCTGCCTTCTACAGCAGTCTACTGTCCTTCTAATGTTCTTTCTGATAGGAATTGTACCAAGACATAGCCAGCAAAGCCAAATAAACTTTCTAGAGGATCAGCCCCACCAAAACATGGTAGAGCAAAGGGTGTAGAGAGGTTTGTTTTCCACTGAAAGATAATAGCTTAATCACCAGTTCTGTGATGTTTAGAATATATAATAAGAAATATTTTAGAGAAATGATCTCTCAAAGTGGAACTGAAATTGCATTTCATTGCTTCTCACTTTTCAAAATGCAATTCAACCAAATTCATTTACTGCTAAATTTTATTCTTTCAAACCAAGAAAATGCCACTTAAATTCTCTTCTGCTCTAAAACTTACTTTCCATTCAAGACCTTGTAAATTAATTTCACGTTGATCAGTCCACTTAAAAATAAACCATAATTCTTTAATTACCCAAAGACTTAAAAAAAAAAAAAAAAAAAAAAGCCAACAACCTCAACTAAATGTCTTGCATTCTTTGAATATGGGTCAGAAGTGGGGACACAGAAAGAATAAGTACAGTTTGCTTGGGAGTAAGGCAATGTTCTCACTATGAGCAAAATGTCCTGGTGGGAATTGAAAGTAGCAGCAAACAGAACATAGAAACAGATATTGTCTGGCTGACCTCAGTGGAAGAGGGTGCTCTTAGTCCTGATGAGATTTGCCAGGTTTGGTTGGTACCCAGCCAGAGGCAGCAGGGGACTCTCATTCTCTGAGGAGAGGGGAGGGGAGAATGGGAGAAGAGGTGTGGGAGGGATGTAAAGTGAATAAATAAATATTTTTTTTAAAAAAATAATACTTAGAGATAGGTTAACTCAGAATAAAGATGAAAAGAAAGGAGTCTAGAGTAAAGAAAAGCTTTTTTATTGTTTTGTTTTGTACAAAACTAGACATTTAGCCTCAGGTGATTCTGGGTACTCACTATGCAAATACCCTTCTCTTACATTTGCAAACCACCTATGGATTCCTGGGAGTGCCACATTTGTTCCGAATAGCTACACTTCACGTAAGCCGTGCTTTCCTCCTGGAATTTCTGTAATCTGCTCCATGGACGCCTTGTAAATTTTCAGGCTCAATGCAAATTCATTCTTCTCTGGGATTCCGATTCCCTGTCACTGTATGCATATCGTTGTCCTCTGTGGTTGTCTCTTGGAGTTCTGCTATCTGACAGCCTTTTACTCCTTAGGGGCTGTCTGGGTTGGCCATGCTGCCTGTCTGTCTGTCTAGCAGTCTCTGTGTCTATGATCTATAAACCCATCTACTTATCCTCTTTCATCTATTATCTGTCTCTGAGCCTGTTAAAGTTACAAAATCAAAGTGATTTAAGTAGCAGAAATTGACTCAAGATTTGGGATATCTTTAAGTCAGGTTTCTGGTAAAACCTCTCTCTTTGTCTTGCAAATGGCTGTTTCCTTATGATGGCCTCACATAGCTCGCTCTCTCTCTCTCTCTCTCTCTCTCTCTCTCTTTCTCTTTCTCTTTCTGTGTGTGTGTGTGTGTGTGTGTGTTCCTATCTGTCTAAAGATCTACAGTGCCCTGTCATCTTTCCTTTTAAGGGAACTGCTTCTATTGAATTAGAGTCCCACTTTTGTGAGTTCACATAACATTAATTACTCTCCTAAAGACCTTATAGGAATTTAGTATACAAAGTTTGGGGACCATTGTTCAATCTAAAATGTGGTCCACCTGCAGATTATTTTATGCTCTCTTCACCTGCAAGGCTCTTGCAGGGAATGTAGCCTTAGGGAACGTTTGTCACAAACATCAATTTTCTCTTTGATTTCAAAATTCTCTTTGGCTTTTAAGAATTTGATTACAGTTCATCTCAGAGCAAATCTGTGTGGAATCTACCTAACGGTCCTAATTATTCATGAATTTCAGTGTTTATTTGCTGCTATATAGACTCAGAATGTTTTTTGCTATCATTTCTTTAAATAAGGTCTCTGCCAGTATCTCTTTCCCACGTTCTAGTTAACTTTGATAGCATGTATGCACGTTGATTCACTTGAGAGCATCCCATTAATGCCACAGTCTTGCTTAGCTCTTTCCATTCCTTTGTTTATTTGTTTCACGAAGGAACTTCAAGTGACCTGTTTTCAAGTTCACCTCCACATATTGAGGCTGCTGTGGCAGCAGCTGCTTTCTTTATTTACTTCCATGATTTTTACTTGGTTTTCTTTTTTGATCTCTAGCTCTCTAGGAGCTACCTTCTGATCTTATTCAGTTATCTGTATCAGTTCTTTTCCTGCCCACTTCTGAACTTCTGTAATGTGATTGTTTTCAGAGATTTGTCTACTGCAACTCATAATTCTCTGCTTGTTGGGAACATTGCTGATGATTTCTTTTGCCCCCCCCCCCCAATTGTTTGTGAGTAATCTTTGTGGCCTTACATTCATGTCTACAAATCTGAAAAAGCAGCCAGTTTTTCCTGTATTCACAGGCTGTCTCCAGAGAGGAAAAGGTTTCTCTATTCAGGTATTTATGCAGAATTAGTGTAGGGGCTCACTCAGGTTGGCTCTCTCTGCACTTGGACTAGTGAATGGGCAACCACTGCTACTACAGTCCTTAGAATGGACCTAGTATGTGATCCATAGGAATGGTCAGTGCTGTGAGTTGGATGTTATTTGAAAACCTTGTGCATTAAAGGCTTTCTCTTTAGGCTATGGCATTATTTAGAGTTGTTGGTACTTTTCACACTTATAGCATAGTGAAACACATCTTTAGGTCAATGAGAGAATGCCCTAAGAATGCCCTATAAAGGACCATTGGACCGCCTTTCTCATCATCTCTTTGCTGCCTCATCCATGACTGAATAGTTTTATTCTACACGGCTAGACATGATGTCCTTTCTCACTGCCACTTTGAAGTAATGAAGCTAATTCCTCAAAATGAAACCTCCAATAGTCTTCAACAACAACAACAACAACAACAAAACTGTCATAAGCAGATTGTCCCAGACAATTATTATTATAATGGAAAGCTAATACAAACATGGAGCCTACATCTGCAGAAGTAGACCAGGATCCTGTCTCAGTGCAGGTCAACCTAAAATCTACTGTCAGTGGGAACTGAGTATGGACCTCCTGGCCAAGAAACCGAATCTACTGGGATGAAATCTTAGCCCATGAGAGCCACCCTGGTGCTACAGTTACAATGTAATATAGAGTGGTACCTCAGAGATGTCCGAGATCAATTCAAAATCACTGCAAGCAACCAAATATCACAATAAGTAATAATAAGCACATTTTTTTGCTTTCTATGTACATATAAAATTTATAAAGTTTTGAGGGAAAGAAAGAGCATGGAGTTGGGTGAGTAGTGCAGTATCTGAGGGAGTTAGGGGAGGCAAAAGAATATGAACAAAATATATAATATTTTGGAAAGTTTTATTAAAAATCAAAAATAAGAGAAGCTTACATAGCTTATTGTTATACCATATCATTGTGTCTAAAAACCAACATACATTACTTAAAAATAAGTTATTATAAAATGCTAATAATTATCTAAATTGTACATACTTCAGGAATGTTAAGCTAGAAGCAATAGGCGACTTAACTTTAACTCAGATCAGGAAGGTTTTATTATTATAAATGTAAAATCTGAGCAAGTGTAGTCTCTGGTTTATTAATGTATCTCTTTTAGCTTCTGCTTTTTGCATAAAACCTAATTTTTCAGTCATCACAGTTGTAGACAGCAGGAGAAGCTGTAAAGAGTTATACCTACTCCCCATTTCTCATTCTCTAGAAACTGAGATAGTCTCTGCTGCAGAGTAATTAAGCTGCTTCCAGAGATGTCATCAGCAAAGAACCACAAGCATCACAAGTCCTATGATAGTCATAGGCCCGTCTCCATAGCCAAAAGGTCAAAAGTTCTCGCTGGTCTACATTCACACAGAATGTTCCTGGAAGAGGAGAAGGGACAGTATAAGGAAGAAGGAAGTAGTTTAGCCAAAGTAAAGTGCTGGCACCAGAATATGAAGAATGAATGCTATAGAGTTTCAATGTACAGGAAGCACTAAGAACATTCCTCATGCGTATGTGTGAAGAAAGGGGCATTCTGAGGAAGGGTCCACATAAACAACTCTTGGTTCAAGAGGAAATAACATGTCTACAGTAAATATTGCATCACAGTGGCATATTTATGAGTTGTTTGTTGTGGCTGCTGCTGTTGTTCCTTATAATGTGGAGTTCCCGGATGCAAATATTGGGCTTATGGATATGTGGAGATCTTTTTAGGGACACAGAGGTGGAGTCAATAGATTCTGGAAGAAGAATAAAGAAAAAAATCTGAACAAAACTAACAGTAAATAGGGGAATGTGGAGTCTAGCAACAGTAGAAACTTTCTCTAAAGAAACAGGAACTGTTTGGGCCACAATGTTGAAATTCTTAAATGCTTGGGTTTAAGGTTTGTAGTCAGTGGGGCGGCTGGCACAGTTCCTAGAAAGAGCAGACTGGGAAAATAAACTCCAATACTTGAGCATCTTTACATTGATGGTGAGATGAATGCAGAATAATGTCTAAACAGGAAATTGGAATATGGAGAAATAAAGCCCAGAAACATAATGTAGTTAAAGACACACCTGGGGAGACTCAGAAGAAGTGAACATGGATATCAGCATGTAGACATCATCAAAACAACACATTTCATCACATTCTTTTATTGCCGCACATGTTAGGGCTCAAGTGTTCAATTTTGTAGCTCTCAGCTCAACCTAAGTGTTTTCATCTAATGAGAGTGGTGTGCAGTGAAATGGAGTTAACTTGACGGAATTGACTCCACATTAGCAGGACTTGGCTTTTCTTCATAAAAACTGAAGGTTAGCCAGGCAGTGGTGGCGCAGGCCTTTAATCCCAGCACTTGGGAGGCACAGGCAGGTGGATTTCTGAGTTCGAGGCCAGCCTGGTCTACAGAGTGAGTTCCAGGACAACCAGGGCTACACAGAGAAACCCTGTCTCGAAAAACCAAAAAAGAAAAAAAAAAAACCTGAAGGTTAATTCTAAGTTGCTTCCAAAAAAAAAAAGACAACATGCCTTTCTCATGAAGTTCTTAGCTACCCAACCTAGAAAATAGTATCAAATGATACAGCATGCATGATTTGTCACAAGGCTTTAAAAAAACAATTTGGAGAATCAATTTTAATGTCAAGAAAGTCTGAATTTGACATTTAATATTTCCTTCTGATTAGGTGTTAATTAAGACTAAATTCTATTCAATTATCTCTAAGAAATGCACAATGAACCTCTCAACTGGATGGCAAAGGCTGCAAAGTAGGTTAACCAGGAGTACAGGCTGAAGTTAGATGAACAGTGCAAATTACTACATACCATTAAGTAACAAAAATCCATATAAAACTAACACAACTGTTGGGCAAAGACCTGCTCTACAGTATGCATTTATGTCTTATTTTTAAAAAGTAATTAGCAAATGTGATTCAGGTTGTATACTGGTAAACGATTATGTGTTATTGAGACTTCATACAGTAACGCATGACTTGAAAGGAAATAGTGAACATCTGTGTGTGGGATACCTGAATTTTAAGTTATTATTATTAAACATCATGCTACTTTGATTCCAATACATAAATTTCCACCGGTCTAACTTTTCTCTTTCATTAGATATGCTTTATAATTCTATTCCTTATTCTTACAGTAAGAACATTCAAAAGATGTACTACATGGAAAATATTGAAGCTATTGAATCATTGACATACAATATCACTTGTCACTGTAAAGTCTCTATTCTCTACAGGATTTAGATTCACTCCCATGCCAAGGATGACATAATAATTAAGATTTACATCTTGACTACCTTCTACTTCATAACAGAAATCATTCTATATGAGTTTTCTATGGGGGCCTTGTGAAAGGAGAGTGAG
>CM052717.1:29766260-29852230 GCA_028551405.1 Uromys caudimaculatus | reverse complement strand
TTCTTTGTATATATTGGATATTAGCCCTCTATCGGACATAGGATTGGTTAAGATCTTTTCCCAATCTGTTGGTTGCTGTTTTGTCCTATTGACAGTGTCCTTTGCCTTACAGAAGCTTTGCAATTTCATGAGGTCCCATTTGTCTATTCTTGATCTTAGAGCATAAGCCACTGGTGTTCTGTTCAGGAACTTTTCCCCCATACCCCGGTGTTCGAGAGTTTTCCCCACTTTCTCTTCTATTAGATTCAGTGTAGCTGGTTTTTTGTGGAGGTCCTTGATCCACTTGGACTTGAGTTTTGTACAAGGAGATAGAAATGGATCAATTTGCATTCTTCTCCATGTAGACCTCCAGTTGAACTAGCACCATTTGTTGAATATGCTGTCTTTTTTCCACTGAGTGGTTTTAGCTCTTTTGTTGAAAATCAAGTGACCATATGTGTGTGGGTTCATTTCTGGGTCCTCAATTCTATTCCATTGATCTACCTGCCTGTTACTGTACCAATACCATGCAGTTTTTATCACTACTGCTCTGTAGTACAGCTTGAGATCAGGGATGCTGATTCCCCCAGAAGTTCTTTTGTTGTTAAGGATAGCTCTTGCTATCCTGGGTTTTTTGTTGTTCCAAATGAATTTGAGAATTGCTCTTTCTAAGTCTATGAAGAATTGAGTTGGAATTTTGATGGGGATTGCATTGAATTTGTAGATTGCTTTTGGCAGGATGTCCATTTTTACTATATTAATCCTTCCAATCCATAAATAAATAAATCTTTTAAGAAAAGTAAATCTGTATCAACAACTAAAAACATGAGTGTATCATATCTGCCCAATGCCATATTTGAAATGTTATCAGTGATTTGTCGGAAATTCAAGCTTCACTGAGTAACTTACTTCGTATTTGCTAAATATGATGTGCTGTTAATTTTATTTGAACTTCATCAGAGACTGTGCAAGTCCTTTTACACCGAAAGGCATCTCCCAAAGATGTCAGATGTGGCAGTGGCTGTCAATGACACGGACCATCCACTTCCTTATCCACTTACTGACCTGGAAAAGTCTTCGTTCTCTTTTCTGAGTATACTGCTCCATGCTAGCCCCTGGCGTTCCCTTTGTGTGACTCCCAGTACTTGTTTGGACCATGTTAGGCAGCACTATCACTCATGGCTAACATTAAGCCATCACTTCACTACGTCACTGTCCTGGACACTGCCTCTACCATACCCCACCTTCAAGAATCACAACCACAGCTGGTGATGGGCCTCTTTGCTTCATTTTTAGATGAGTTCTCACTGCTAAGGAATATATCTTTGTGTTATTCTAAAATTATCTTCCTCTAAGCTGTGAGCTATTTGAGTTTCAATAGACAGTTTGCTTCTTGAAAGCCACATTATATTTATTTTAGTATCTGCAGGATCTATGGCTGTGACTGGGCCATGGAAGATTCTGCTGCTGGATAAAAACAAATGCCATTACCTCTATAGCTACACTGTGTAAAGTGAATCTCCTATTTGAAGTCAATGTTTCAAATATGTGAACAATGTTACAGGGCTGTGCATCAAATTGGCCTTTCATAAACTGGCATCTTAAATTCCTTAAATGATTATATTTTTTAGTTTGAGAAGCAAATTAACAGACACAGAAGAATTACTTAGTTAGTGTTTGTTCATTAAGAGTCTATATTAAATTAAATATTGAAAGTATTAACATGAAATCACAATGTTGCATATACCTGCATATAGGAGTAGATACTAGTAGCAGTATAAAATAAAACTAATGGTCAAGAAATAATTATACACAAGAAAAATGGATACATGCTTAACTTTTCAGTGAAAAGACATTTGAAGGAAATAAAGGATTTTGAATTATGCACACAGGCCAAAACATGCCCATAACTTGAAGCATTTCAGTTTTGAAGTAATTTTCATTTTTGTGCTATAGTTTGAAAAGAAACCTTCAACAATTCTCTGTTCTCATAACTTGCCAGTTCCCACGTCCCCTCAGTGACTTGTCTAGATATTTTTAACCTCAACATTTAATATGCTGCAGGAAAAAGTTATCAATATCTTGTTTTTAATGAAAAACATTTTTCAGCTTCTGCTGAAATAATTATCAAGAGCAATGATGCTATCTTCTCATTATGTGTAGAGATCTAAAGAGAAAGAAGCAAAGGCAGGGGACAAACCAACGAGTCAATCCATTAATTACGGGGAAAGATCATTCTAAACTGGTAATGGACTCACCCAGATGCAAGGTGCACCTTAATTAGGTGGGATAATGGTCAGTATGTTTTAAAAAATGCATTGCATACAGTATGAATGCAGTCTCAAGCTATACTCTTTCCCTCCTCCAAGAATTCTTATATTTCATCATTTATAGCAATTAAGAAGAAAGTGAGTTTTTTAAAATTAAACTAAGCTTTATAGCTAGAAATACTTGATACATGACGAGCACATCAACACTTTGCTCTCTTTTATTTATAACCCACACTAGTTTCTTTGATAGTACATTGACTCTATAATGTTTATTCAAACATGGCGTGTGGTGGTTTGATTGAGAATGGCCCCATAGGCTTGTCAATTTGAATATTTGGCTCCCAGTTGGTGAAACTGCTCAAGAAGAATTAGGAGGTGTGGCCTTTGGGGGGTGTGGTGTCACTGGTGGTGAGCTTTGAAGGTTCAAAAACCTGTGCCAGGCCCACTCTCAGTCTCTCTGCCTCCTGCTTGTAAATCAGATAAGATGTGAGCTCTCATCTACTGCTCTACCACTATGCATGCCTTCCATGTCCCCTGGGCTCATCCTCTACAATGGTAAACAAGCCACCGATTAAATGCTTTCTTTTATAAGTTGTGTCTGTTATGGCTCCTCTTCACAGAAATAGAAGAGTGAGTAAGGCAGGCCCCATGGTGGATGATAGTCTTGTAATTTTTGTGGTTCAAGAAATATGAACAGGGTGGTAGGAAGCCATTCCATATTACAATATTCAAGGGATTACACTATAAAACCATAATAGCAACTGATTGCTGTAGAATTAGCAGAGCAGTTAGACATGGGAGATGGTTGGAGAGGGAAGTGCATTCCCTTTAGCAAGATTCTATAAATGCATGGTTTTGATACCCAAGAGGGGGAAAGACAGTGTTAAAGGGGTTCTCTGAATGCTTCCCTTAACTTATTGCTCATTATTAATTTTTTAAATTGAAAATCATATTTTAATAAGTATTGTCACATGTAAATGCACGCATATGTGTGTGTGTGTGTGTGTGTGTGTGTGTGTGTGTGTGTGTGAGAGAGAGAGAGAGAGAGAGAGAGAGAGGGAGAGAGAGGGGTGTGTGTGTGTGTGTGTGTGTGTGTGAAAGAGACAGAGAGGAGATGGAGACAGAGACAAAGAATGTGGTCCAGAGACAAAGACATTTATATGTGGGCAGGCTGGTGGCATTAAGCTATTTAATACTTTCTAGTAATATTAAGATTATATGAGACATGAAACTACTCTCTCTCAACAAGACCACAGTAGCCACTGGCCTTCAGAATATGATACATCCCCCATGTTGTAGCTGTAGGCCACGCTCGTTTATCTCCCCCACAAGAAGCTAACAGTGGTCCCTTGCCCTCTATCACTTTCACTCCATGCTGTCTCTGCCCCATCACAAGTGTGAGGGGAATCCCTGGAGTGGGTTGGAATCAGCTTCCACTGGAAGTGCTTCTATTTTAAAAGACAAAGCAGCGCAGAGGGGAAGATTCCTCTGCCTCTGCAAATATGCCTTCTGACAAACTGCTGTTTGGGAGACAGATTACTTTTTTCCTACCGCCTCCACACATCTGGGTGTGTGTGTGTGGGGGGGGGGTTGTGTGAGAAAACCCTCTGTACCGAAGATGATTCTATTCTGCACATGTACCTCATAAGAAAGGAATAACCTTGTGGAGAAAATGACACAGGGGCCTTTTTCATCATGTGCTTATGAGAGACCTCCGGAATCCACTGAAATGGACTCTCGTAGACCATGCACACTGGGTCTCAGTGAGACTTCAACCATGTGTATTTCCATTCGCCTCTCAGCTATGATGTCAGAAGCCAGGTAGCCTAAGATGTGCAAGGCTTTCTTTATTTGAGTTATATCATGTGTTTGAGCCGTCTCTCTAAACTCCTGATGGAGTTGCTAAAAATAATGTGACTATTGAGACAAATAGTGAGTAATACTGCGAACAGTGCCATGGCAGAGGGAGGAGAATGTTTGCAGTTGAGATTTCACAAAGAATCAGTGGGGAAAGGGGATCAAACCAACTGCAGGAGCTGATGCGAGGAACACCCTCCTCCTGCCCAGTTTTCTCCCATGCTGCCTGTCAAAAGAACAATGCAGAAACAGAGACATCAAATAGGTTCTCAAAGAGCAGCTCTGAGAAACCTCAAAATTAACAAATACAAATGTCAAACAATTGGTGTATTGAGTTAGATTCATTATCATCTGATTCTTAACTTTTGTAGGTAGGGTAGGAAAGGTTTGATGACTGACCCTTGCCACAAGATATAAAACAAACACAAAAAAACAAACAAACAAACAAAATGAAACAAAAACCAGTTTACCTCTGGGAATTAGCATTAACATCACAGTTTCTGAAAATAACCATTCTGAGTCTTCTTAGCACACAAAGCCCTTGGATTTTCATCATATTGCAACAGTTGAAAAGTGTTTATAGCCCTTTCTTTTTCGGTTCATTATGAAGCATGTGCATGTGTGTGTGTGTGTGTGTGTGTGTGTGTGTGTGTGTGTGTGCCTGTGTGCCCATGTCTGTATGTCTTGGTGTGTTCTTCTGTGTGTCCCTGTAGTGTGTGTCTGCATGTGTTTGTGTGTATCTTTGTGAGTGTGTGTGCATGTGTTTGTGTGTGTGTGTGTGTGTGTGTGTATGTGTGTGATGTGTGTGTGTGTGTGTGTGTGTGTGTGCTAGGCACTGAGTTCAGAGTCTTGCTTCTGCTAGCCAGATGCTTTATCATTGAGCTCCACCCAAGCTCTACATAAGTAGCACCAGCAACCATTAATCAAGCATATAATCAATAAAATACATGAGTACTTTTGGCAAAAGATATGAAGAGTGACAACCTTGACCTGGAGAGTACCCCATACTAATCTCTGAATTTTCCCAAAGTGATGAATTCTGATGACTTTTGGAATTAGGATAACTGGTGCTGAATCTTGTTTATCAAGGTCACAGGATCTAGAGTCACCATAGAAACAAACATCTGGGCACATCTGTGAGGAGTTTCTAGCTTGGATTAAGTGAGATGTGAAGATCTATCCTCAGAGTGGACAGCACCAGGCCATAGACTGGGATCTCCGACTAAATAAAAAAGAGAGAGAGAACTTGGTAACATCCTCTTCCTCACTGTTCTCTGACTATTGACACAATGTGACCAGATAGACCACATTCCTGCCACCATGTCTTCCCCACTGTAATAGACTGAACATTCTAGTTCTGAGTCTACCTAAACTCTTCTCTTTGTAGGCTTGTTTTGTCAGATATTTGGTTGTAACAATGAGAAAAGTAACCAATGCATTTTAGTTCTTAAGTATTTTTCAAGTTAACTAATCCTCGAGTTAACTTAATTTTGAAACTTCAATTTTAAATTTGGAAAAGTACATCTAAGAGCAATCTTTTTCAACCCAGTCACAATGACATGGGGGGTTCTTAACTTGGGATTTTAAAAATGAAAATGAAACTCCTTCCCCAGCTTTATGTCAGTAACATAGTTAAAGGTTCAGGAAACACTTAAGAACTGTGAGGGCACAAGGAATCTCAACACAGCCCAAAATGATCATCTCATGGGTTCTGGTCAGGTAAAAAGGATATTTCACTCTTGCCCAGTCTAGAGTACCTGTACCCAAGTCATGACCAACACTTAACAGTAATTAAGTTCTCTCTAGAAGTCTGAACCCTTGAGATAATTGTTTTATTTTTACCTGCTGTGGGAAACAAGAATAAAATTCAAAAGTAAAAGCTCTATCACAATCTGTCTAAATGTTCTGGATATAGAATGTGGATCTTCAAGGGGGGGGAGGTCAGAAACCTTTACCTCTTCCCTTGAAGAGCCATATTCTGTAACCAGATAGTCTGTATCTAAACCTGAGTTCTATTGTTCATTTTTGGGCACTTGAATTTGAAAAGGTATAGAAGAGTTGGTTTGGGGGATGTTTGTTTACTTGTTTATTTGTTTGTTTATTTTTCTTTGCCTATGCCATAAGAAAATCACAATAAATGAGGAATGCTTACTAAAATATAAGAAGGATAAAAATGTTAATTCTAGACATTAACTTCAGTGCCTCTTTAGAAGATATTAACTGTTATTAAACAAATCTTAATAAGCACCTGAGATATGTCCTATGATCAGTTTAGAAGCAGAGAGAAGAAAATAATGCAAAGATTAATAATTTAATTCAATAGCTATTTATCAAGTTATTACAGAGAGGTGGGATTCTAGCACGTGGTACCAAAAGCCTGCATGAGTGGAAGACTGAGAGCTCTTTATCAGCAGCAGGAAGAGGTAGTTATGACTAAGCACCACTTCCCAGACCTGCCACCTGGCAGTTAGGGAAGAAACGTGAATGCTGGCAAAGCTGTTTAAATAGCTTTTGTTGAGAAATCATGCTTGCTGGTATTTCATATTTCTATAAATATACTAGGCAGAGGCTAGTTCCCTTATATACCAAATATGGCAATAAGAAATTAAAGTTTGATGCTACCATGGACACTCAGACTCTAGCCGGGAGAATGTAAATAGAAATGATGAGAACACCCTCTCCCAGCTGGAACGGCGTGTAGGCCTCCCTAGCAGGTGTGTGTGTGTGTGTGTGTGTGTGTGTGTGTGTGTGTGTGTGTTTGTGTGTGTGTGTGTAATTATATGTCCAAACAAAACAATCCCTTGTTCTCCAAGGTGGCTCCATTAATCCTTGTGGTATAGAAGCATGTGGTATTAAATAATGTCACCTGAGGCAAGGGGCTGGCTCTAGTGTACTTAGCATTATCCTTCATGAAAATAAAAGGAATGAATAGGACTGTGACATATCTTTTAATATTTTGACATTTTACTTCATTCCAAGCCAAAGTTTCTACAGCCAGTCCCAGGCAACACGTACAAGGCTAAGCACCGTGTAACGTCTGGGGTTTACAAAAATGAAGAGCGTCTTGAGCCCATTGATGATGGTTACTAAAAGGCAATCCGATGAGCAAGATTTGAAAATCTTGGAAGAACTGTAATAAAGGAAAGCCAGTTTTGGCTGGTGAGAAAGAAAACAGGAAAGGAACATGGTAGGTCATCAAAACAAAAAAAGCTGTGCTTCCTCGAAGACATCCCGACGGTTAACAAGCATTTGTTGGCTTTCCAGATGGAACTCTCTTCCACTACCTAACTACTATTTGGTCAGGTACAAAAATATAATTCTAGGAATATAATTCTTAGGTAAACACAAAATAGAGGGCTTATTGTCCAGCTAACTCACAGTGAGAGACAGAATAAGCCTATTTACCTGTGCTGTAGTTCTCTCATGGGTGAACCCCACAAAAGACTGAACCCAAAATGTAAACAACCTTTTTTCTTCCAATTAACAGAAAGTTTTAGAAGCATAAATAAACCAGTGGACCTGGTGTCTGCAAATATGCATCAGGAAACATAATAAAAACATGGACTGTTGAACCTTTCTTAAACAAAAGAACACTTGAGATGAACATGTGTTTTATAGCTGGGGTGGGCTCTATGTGGACCATGGTCTAAGGGGCAGAAGGCTGTGCATTTCATCCCCAATACTTGGGGTAAGAGTGTGGTCTATACTTGTCTGTGTACTGAGATAGAAACAGGCTTTGTCTGGTGTATTTTACTTTATATGAAGAAGAATTCAATAGCATTCTCAGATCTCTAAAGATTTAAAATATATTGCATAATGCTCTATTTTCTAGTTGAAGTAGAGAATGCATTTTCAATGCAAATAAAATTATGAGAGTACACTCCACTGAGAGGAAATGTTGAGCTTGATTCTGGAGGACCAGTAATAGCTGAAATACCTATTATCCTCTAGGAGTCAACATACAGGTTTAAAAAAAAAAAACCTACAAGCAAATTAACACAAAGGAATGCTGTAGAAAATACACACCAAGGTCGGGCTACATATGACGAAGCGCACTCATCCAGGTAATCAGGAAAGATTCAATCAAGGTCATATTTCCAATGGATTTTATAGACTGAATTAGAGAACTGGCCATGCATAGGTTATAGGGTTGGACCTGGCCAAGCAGACAAAAGTACATGCAAATGTCAGATGTGGGAGTGTGGTGGTTTGAATAGGTTTTGCCCCCAAAGATTCATGTCTTTGAATGCTTGGCCATAGGGAGTGGCGCTATTAGGAGTTGTGTGTCCTTATTAGAGGAGGGGTGGCCTTGTTAGAGGAAGTATATTACTGTGTAGGCAGGCTTTGAGGTCTCTTAGTGTTCAGGCCCCACCCATTGCAGAAGAAAGCCTGCTTCTGGCAGCTTGGAAAAGAAGTCTCCTCCTAGTGCCTTCCGATCAATCTGTAGAACCCTTGGTGCTTCCAGAATCAAGTCTACCTGCATGTAATGGACTGAATTTCTGAACCTGTAAGCCAACCCCAATTAAATGTTTGCCTTTATAAGAGTTGCCTTGGTCATGGTGTCTCTTCACAGCAATAAAACCATAACTAAAACAGCAGATTTCCGAATAAATAGCAAACTGCTCATCATGGCAGAGGTGAGTTGGGGTGTAGATATGGAGACCCGGTAACAACAATATGTATGATCCTGCAGATCTTTCAGCATGGCTTCTTAGTGTTTCCTATAAATTATTGTTTTCTATGGCTCCCAAGCTACCTTTTCTGATAATTTGTGGACAGATGCTTTATAGCCATGACTTTCTGACTGCTCTGTGTCTGCACAGTAGGTTGGAATAATTTATTGTCTAGGGATCAAAGTGATTTCTCAGACAAGTTCAATTTTATAGTTTACACATATGCCTAATTGTGAGGTGATTAATTTACATAGCCATAAACTACAAAAGGCTAATTATGTGTATTCTCTCCAGAGGGCTGTGTAAGTGTATGTTTACAGCAGGCTCCCTGTGTTTAATAGTTTAGCAGATGCTGGGGACTAGTCACAGTAGAGGGGCAGGATACTTCCTTTTTTGACTTGAAAGTTTACACCTCACTTGGATAAAACAGGGTGATAATGAAGTCACTAGGATGTGTAGTTTCCTTGCTTCAGGGCCACAGATGACATACTTTATCTAGAGTTAGCTCACTCATAAATGCAGAATTTATTTCCCCAAAGGGACTTTGTATCAAGAACTGCCAAATCATAGAATTTCAGGCTTAGAAGTAGCTCAATATGTGTTTGTTGATCGTATAACATTGCTAGGCATTGCCCTCTAAGAGGTGGATTCAGCAGTAAGCAAATTAGTAAATGACATGGGATTAAAATGAAGAGTTGGCCATAATGTGCGGCATATATACAGAGACACATGTACACACACATACACACATGCATATATCCATGCATGCATACATAAATACACACTTGCATTCACACATATACATCTATACATGCACATGCATGCATAGATGCATATACATAAGCATGCATACAAACACACAACTATATATATGCACACATACATGTATGGTATTGGAAAAGGAAGATAGAGAGAGTGAGGAAGGGTTGGATGTAATTTTATTTCCAGGACCAAGGAAGAACTCCTCAATATGGTATTTTAGAGAAGACAGGAAGACCAGAAAGCCATAAACTAACATGAGCTGAAGTTGGGTGCTGTGAGCTACTATCACATATTGGAGAAGAGTGAGGAGGCTGTTGTGCCTGGAGCAGGCTCAAAAAAAGAGAAAGGCTACAGAGGGGAAGTCAGGGGGACAGCAAGGGCCCAGATCACATGGAACCTACAGGCTTTGCTAAGGACTTTGGATTTGTTCTGCATTGAAAAATCTTTGAAAATGAAGAAAGAACAACTATAGAAAGAAGATCAGAGCCAGAGAAGATGGTCCAGGACGGAGAGAAGGGATGGCTCCAATCAGGATACATTTCCTAGATTCAAGGATGCAGCTAGGTCTGTGGAGTGCAGAACTCGAGCTGATCACAGAAGATCACAGTTATTTCTACAACAGAGGGCAGGAGAAGATTACTTGAGAGAACCATAGGACCAATCTGAATTTAATTTTCCTTGTTTTTAACAAAGAGAAAGAAAATAGTGACTGAATAAGCGTTTGGGTCAGGGGAGGTTTAGTAAGGCAAAACCAACTATCAGGAAGAGCTACATAAAAGCAGCATCAGCAATAGACAGCAAATGTGGTAGTCCCGGATAACATGCAGCAAACACTGAAAAGGTCGAATAACCCTTTGGGCTCATGTCAGTTCTGTCACGCTTACATATTGTTGCAGTAAAGTGAGTAGAGGGCTGGTTCACTGTTGTGATAACCAGTTCTAAAGTGTGTTCTTGTCTGTGCAACTGCTGGCCTCAACCTCAGAGATTCACCTGCCTCTGCCTCCTTAGTGCTGGGATTCAAGGCAAGCATCACCATCCCCAGTGTCTGTGTGACTCTTACCTTCCCTCACTTTTCCTCCTCCTCCTTCTCCTCCTCCTCCTCCTCTTCCTCCCCCTCCTCCTCTTCCTCCTCCTCCGCCTCCTCCTCTTCCTCCTTCTCCCCCTCCTCCTCTTCTTCTTCCTCCTCTTCTTCCTCCTCCTCCTTTTTGTACTCTATTAGATAAACAGAACTGAGCAATCCACTGGTGACAGTCTTTCCCTGGTTGCTAGTTGAGTGTTTACCAGTTTCTGGATCTTCCTCTGTTGCTGCCTCTGCCAACAATGGCCTCTTCTCCAGATCCCCACCCCAGATTCTTTCCCCGCAGAGACAAAAGATGATTTCCTTCCTTCCTACTCTTTGACAGACAGAAAACTTATAATTAGGAGCCAAAATCAAAAGTGTGGAAGGCAGTAAAATTGTTGCATAGTTTTGTTGAAGCTAGCATGAAGAATGAAATATTTAAAGCAAATAAACTGCTATGAAACTTTAAAAATTCATTCTCTTGTCTTTTCTGAAGCTCTGGCAGTGAGACAGCCAGGGATATTAGCTGGCATGGTTTTCTCAAATAAGCTGGATATGCATAGAAGGTAATAAACTTCAGGATATTTGGGAAATTAAAATCTAATGAGAAAGCATCTACAGTTTAATTCATCTCATTGATGCATGCCTTGGGCAAAACAGCATGAGGAGATGTGTGAAATATGCAATGAAATGAAAACCAAGCCCCATAATTAAAGAAGGAAAGCCACAGAACAAGAATAAAGTATTAAATTATTTTTAATAACCCCAACCCCCACACATATACCATGCTAACTATTCTGCAAACACATTGAGTATCTTCAAATCTAGTGGGTTTACCCAGTCATTCCAACTCCCCAAGGTGCCTTCTGGGATTCTCTATCTTAGAAATAGTGTTTTTCCTTTAAGTTGCAGCTTCCTGGGAATTTGTGGATCTCTCCTGTGGGGATTAATCCCTCCTCCATTCTTTTGGCAACTGGGTGTTTTTGCAGCTGATATATAGCGCTCTGCCTACCTATCCTGTTCAGAACACTTTAAAGACAGACATTATATGTTATTCTTTTGTAAAAATTAAGTTCAGTGGCTTTCCTAGTACTATAGCCACAAAAAGCATGTTAGATATTTTTGTGAAGCTAATTTTTTTATAGGTCATCAGTCTGATAAAACATAACCAAGGAAAAACTTTATTTAAAAAAACCCTAAACATATAATTTTTGGAGAACTGGAAACATCGTTCACCTTTGCTGAGAAATACAAGAAGAATGAGCTATACAATATTATTGCATTTTCTAGAAAACTTTCTGAGACCTTTTGAAGATAAGATAAAGAAATTGAAGACCATAAAGTTTAGCTGACAAGTCAAAAACCCCACAGCTTCAAGGAGAAAATGTCAATCTAGGCACAGTGGAAATTCCTCCAGATGGACGATAACTGACTCAAAGTCTGCACTTCAGATCTGCCCTGAGACCCCACCCACCCTCCTCCACCCTCAACCCCACCCCTGCCACTTGTCACTCACCCACTCCAAGAAGCTGGCCCCTGTTGAAAGCCACAGGAGGAGCTCAACCTTTATTGAGCACTTACCCTGTGCCCAGCATCATGAAATTACTCAGTATCTTATTTGATGGTCAGAATCGTGCTGGCCGTAGGAATTCTCCCAGATGGTATAGCTAAGTGGCAAAGCCCAGCTTTCTGTCTCCATTCTGTCTGCCAAACTCAATACTGTGGTTATACTATTCGTCCTTATGGTTTCATGATGCAGAGCCCTCAATGTCAGCTGAGCCTGCTTTGCTCTTCCAGACCATTTACAGGACCCCTGGCCAAGAAGTGCAGCTCTCCAGCCCTAACATTGTTAAGTAGCAGCAATTTCTTTTCTACCTTTTCCCAACGTCCAACACTTCTCTCCATGGAATGCACAAAAAGAGGTCTGTCACTTGGCTACTCCCCAGGTGTTCCCAGGGGACTCTCAACCCAGCCCATGAGGAGCTACATGCATCTGTCTCTCTGACCCAAGGAATGAAGAAATGAAAGCTTTTCTCACTTCCTCCAACACCCCAGTTTTCTACTGCTCCTTGTTGTTCCTTACCCTAGACTTTCTATCTGTTGACTTTTTCAAATTTGACTCCTACACAACTGGACAAACAGCTGGGCAGGTGCTTCTCTCCCACCGTTCATTTTACTCTGGAGCAACCAGAGAATATTGGGGTGAGGTGTGAGTTAAAGTGAAAATTATTGCCTGTAACGTGTAATAATAAAAAACAAAAACAAACAAACAAAAAACCAAAACAAAACATGCTTGTTCCGGCTAAATGCCGGCCATGGCATCTCACCCAGCCCCCACAGTCAGCTCTCCTGGTCTCTGCCCTCTGCTTGCCCCACAAACTGCCATCTGGCCTTGGTTCCTGAGGCTGGCTTGCCAAGCTGATCAACCCCGTTTTTCCTGAGAAGGCCTGGAGCACAGTTCCTGTTCCACCATCCATCCCTCCCTGCTCCAGGTTCTGCCTATGTCAGCCACATGGCTGCACCCTCTCACTTGCCCACCTGAATTGTCTTGAATGGAAAACACCAGACAATCTTATTATTTAAAATCAACCAGATGACAAAACTGCTGGGCGCGGAATCTATTGTCCTAAACTCGTCATCTATTCTATGTTGGAATTCTTCCGGTAGTGGAAGCCACACCCGGGTCTAACATCTCTCCCGCCTACATTCTGCATGTCTTCTCTCTTCACCACCTGGTCCGAAAGCCCCTTTTCTTTCTCTCATGTCCTCTTCCTCTTCTCTCAGACTGGAAAAACCCGCCTCCTTATCTTCACCCAGTGATTGGCTTCTTGACTTCTTTATGAGCCAATCAAATAATTAGGGGAAATCTCCCTACAATTGCCCACAACAAGAAGTAGCGCAACTAAGAGTGAACCATGAGAAAGTGAAGGATAGTGAAAATTGGACGAATTTTGACACCAGGGGATGGGATAAGAGTTTGATGAGGGCAAAGAGAATTTCCAGTGGCTGACTGGGTAACAGGGTCATAGCTTAGAGGACCAGTGGCTCCTAATTGTTGAGATAACAGAGACTAAGGAAGTGAAGAGCTGCTGTTCGGTGTTGGTGGTCACTGACGGCAAAGGGAACCGTGAGATAACTGCTGAGAGAGGATAGGACAGATTCACATTCGGAGTGAGGAACACGGAGGGTCAAGACCTTTGAGCTTGAAAAAATTGTCTTGAACACTCGAGCTACCACACAAGGAATTTTAAACAAGTTTTACTCAAAAAAATCATCAGTATTGTGAGTGGGAGTTTAATCGGTAAAGCCTGTCAAGCACATTTTATGTATCTTAAAGTCTTTTAATTGGCCAGGTTATTAAATCATACATAGATAGAACCACACGAATGCTAACAAAACCCTTTGTTTAAAAACTTTCTTAAACTGAAAAGATAAAAGAGATATTAAAGTATATTTTATACTTGGGGAGAGTAAAGTCAAAGGTCAAACATATCGGGTCTCCACCACCAGAGTTCAAGCCTTTAGTGGCTGGATAGTACACTGAACTTCCAAAGACACTACATACTGAGAAATTAGATTGCTTATCATTTATATCATATCATATATCTGTATACATATTAATTATATAAGTTACTTTTCTGTGCTATGATTAAAAAAAATATCCTCACAAAATCAACTTAAAAGGAAAGAATTTATTTTGGCTTACAGTGTTCCAGAGGGGTACAGTCCACCATAAAGTGAAGACACAGAAGCAAGCAATGAAGGGGTGATGTCAGGTAAGGAAGCTGCCTGGTCATGTGGCTCTCCCTCTCAGAAAGCAGAGAGAGGTCAGGAGAAGGGGGACAGACTGTGAAGCCTTAATGCCCATCCTCAGTGACACACATCCTCTACTCAGGTCGCCTCCTAAACATTCCACAACCATGCCGAACTGCTCCAACAGCTAAGGGCTATGCTCAAACACGTGAGCCTGTGGGAAAATTTCATATTTATATGAAAATATGCATACACATACCACACATACCACACATGCACACATCACACACACACACACACACACACACACACACACACACACACACACACACACACATGATAGCACAGGCACACACACACATGCAAACACACATCCAAGTCCATTTGTTTTATCCTAATTTGGATGAATACAATTTGACCTGATTTTCTTACTGTTAATACTTTTCTCCTTCACATTGATGAGAGCCATTGGAATCCATTGCATAGCATCCTGTTTTGGGTAGAAATTTCTGATTGTCACTCTTCAGACAAACCTGTCTGCATGTTCAGGGCTTGGCTGCCTTTCATATTTCATCCCATAATTCTCTCCGTTCAGAATATCACTCTCCTCCTCTCTTTCTCCTTGACCTGCCTTGCAATTCTCTATGTTTTCTTTCACTTTTTACAATGACACAGAAATAAAATTCAGCACGCTTTGTGTTCTATTTTTCCCATGATCCTTCCTTTGTACTAAAGTTTTTCCATTGCTTTGCTGAACACGCTGTGGTGAAGTGCCTCTCTCCGAAACACTGAGAGCCTTTCCAACACAACGCTCTGCTTAATTAGTGCCAATACAAATGTGTTAATGTGTCTCTTTTATATCCACTATACTCTGAGTCTCTGGAGAACAAAAATGGGATCTTTTCTTATTGTATTTGCTAATTTGAGCAGTGCCTGTCTAATGGAAGTGACTTGGCAAACCCTTGTGGAGGACACCTGTGACTCCAAGTGGTATTAGTCAGACTCACTTGTCTCTTTACCACACTCAGGCTAGTAATGTAACATCCACCTTTTCCAATCAGCTTCCACATCCATTAAATGCAATTATTTTTTCTACTTATTTTAGTAGTTGAAATGATCCTTTATAAAATAATATAAAATCCATGGGCATGCACATTTTAGCATGTTAACTTCCATGTTTGCAGCTGAAAATATTATAGTGGATATTTCTAACCTGTGATTTTCTACTTATTTCCCCCCACATTTCTTCCAGGAGACATTTGGCAATGTCATACCTGGGCGGGGAAAGGATTGATTACTGGTAATCCCAGGCTAGCAGGCAGGGACCCAGCCTACATCATTTAATGCATAGGAAAGTTCCTCATAGTAAAGAATTGTCAACAATGACAAGCTCTAGCAAGCCTGTATAAAATTTACAAACACATGGCAGGGAAAACACTCCTCTGAATTTATTTTGCACTATGCAATTGCTGGGATTTTAGTTGTTTGTACATGAGTTGAGAGCATCATATTGACTTTCCTGTAAGTTTTTGAATAATTCCATATTTCATAATATAAATGTGTTTGTTTACTCTCTCTGTGTGGTCTGTTAGAAGCAGCCATAACATAGGGCAGTCTCTCTTCTTTCCTTCCTCTCTAGGCACCCAATGAGTTTATACGTCTCCATGTTCCAAACACTAGACTAGGTTTTGTGACTAACCATCCTTGTGACTAGCAGTAATGTGTGTGAACTCCATTGCCAGAATGTATAATGGCTGTTGCAGGCTGGCCTGGCCTGACTAGCTCTGGTTCAGTGATTGGAGAAGCAGACATTGACATGGTGACACCACAGAGCAGACTCAGGCAGGATTCCAGAGCTTTACTCAGTACATGATTGCCTAGAGCACTGCCCAAGCCAACATCAGAATTGACATGGCCCCAAGTAAAAACCAGTGCAGTGGGAGGGCTGTTTGTAATGAAGTGTGAATTAAGATTCCACAAGAAAGAGAAACATCACTGGCTGTGTTGTGTACCTCATAGTCTCTGGGATATGATTGGTATTGAACAGTCTCTGGAATATGATAGATCTTGAATGAACAGCCTCTGGAATAGGATAGATATTTTAAAGTATTTTAATCCTTTGGTTCTGGAGAGATAGCTCAGTGGTTAGTAGCTCTGGCTACTCTCAATGAAAACCTTGATTTCATTCTCAGAGCCTACATGGCAGCTCATAATTATCTGTAATTTGAATTCCAGAGGATCTGAGAGGCCCTCTTTGGGCACCAAGCACAAACATACATGGTGGTCTACACACTAAAATGCATGCACAATACCCATACACATAAGAAGAAAATAAATTATGTAAAATGTATTTTAGTCTCTTGTCGAGGGAACACAGATAAAGAAAATTGTTACCTTTTGCTTCTGACAATGCCTCTGTTCGGTTATGACAAGCATTTGACAGAAGCATGTTGTCATATAGAATATAAAAGCCACCAATTAATTTAAATCAGATGCACCAATTTTTGAAACCCTCTTGAGCTTATTGACCCCCAAGTCTCTTCTCCATGCTCACTGGAAATTCCCAGGGGTTGCTTCATGCCTTTTGCTCCCTGGGAAATGCCTGGGTTAAATTAGTTATGCATCACAGGGCGTTTTCTGTCACAACTCAGCTTGTCGGGCTTTGTAAAGCTTGCCCTCTTGAGGACAAATAACTCCAGTCCACAAATTATTGTACCTGGAAAATAAATGCACAGCAGTCTCTTAGTGCCTTTTAAATTACTGATAAATGAATACTGAACTCTTCCAAACCAAGAAGGACAGGAATCTGGGACTAGGTCTCTGAGCTGGTGTCTGAAATCGCCATCTCCTGTCATCCTGTGGTTCAAGTGTTCAGATTAAAGGGCTGTTAACTGTCTTTTTTTTCCTTTGCAATTAAATGGTTTTATTGTAAAGCACATTTTTTTGTTTAATAATTCAATGTTAGCAATATTTAGGTGACTATTCAGAATTTTTCTTCTTTTGTAATATTTGCTAAATTTGACTTTTTTCTTTTTTTGGATATTTATTTATTTACATTTCAAATGTTAAACCCTGTCCCGGTTTTTCCTCTGCAAGCCCCCTATCCCATCCCCTCTCCCCTGCTTCTATGAGGGTGCTCCCCCACCCACCCACGCACTCCTGCCTCACACCGCCCTAGTATTCCCCTACACTAGGGCATCAAGCCTTCACAGGACCCCTCCCTTTGATGCCAGATAAAGCTATCCTCTGCTACATATGCAGCTGGAGCCATGGGTCCCTCCATGTGTACTCTTTGGTTGGTGGTTTAGCTCCTGGAGCTCTGGGAGGGGGGGGGTGGTCTGGTTGGTTGATATTGTTGTTCTTCCTATGGGGTTAATCTATGCATGTGGTTTAAAATAATATGTTCTATATGGCAAGTATTCTTGAAACAATATCTAATATTATCTCCAGCAATTCTGAACTATTATCTACTATAATTTCCTCATGCTGTTATTCACATTAATGAGGCAAGCCATTGTTATTCTTAAAGTGACTAGATGCCTTACTAACTAATATCTCAAAATAAATTTGAAAGGGTAAAACTAATAGCTTAAGACAGGAGAACCCATTTTGAAATATGCCTGCCAGATCATGTGTTCTTTACACAGACTGCATCACACCAAGCCATCAAAATTAGGCAAATATTCATATCTTCGTAAATGATATTTTTGAAGGACTTGAACAGAAAAGAGGTATCTACATTTTTTCTCTAACTTTTTCCACTTATTTTTCAAATATTCAGGCAATTGAATAAACAATTACAGTTTAAAAACTGGATGTGGAATTCATATTGTAGATAAAGTCCAAACAAATTGATGAAAAATTATTTTGGTGACTCAATAGAAGGCAGCCAATTTAATATGAGAATAAATCATAAACCTGGCTATTGTACATTCTCTAGAATTTATGTTACATAGATCTGTGAAGAGAAGTTTAAAAACCATCCTCCCAGCTTCCACAGTTGTTGGGCCTCCAATAGAACATCGACATAAGGTCATATCTTGAACTGTGAAGATAATACCGTTGTATTTAGCTCAGTGGTGCCAAGAATATTAGATTATCTGGGACATTGTAATGGCAAAAGGCAACAAATAAACTTGTCCAAACTGGCTCTAATTTTATTTACAGTTTGCTAAGTTCTTTTAGCTGAGCTGCCACAAATATGTGATATGAGCATAAACTTTAAATTAAATGGCCAGATTTTAGAGAGAAGGCTCAGCGCTTTTAGAACATTTGCTGCACAATTGTGAGGTCTGGATTTCAGCTCCCAGCACCCACATAAGAAGCCAGGGAATGCATGGGCGAGCTTGGACCCCAGCCATCATGGGAAGAGACTGGAAGATTGCTGGTGCCTGATGGATTCCAGCCTAGCTGAGAAAATGCTAGCCCCTAGTTCATAGAGACCTTGCTTCAAAGGTACAGGTAGACAGCAATAAAGGAAGACATCTGTTGTCCTCTCCTGGATGGACATACACACACACACACACACACACACACACACACACACATGAAAATTAAAAATTAAAATGTTTTAAAATTAAATGGTTAAATAAGAATGTATGGTCTCTGAAAAACTATTGCAAAATTTAATTACTTAATAATTTGAAATATTTAATACATTTATTATAATTACTTGAAATTACATTAATAATGGAGGCACTTTTCTCCTTTTATCCCTAATCATATCTTGTTATCTAGACACTTAAAAAATATAAAGTTACTAATTTAAACAGAATTTCACACAGAAAACACTTACATATGCAAAGCAAAAGCTTGACAGGGAGCATAGTACTGAGTACCCAAGCACTTCTCAAAGTGAGATTGACTTCCTAGCACATTTTATACATTTGTAAGGTGTGAATCCATGAATATCACTTAAACATCGTTTTGTGTGGAAAACAATACATATTTTAGTTTCAGTAAAAATGAGAAAATGAGAAATTAAAGACTATACTCTCCTGAAATCAAATAAGAGGCAGCAGAGCCAGAAACTGACCTCAGGATGCCTTTAAACCCTTAGCCCTGTTTCAATTTAAAGGATACAAAGGTGGTCAATGGCTAAAGCCAAGATGCAAACCCAGGTCTGGAATAGAATCTTGTATTCACTTAATCTCCACCTATCAAATACATAATGAATACCTTCTATTTGACTATGAAAACTTATTACTATAGTCATGAAGCTGGGGTTCCTGTAGCCCCTTCCCAACTGTAGAGCATGGAACACTGAAGAGACATGGAACATAGTACCACAGGATGCTTCTTAAAAGAGGAAAAAGTGAATATTCGGGTAAGGTCAGAAAAGTGGGTACAGCAGATGCTATTTAATGACATAGCTAAAGGCAAGATGGACAAAGAATAGGAAAGGAAGACTTCTGTAAATCCATGGAATCTGTGGCAAAAATATACTTAACTGTGTAGAGAAAATATCTTGTATATTGTATGGATGCATCACCTGTCAATTAAAATGCCTATGGCCTATGGATTAGGCAGGAAATGGGAGGTGGGACATCCGGGGAGCAGAAAGACTTCTGGGATAGATCCAAGCAGGGGATTTTCCCAGCAAGATGTGGAGCACTGGACACATGGTACCTGAGCACAGGTAAACAGCCATGTGGCAGAATGCAGGGTTATTTTAATTATTATCTAGTCATAATAGAGCCTAGCTATATGGTAAAGATATCTGTAAATATATTTTGAGTCTGAGTCTTATTGCTGAGAGCATGGGGCCTTGGAGGCAGAACTAAATAACTTCAACATAACCGTAGTAGAAATAGGATGAGTGGGAAAGGTCCCATAAAAACCAGTCTCTTCTTACAAAATTTAGACCTCAAAAGGAGTTGTCTTAGAAACCACTAATCCATTTTCTTTTTTTTAACCTTATTAAATTTTGATTGATAGTTAATGTTGATAAATTTCTATATGTGTAAGCACTTGTAATGTTGTTACCTCAATCAAAGCATTAAACATTTCCATTTGTATCCAGATGGTTCCTGTATTTGTTCATGTTCATAAGTTTTATGGGTGTTTTGGTTTTTGAAAGAATATTTCACATAAGGCTTAGCTTCTTAATGTATTTAAGGTGCACAGAACTGTGTATTATGTATGTAACACTGTGTATTATATATGACAGCAAATATACAAGTCCTGAAAATGCAATCTTCTTTGAAGAAACCTCCTTTATATTGGTCTGTGCAATAAAATATTGGGTTTGACAACAAAACATGAAATGATTAAATGAAGAAGGGGCATTAAATATAGCTAAAGTTTTTTTTTTAATAGCACAAACAAAAACAATTGAAAGCATAAAAAGGTAAGCCACTAAATTGGGAAAATATTTGTAAACTCTTCAAAAAGGGATTATTATCCAGACTATCCAAGAATCTCAAACAACTTGATACACAAAGATAAATAACCCATTTAAACATGGGGGAAGGCTTGAATAATTATTTGGTCAAAGAGAACACAAAAATGACCACCAGGTAAATGAAAAGATGCATAATTGTACTGATCAGCAGGCAAATGCAGGTGAAAGCACATTGCTATTTCACGGGATACTTGTTAGGATATTATTAGTAAACCTAAGAAGAACCTCAGTTGGAAGATAAAGAACATGAGCTGAAGCTGAGATGGAAGCATCTTCCCGACTGTCCAGCTTTCATAGTGACAGAGGCACTATTTCAACTGCTGGGGAAGAAAAGGCACCAGCGTTCCTACCCAGCTGTGAACACTGAAGTTCCGTCATAACTTGATGGTCAACATGTGACCACTTGTGCAGTAATTGTATGGCTGGGGGGGGGGGAATAACCAACTACACTCCAACTGGAGGTCTGCTTTTCAGAAGGAAACTAGTGCGCATTCTGTATATCCAGTCAAACATGCATACGGCTAGGAAGTCACAGATCCTAATAGGGAGATAACTACTGTTTAGTTAAATAGAAGTAGGATCAAACTGCCTTTTAAATATCTATGTTTACACCCATAGAAACATGTGATGAGGTTATGACAGTCATCTATACTTAATAGGAAAGTGGAATGCTGCATTCATTGGACAAAACTTTATGTTGATTATTCCAAAAATTAAAAACAGAACTGCTATATTATGTACCACAACTATTTCTTGGTATGAATGCACAAATACCAAAAGAAAGATCTTACACAGTATGAGCACCTTTTTGTTCACCGTAGCAGAATTCTGATTAAACATGGCATGGTGATAACCCAAATTTCCAAGGAAAGAATAAGTAAAGAAAATGTGATTAATGCATACAATGGAGTATTACTCACTCTATAAAAATAAGGAAATCCTCCAATAAGCCAGTATGAGAAGGGTGATCACTACATATTATCACTTATATGAAATATCTAAAATAACTTTACACAGCAGAGAACAGAACATTGCCAGCAGGTGGAGAGAATCAAAAACTACTGCCCAGTGATGTCAAGTCTCAGTTACATGAGACGACCACATTCTAGAGATATGTCAATGAGAGGTTTTGCTAGGTTTTGTTTTTAATATTATAATATTAATACAACTTTTCTCTCTTCCCTTCTTCACTCCAAACTCTCCCATATACACCTTCCCATTCTCCTTCAAATTCATGGCCTCTTTTTCCACTATTTTTTATCTCATACATATATGTATGTGTATATACATACATAGTCTTAAATGTAACCTATTCACTCTGTATAATGTTACCGAGAAGCATGCTTTCAGGACTGCTTAATACTAAACAACCAGTTGGTGTGTTCTTTTCTGCAGAGGGCCACCTCTTGCCCTCCTGGCTTTGTGTAGGGTTTAGGGCCTCCTGGGCTTTCCTCCACTTCCAATTTGGAATGCCTATCAGTGTCAACCTTGTGTCCTTATACCCATCAAGGAAATTTCTCTTTGCAATTAGTGACATTTTAAAAAGACAGAAACATGATTCAATTTGAATTTTAGAAATAGCATTCTGACTTCTCCTTAAAGATGGTAAGTTGAACAGTTGTATGTATCTCTATTTGGTCCTAAATCTTGCAAGTATGAAAGTGACTAATTTTAAAAGTGGAAAATTCAAAAGGTAAGATAGAGTGAGAGAGAGGACAACAGGAAGTAAGAAATCACCACCGATGTTTTGAAGGTGGATAGTATACAATATTACTGACTGACACATAGATAAGGCTTTACAAACTGAGAGGTGCCTGAGAATATGATGATTTAATGTAACCTACAGACACTCAGGAACATTCAGACATTCAGCTACTCTTGAATGCTATGCTCCCAAACATCAAAAGACACTTTAAAGATGTACTTGTTCTTAAAAAATTTACATGTATACATGTATTTGCATATGTGATTGTTAGTCAATGTGTATGTGCTCTCGCATGTGTGCATGTGTTTTTGTGTGTGCTCATGTATGTTTATGTGTGTTACTGTGTGTGTCTTAGTAAAATTTCCATTGTTGTGAAGACATACCATGACCAAGGAAACTCTTATAATGGCAACAATTTAATTGGGGCTGGTTAAGAGTTTCAGAGGTTGAGTCCATTATCATCATCATCGCAACAAGCATGGCAGCATGCAGGTAGATTTGGTTCTGGAAGAACTAAGAGTTCTACATCTTAATCTGAAGGTAGCCAGGGGGAGACTGTCTTTCATAGGCAGCCAGGAGGAGACTTTCATTCCACACTGGGTGGAGCTTGAGCATAGAAGACCTTAAAGCCCACCAGTACAGTGAAGCACTTCTTCCAACAAGGCCACACCTCCTCCAATAAGGCCACACCTCCCAACACTCCCACTCCCTGTGGCCAAGTATCAAAACACATGAATCTATGGGGGCCAAACATATTCAAATCACCACAGTGCATATGTGTGTTTGTATGTGTGTGTTTGTGTTTATGTATGTATGTATGTATGTATGTATGTATGTATGTATGTATATTTTGTGTATGTATTTACATGTGTGCAAGTAGCTTAAGAAGCCAGAGGAAGGAGTCAGATGTTGGATGCCCCAGATCTAGAGCTTCAGGCAAGTTTTGAGTTGCCCCACATGGGTACCCCTACAAAAGCAGAAAGTAGTTTTAATTGTTGAGCAATTGTTCTAGCTTGTTAAAGTTACCTTAAATTCTATAGTCCTGTACAACACCCTCTCACACCTTCCTGGAAACAGCATAAAGATTATTATCAGGAATCACTACACTGGAGAAGATGGCTGGTGAAATTTAAGGTCAAGTGCCATATAGAAAGGCAGAGTGTGGATAATTCTAGAGACTAGATAAGGAAACTACCATGTCTTCATCTTGCAACCTGGCTTATATCTCTCAGATAGGAGGCTAAAAACTGCTTTTCTAGAGAAACTGAAGAGCCAAAGAGAAACCCACAGATACTGACATGGAGTAAGCAACATGCTCACCTACTTATCCTCAGGGAAACATACAACCCTTGGCATTGTTTATGAACCTTGCAATTGACAACAGTGTCCTATGTTTGAATTGAAGAAATATGAAAATGTTGATAATAGAAGATCAAGACATACTAAAGATGAAAGAACTTGAGGCCTGGGAGATGACTCAAGGTCTAAGAACACCTGTTCCTATTGCAGAGGACCAGATTCAGTTCCCAGCACCTACATGGTAGGTCACAACTATCCATACTTCAGTTCCAAGACAGATGACTTTCTCTTATGGTCTCCATAGGCATCAGATAGACAACTAGTGCATATATGTACATGGATATTCATAAAATTTTTAAATCTTAAAAACAATTTTAATATGAAAAATCTCCAAAAAATGAAGAAATGTAATGACTAAGACAAATATTTTAAAAGAGAAAACTTTGGTCCAGGAGAGATTGGGAAAAAAACTTGCTTGCTTAAGAAGAGGTGGCACTTTCAGTAAAATAAGAAAAAAATAAAAAGAACAAAGAGGAGTTGTTGGAAATAATACAATTGCAAAAGATAGCTTTTCTAAAGTCATCTAGATCAAAGAGGCAAAACATAAAACAACTAGCTTTGTTTATTTAGATTATTTTTGCAAAGAATATCTATTGCTCTGTCCTCAAAGATTGGAAAATATCTAATCTATTGATGTTGGGTTATAGCCACAAATCTCACCTGCAGGTAGAAGAGAAAATGTTCTAGTTTCAATCTCAAGTCTTAAAAGGCACAAGACAAAGTGAAAAAGACATGGAGCAGATACCCCTGAGATGCCAGAACTAGGTGACCTAACCAAGTCATGAGGAACCTCAGCCAACTGGAACCTGATAAATAAGTAAACAAGATCCACTTTGTATACAACACTGAACTCGGGAAAGATTTGCTCTGCAACATTATCTTGGCATTCACAAAAGCAAAAATAAATTCCAAAACAAACTTTAAAAAATGATGTAGTTTAAACAACTAGCTAAAAAGCATTTCAAAGAGAGAAACTCAGCAAAGTGAAAGGTAAGGTATTAGAAATGATATAATCTAAGGCACATTCTAGGAATTATGGATATAAAACCCTCTATTGAGAGTCCTGTGACAGCTAATCTTGTCAATGGAATTGAACTGAGAGATGCCTAAAAGATTAGAATAGCATGCCTCTGGTTTATCCCATTGTCTTTATCTTTTATGGTCTGAAGTAAGATCTGCTTTAGGGTGGCTCTTTCTGTATTAATTGGACTTCTTTATGGAGCATTTCCAGGAAGGATTAATCTACCCTGAATGTGGTAATTGCTGTTCCATAGGCTTTTACCTTAAATAGAATGAAAAGGGGCAAGGAGCCGTTCAGCACAAGCCCTCTCTCTCCCTTTGTTTTCTGACCACCATGATGTGAGCTATCCTTCATCATGTCTTCCTTATCACATTGACTGAAACCTCTGAGCCAGTGATCCAAAGTAAATCAGTTCCTCCCTCAAGTTGTTGCTTTGGGATATTTTGTTGCAACAATAGAAATAGAAAGATGGACTAGTACAAGTCCACTGAATACAAGAAGATCCACACCAAGTCTGAACTTATTTCAGAACATCAAGGATAACGAAAATCACAAAATCTCCAAGTCCCCTTTTCAGCTGCCTCTATGGTCCTTTGCCCTTCTCAGGAAGCAAAGGGGACACTGACATTGTGGTGAGGACCTTGATGCCTGGCAGTCAACATGGTGGCCTCTATCTCCTAGCTCACTTGGATCTACTCCATTTTCATCTTGCACAACAGTGTGGCATCTTAGGAAGATAGATCAATGTCCCCATTGATGGAGCTGATGCCAGCGCAAATTCTTTGTGGCCAGCTTGTTTGCCAGACCCTGGGCAATGTCAGCGTTGTTGCCCTATCCCTCCCTGCTGCTTCCTCAGCTCAGGATCAGAAGGAGGAGGCAAAGAAAGAAGAATATGAACAGCCTTTTGTACTAAACCTCTTGTTGGACATGTTGGTTCAAAAGCAGAACCTATTCTTAGTCTAAAACCCAAAAATTTCCAGAGAAAGCAGAAACGTTTTATATTGATCTGCCAAGCAGGATGGTGTTATACAGAGACCAATGCTCAAAGCAAGCAAGAGTTCAATAAATAAATAAATGCCTTTACATTTAATTATAGAACCTAAAAATGTGTAGTCAAGAATTACACACACACACACACACACACACACACACACACACACACACACACACACACGGTTTTGCAGTAGTTTCTCCTCATCTACTCCATCGGTATCCTCCCACCCTCACAAGCCTCTTTCCCACCTTGATAGCATCTGGGCTTCTTCACTCTCTCCCCATCAATACCTCTTTCCCTCCCCCATGGTCCTTTGTCTAGTTTCCTAATACTCACACGCTCATCCATACATCTACAGAAATAGTAAGTACTAAGATCCACATATGTGATTGAGCTTGCACATTTATCTTTTTAAATCTGAACTGCCTTGTGATGCTATGTATTCTGTGGTGATTTAAATGAAATGCCCCCTGCATGGGAAGTGACCCTACTAGGAGGTATGGCCTTGTTGGACTAGGTATGGCCTTGTTGGAGGCAGTGTGCCACCAATGGTGGGCTTTGAGGTTTCAGATGCTCAAGCCAGGACCAGTGTCACTCTCTTTTTCTGCTGCCTGAGGATCTAGATATAAAACTCTCAGCTTCTCTCCAGCACCATGTCTGCCTGCATACACCATGCTTTCTGGCATGAAAATAATAGACTAAAACTCTGAACTATAAGCCAGCCCCAAGTTAAATGCTTTCTTTTATAAGAGTTGCTATGGCATAGTGTCTCTTCATAGCAACAAAAAATACCCTAAAACAGAAGTTGGTATCAGAGACTAGTATATTGCTGTGATAGGCCTGACCATGCTTTTGCGTGGAAGAATATGGGACATTTTGGAACGTTGGACTGGAAAAGCGATTGGACATTTAAGTGGGGTTTAATTGGCCATACTACAACATGGAAGACCATGGTGCTGAGAGTGGTATGACTGTGGAAGCCTGGCTCAAGAGGTATCGGAAGAGAAGCATATCAATATGTGACTTAGAGATTCTTCTTGTGATATCTTGATAAAGAATGTGTCTGTTTTTTGCCCTTGCTTAATAAATTCTGCCTGAGGATAAATCAAAGAGTCATGCATTAACAGCTTTGGCCAAGGCGATTTCTGGACATCCTAGTATTGATAATGTTGCTGGGTTATTAGTGGTCACACTTATGCAGATCTATAATGAAAAGGAGCAAGATGAGCAAGGAAAAATACAAAACATACAGTTTGAGTCAAAAAGGGGTCAGAGCAAGTGTAGACAGATTAAAGAAAAACCTGATGTTAGCAGATAGAATAAAGGGAGTGGTGACCTCAGAGCAAGATCCCACTCAGCTAAGCTCCCAACTGGTGAAAAGGAATTAAAGAAAAGCTTAGAATTGGGTGTTGTGTTTCACACCTTAAATCACAGCACTCAGAAAGCAGAGGCTGGTAGATATATGAACTCAAGGCCACCCTAGTCTGCAGAGCTAGGTCTAGAACAGTTAAGCTTAGATAGTAAAGGAAACCAGCAGAAACAGAAAGCTAGTGAAGATGTAATTGAATGAGAGGGCCATGGTCCAGCCCCGGCAAGCAGCAGAACTTGGCAGCTTCAGCCACATAGTCTTCACTTTAGAGTCAAAGACAGAAGAGAGGGCCTGTTGAATACTCCTCTGAGGCTAAGGAAAGCCATGGAGGCCAGGTATGTGTCAGGAGTGTCCTTGCATAGAGGCTAGAGAAGACATTGTGTAAAGCTGTGAAGGTGAAGTCTGGATTGCCTTGGAGACCCCAAGATGTTGGAGATGCCAGAGGCATGGGACACCTACTGAGGAAAACTGTTAAAAAGGAGTAGAACCAGCATAAAAGAAAGACATGGGTTGCAAGCAACAAAACTGAAAGGAGTGGAGATCTGTAGAGTGCTTTGACATCAGGTGTGAAGATGCAGGGCTGGGGGTTTGCCCAGCTGGTTTTCAGTCTTGCTTTGGTCCAGTATTTCCTCACTGTGATCCTTTCCTTATATTTTGGCATGCATGGTGATGTATATCCTGCACCATGATATGTTGGAGTATGTGATCTATCTTTCATTTTGATTTTACGGGGGTTATAGTTAAGAAATTGCCATGAATCTAAAAAGAAATATTGAACTTTGGACTTTTACACAGTGTGGACACTGTGACAGATTATGGATGGGGCCTTTTGAAGTTGGAATGAATACAGTTTTACATCATGACACAAGCCACAAGCCTATGGGAGCCAGGGAGTAGAATGTGGTGGTTTAAAGGAAAATGGCTCCCATAGGCTCATAGGGATGACACTATTAGGGAGTGTGGCCCTACTGGAGGAAGTGTGTCACTAGGGAGGGCTTTGAGGTTTCAAATGCTCATCTCTCTCTCTTCCTCTTGCCCAAGGATCGAAAGGTACGCCCCATACTCCTTCTCCAGCACCATGTCTGCCTGTTTGTCACAATGCTTCCCGCCATGATAGTAATAGACTCAAGCTCTGAACTGTAATCCAGCCTCCATTAAATGTTATACTCTTTATATGATTGGTAAGAGCAGCTATTCTTTGCCTGTGTAGCCTCCGTCAAACTGTCACAACTCAATTAAGTGATGAGATGCCTGCACGTATCCAACTGAGGTGCACTGTAGCTAGACTACACATCTCAGAGAACCATCAAGCTTATTAGAACATCCAAAGACTGAAAATCTGCTAAGAATATAAGTACTTACCATGCTGACCAAATTTACTATGGTATCCTGAATGGGTGTTGTGATCTGAATAAAAATGGCCCCCAGAGGCCCATAGGGGGTGGCACCATTAGGAGATGTGGCCTTGTTGGAGGAAGTATGTCACTGAGGGTGGGCTTTGAGGTTTCAGAAGCTCAAGCCAGGCCTAGTGACTCACTCACTCTGTGGATCCAGGGGTAGAACTCTGAGGCACCTCCCTAGCACTGTGTCATATAATTGTATAAGCACTGATTCAGTCATTGTGACTAGTGTATCACTGTGAAATAATAGCAGCAGGGTGACTGGTGTGGAATGTTTGTTTCAAGAATGCCATGCTGATTAGTATAGTCTTAGTTCCCATCCAACGATTATCACTAAGTGGTATTTTTTTTTTCATAAGGTGCATATGCAACAAAAGTATTGGATTATTTGGAAATTGCTTCTCTGGGACTCACTCCAACAGGGAGTTCTCAAGACCAAGAACTTTGTCCAGTCTGTCTTTCTACCTCAAGTGTCTGAAAACACTTCTGGAGACAATTGTAAGCTTTTGAATCAATAAATTAACATATATGTCTACCAGGAGTGACAAGATCAGGTAAACCCTTTATCTAGCATATAAAGAATGGAGAGAGTTTGGTTGGAAAAGCTTGAGATGACTCAACTGTGGGCAATAGATTCCAAATGAAAGAGAAAGCAAACACAGGTGGAAAGGCAGTGTGGAAAGGCTGGGCTGTGGTCCTAGAAGTTGAGAGACTAAAGCAAGAAGATCTCAATTCAAGGTATGGAGTAAGACTCTCATTTCAAAAACACAAAAGCAATGTATGGGAGAACATCAAGTGAAGCCACTTTTAAACGTAGTAAATGGAAATTTTACTTCAAATAAAAGAACTTATTCAGTCACAAGTCTCAGAATATTTGTATTATTTTCTTTGTTATGTACAAAAACAAAAACTGTTTCCCCATGTCTTCGTTAGGTTTTCATTGCTGTGAAGAGACACCATGGTCAAGGCAACGCTTATAAAGGACACTATTTAACTGGGGCTGGCTCACAGGTTCAGAGGTTCAGTTTATTCTCATCATGGTGGGAAGCATGGCAGCGTCTGGGCAGGTAGGGCACTGGAGGTTCTGAGAGTTCTACATCTTGTTCCTACAGCAAACAGGAGGAGACAGCTAGGCATTAGGATTGGGTGCCTCCAGGCAGCTAGGGGAGGGCCTCTAAGCCCACTCCCACAGTGACACACTTCCTCCAACAAGGCCACATGTACTCCAATAAAACCACACCTCCTAAGAGTGCCACTCACTCCCTGGGTCATGCATATTCTTTTTTTTTTTTTTAAAAAAAGATTTATCTATTTTATGTACAGTATACAAGTACACTGTAGCTGTCTTCAGACACACCAGAAGAGGGCATCAGATCCCATTACAGATAGTTGTGAGCCACCATGTGGTTGCTGGGAATTGAACTCAGGACCTCTGGAAGAGCAGTCGGTGCTCTTAACCGCTGTCCCACCTCTCCAGCCCGGGTCATGCATATTCAAAGCAGCACATCCCATTAAAACAATCTAGAATTATAAGACCTCTCCACTCTCCCTTCCTATTTTGCAACCATCCCAACTCAGATACTGTTCAGTGCTGATGCTACTTGGAATTATAAAAGTCTTCATGCTTAAGTTGTGTATGTGCCTCAAACTCATGAAGCTTTATTTGCTAAACCCAGATTCCAGGGTTTTCCTTGCAAAAGGTTAAACAGAAGGTTTGAGTTCCTTAGAAAACAGGCTTTCTGGTTGAGTCAGACACAGAAGTGCTGAACTCTAAACTAAAGTATGGTCCCAGCATTGACAGCACCTGGGAATCTGTTAGGAATTCCTGATCTCTGTAAAGGACAATATTACAGGCTTTGTGGGAGATAGTATGGCGTTGTTCCCCTAAAATGTAAATAGAGATGCTGCATGGTCCACAAATTCCACTCCTTGGTACTTATGCGAAAGGAACAAAATCAAGTTGGGTGTGTGGATATATGGGTGTTGGGGGGGGGTGTCACTTGCAGCAGAAGAAGCTAATGGAGGAGATCCAACAATATCCCATAGAACACATGATATTTCTCACTTTTATAAACGTTTAAAGGATGGAGATCTGAGCTTAGCTGTCTCCTGGAGATATTTAATAGGATAGGCTGTGGCTCAGGTGGCCTTTGCCTCGACAGCTGACTAAACCTATTGTTCTATCCTGTCTTGGAGCACCTACCTGCTAGTTTTGCAGCTTGGTGAAGGGCCTGAAATGATCAGGAAGTTTCTCGGGGGTAAGGAGTGGGCACCATGGCTCATACCTCCACTAGGGAAGCACCTGGGATCTAACAATAAGCATCCATTTTTAAGACAGAATAGTAGGCCATTGTGCACATGCACAAACATTTTTGTAAATATAAATTTATGTATATTTACTCAAAATAGTTTTCATCCTTCTGCTCGTGGATACTTCCGTTCTTGGCTACTATAAATAATACTGTTATGAATTTAGGCATGCAGTCACCTCCCTGGAGAAGTTGGTATCATTTCTTTAGGGTATATCCTCAAAGTACTTATTTCTGGGTCACATGTTGGCACTGAGCTTAGCAACTGATATTGGAAATCATTCCAAAGCTAAAGCCGAAACAGATAAACGGAAGTTTATTAACTAGAAATTTCTCTGGCTACCAAAGCAAAACGAAGAAAGAAGTCTATGTACTCAGAGTAAATATATGTAAGCAACATATCCAAACATTAAGGAGTTCACATTGTTGGATACCAAACAAACAGAACGGCCAAATACCCAATTATCAATTAGGCACGATGATATGAAGGAACAATTTTCTAAAAACAATATACAAATGGCCAACGTGTGTATAACAAAAGAACTTGACATCACTAACCATCAGGGAACTGTCACTCAAAACCCCATGCTGGCAACACCTCACACTTATTAGGATAGCTATTACCAAAACGAGGAGAGCTAGTAAGGTTGGCTAAGGTGTAGAGAAAAGAGAATGCTCACACAGCATTGCAGACGATGGAAATTGCGGTCATTATGGAAAGCAGCATGCAGCTTCCTCTAAAGCTAAACTAGATTTATCATGGGGCCCACCCTTAGTCCTTTGCAAGTTCTGTCATCTGACCCCCACCCCTGGTTGCTGGACATTAAGAACCTGGGCTCAGCCGGGGCTCCGACTTCCAGGTTCCCTTTGTCTAATGTCAGCAGGGGGCGCTGTGGATCGCGCAGGGTCGCGCGGAAAGAGGAAGTGCCAGGACCAGGCTCGCCCCAAGCAGAGTGCACCCAGACTGTCCTGGGCCAGCAGCGCTCAGTAGGTTCCGGGTCTGGTGACTCGCGTGACTGCATCGCTGAGTGAGCGGACAGAGGATAGGCCCTGTCGGCCTTGGGAGAGAAGTTCCCACGGCCATGGCGCCCATGGCGGGCGAGGGACTCGGGCAACAGGGCGCGACGGCCACCGCGGCGCCGGAGACCCGAGAGCACCTCTTTAAGGTGCTGGTCATCGGCGAGCTCGGCGTGGGCAAGACGAGCATCATCAAGCGCTATGTGCACCAGCTCTTCTCCCAGCACTACCGAGCCACCATTGGCGTGGACTTCGCCCTCAAAGTCCTCAACTGGGACAGCAGGACGCTCGTGCGCCTGCAGCTGTGGGACATCGCGGGTAAGAGGGCAGCGTCCCAATGCCACCAGACTCTCACTCCTCTCTGCCTCCTAGTTCTTCTCTGAGCTTTTCTCTGCCTGAACTCTCCGCGGCTGTGCTTTTAAAAGTGAACAAACAGAACGGAAAGATGAGGGACGCCTGGAGGGGCTGAAAGGGTCCTGGAAAGTCAACTTTGGGAGGCCTAACCCCTCTCCTACTGAACTTCTTGGTGACTAAAGGACATGCCTGAAGTTCCACTAACAGTTAGTGCAGCGGTTCTCAATCTTTTGGTCCCGACCCCATTGGCAAGGGAAGCCTAAGATCTTTGGAGAACACAGATATTCACATTATGATTCATAACGGTAGCAAAATTATACTTACGAAGTAGAAACGAAAATAATTTTATGATTGGGAGTCACCACAACATGAGGAACTGTATTAAAGGGTGTCAGCATTAAGAAGGTTGAGAATCACTGTGTTACTGGTATAACTAAAACCAACAAAGCCCCAGTTACTTTTAAACCACGCCCCGCCCCCTTAACCCCCATTTGACTTGGGTCTGTGCCTCTTCGATGTAAGGGTTTTCTCTCTCTGAGCCAAGAAATTTTACCTCCTTGTGGTGACAGACAAACTTATAATTTACTAAGAGGGGTTGGAGCTGTGGGTGAGGAAAACGTGGAACGTAGCCAAGCCTTTGTAAAGGGAAACTCCATTCTTGAAATCCCTCTCACTTGGGAGGCCTGGTGACCCTGGGGAAGGTTTGGGAAATTTCTGAAACTTTCCCGATGCGATGCCTTCCCCTCCCTAAGCCAATACATAATGCCTTCCCTTGGGTCCCTCCCTATCCCACAAACGTTGAGTTGTTTTCTTTTGCTTTCAATTGTTGCTCTGGAATGTAAGGACCATTGTCTTCCAGAGGGGATTTATGAACACCTGCTCTAGCTGGTGTGGTAGGTGCCCTATGGGTGTTCAGCAAAAGTGAACTTTTGTGAACTTTAATGGAAATGGTAGCAAAGGTTAACCTGCTCAAGCATTAGAAACATTTAGGAGCTCCTCTGCCAAGAGGTTTCTGAATGGGAGCTTGTTTAAAACCGGAGAATACCTTAGCATCCTTTCCACACTGTGCATACCCCGAAGTCCCTGGAGGGTGTGGTTCCACCACAGCTGGCAGTAACCTGGAGGGACACATGACTTCTGCCTGCCAGGTAGTAAGTGCTGTGTTCTTTTATAGCCATTCCACATGAAGAAGTGTTGAATTTATAGACTTTACACTCATTTGCCTCAGAGCAGAGTCTATCATGGATAAGAATGCATTTATACACATCAGTATCAGCTTCTCAGAGTTATTTCGCCTTGGGTGTAGCTTGCTTTGTTCCCACCCCCGTGCCCCCTGCAACAACTAAGAATGTATTTCAAGTGTCACCCTTTAAAGTCAGAGGTTTCGTTTGCAACATTTGCTCCTACTGCCCAGAAAACTGGGGGGCATTCTATGGCTTCTTGACATCACCTCACATCCTGAAGGTCGCCCTACCATGTGATGGTCAGCAGTAGGGATATCCTGTGCAGCTTTTTCACAGAGATGGTTTGGAGTCCCTGCTTGGGATCGCAATTCAGTTTCTTTTATTACGTGCAAATTAGCAGGGTACCAACTATGTTATGTTTAGAGAGTTGAAGTAACAAGATCAGGAGTTCAGAGTGGTGATGGCTCATGCCTTTAGCTCCTGCAGTTGGGAGGCAGAGGCTGTCAGAACTCTGAATTTGAGGCCAGCCTGGTCTACAGAATGAGTTCCAGGACAGCCAGGGCTACACAGAGAAACCCTGTTTCAAAAAATCTGAACAACAACAGCCCCTTTCTTTCTGTATATCACTTCTGCTCTTTGCATGCCCTCCCCCACTTTTTCTTCCTCTCTATGACAGTCAAGCTGGCCTCCAACTCTAGACCCCCCTGCCTCGACCTCCCTACTGCTGAAACTACAAGAATGAGCCAATACACCCAACTTCGTCTTTTTTGAACAGATAACATAGCCGGGAGGGAGATAGCCCATCTGCCTTCCATAATAACACATCCTTGCACTTTTGCCAACACCTGAAGCAGGAGCTTTACTGGGAAGGAAAGAAACATTGAATCTCCTCCAGGATTCTCTGGTGTTAGCCATTGCTCTAACAGGAACTCCGTTAGCATTCAGCAAATACACAACTGCAAATAACAGAACAAGAGAAAAATTTAGGACATAACTAGACACTATTAGACTTTTCTCAGAAAGTCTGAGCTTGGGCAAGATGCCTTAATGTGCAGGTATGGAGAGGCAAGATGCTTTAATATGCAGGTATCAAGAGGAAAAAATAACTTGAATTTGGGCTGGAATTTGCAGAACTACAGCCTTCACTATGCTCGATTTGAACATTTGAGTTACTAGTGAATCCTGCTTAGCTCACACCGTTTGAATGAGGGAGAAGTTGTGTAATAAAGACCATGCCAAAACACTCCCCAAAGGCTAAGCATATGCCGTGTGTGATTTACAAGGTTGAATCATCCTGAGTTCCAAAAGAATAAAAGTATTCCCTGGTTGCAAAACAAAAGTGGAGCCAGCCCCTAGCCATGACTCACTTGCTAGTTCCTTTTCAATACCATTGTTCTGGAGATTGCAGAGGTGGATAGGGCCATAAAAAATCTATAATCAGAAAAGTTTTGAGAAGTACAACAGGCGAGGATTATGAAAATGCTTTCTAGAAAGGCAGCCAAACAGGTTGGTGTAAACTCTTCAAATTAAAAACCACAGTAGTTGTCTGGTACAGGACTCAACAAAGTGTATCCCATCCTACCAAAGGAACCCAAGTTAGAGCATGCACCTCATACCATAGACTGATAACAATTACCAATTCTTACCACCTTCATTCCAACATTTCCAGTCATTTGCTTACAGAGTCATGTGCTTCTTTGCTTACGAAGTTCGGAAATTCCACAGTAGACAGGTTATCATTGGCTTCATTCTTTTTAAAATGCATTTTCTAAACTGTGGGCATTTCTGCAATGTGATGAGCTGTTTCAGTGCTACATGGCTATAAGATCACACTCTTAAAAAAAATCAAAGCATTAAGTTTAGATATTTGCCTGGTCTCTGGTAAACACTCACTGATGAAGCCCTGTGAGCTCTGTAGCCCAGGAATGAAGTGTTATTTTCAAATACATTCTTGGAGACATTGTACCCATTGTATGTATGGGAGGCTCACCACTTGGTTTTTATAGGCTTTCCATATGGAATTTTCTGTTTCTATATAAACATGGCAGACGTCTTCTAAATGGTGAGACTGGAGATCAAGGAAACATTTTAGAATTCTATCCAAGTGTTCCAATCAAAATCCTTGCCCCTTTGACCCAGCAAGTCAGGATTTTAGTCTGCTTTCTGAGACAGAGATGAGAAGAAAACTCTCTCTCTCTCTCTCTCTCTCTCTCTCTCTCTCTCTGTGTGTGTGTGTGTGTGTGTGTGTGTAGATTTGTGCTTTGTATTTGTTATTTTAACTTCCTGGTTTCTTTCCCACCCCATTTTTCCTTTACTGGATTTTATCTGTATCATTTACTTACACCTCCTCTACCATGGCTTGTGACTGATGATTGAGATTATTCTGACCATGTTGTCGTTCTTATTCTGGTTATCTGGAGTCTCTGTCATCAGAACCACAGGGGCCTTAGCATCTACTGTCAGTAACATACACAGATTGTTTTAGCGGCTGCTCTGACAGTACACTTGGCTTTACTTGACAAATGTATCCATCCAACCCAGTTTAGTAGAAGAGTTATTTTTTCACACATAAGTCTAGAGTTGGGCATTCCAGGACTAATGTACAGTACCATAAAATCTTCATAGACAAAAACTGGCTTTCCACCACTCAGCTATTCCTAGGCTGTATTATTTGTTTCAGTGGTCCAGTACAATGGCAAAGGCAGCTGAGAAATATGAGACTCATATTTCAAACTGGTCATAGAGCTCACTCCAAAATATTCTGTGAAGGAGAGTTGAGGCTAACAATTAGCAATCCTGCATACCTATCAAATCAGATTTCAAACCACTTGGAAGGTTGTCATCCACTAGACACTGTGGGTGACTCTGATTTCTACTAAAGCCGAGAGGCATTGTTCTATCTTCAGCTCTAGTGCACCCTGGCAACACACCCACATTCCCACTACTCTTTAGGAGCTTATCATTGAGTCAGACAGCCTGCTTGGTATCCATGTTCCCTCAGTCAAACCTTCCCTAGTGTCACAGCACTTCCATAGAAGGGCCATCGGGACATCTCTAAGTGGCCATCTCAGGAGCCTCTGGGAGAGGCCAGTTTATGGACATGGATAGCAATTTATATCTGGAGATAGGATACTTTTTTTTCCTGATGAATAAAGGATTAGGAACAATGCCATCATTTAAAGCTATTATGAATTTGAACACAAACTACAAGGAATTTTTATTTACGTAAATAATAATCTTCTTAAAATCTATGACCAGAGATGGCCTGCTGCCAGTATTTCATCTCTGAAGGGCACCATGAGATTTAAGGATTTTCTTTAAGAGAACTTCCATTTACTAATCAGAAACTGGACATCTCTTCCAAGTGACCTTGTGTAGTTAATGGCTAACTCATGTTAACTGTCATGGATGGAGAAGCAGTGAGTACCTGAAGTGGGAAAACTAACAGTTTCATTCTATTGCCTCTTGGCTTGTGTTAGGAAGTTTATGTTCAGAATTCCAACTAATATTACTAGAAACATTTGAGTTTATTAAGAAGGAGGCACAAATATGACATAGAGGAAAAATCCAAGCAAAAGCCTTGATGGGAATCCCAAGAACACGTTTCTGTGAATTGTGCTTCTGATAAACCCAGAATCTGGTATTTTCTTTTTTAAAATCTCAATGAATATTCATTGTTTTATTGTTAATATTTTCATTTGTTTTAAAGAGGCACAGCAAAGAATTCTCTCTCTCTCTCTCTCTCTCTCTCTCTCTCTCTCTCTCTCTCTCTCTCTGTGTGTGTGTGTGTGTGTGTGTGTGTGTGTGTGTGTGTGTGTGTGTTAACCAAATGGGACTATTTATTCCTGGAAAAACACTAGTTTTGCTGTTCGATCATCCTCAGGGTCCTTAGTGTGGAGTCCTCCAAATGGCAAGATAAATAGTTTAATCCTTTGCCGACTTATATATTTTAAGATTTCAGCATTTGCCTGTGTGAGAGCTCGTATGGTATCTCCGGAGCCTGCATAACTCTCTGTGCTTGCTCTTCTCATTCTCCATGCTTGCCAAACTTTCAAGTTATAATCCACATCTCGTCCTCCAGAGGCGGTAGCACATTGTTTAAGAGACAAAACATTTTGAGAGTGTTGAAAATGTGCTGTCAGGATGTCAGCAGCAATGTGGATGACAAAGGCTGTCCCTAGTTGCAGAGTGACTGGTGCACTCAGCAGTAGGGGATCTTTCCTTAGCTACTGTAGTAAAGCCAAGGTGACTGAGAGGGGAGTTGACATTGAAAGCAGGACTGTACTGTGCTTGAGGAAGTCACTCTTACTCACGTGGACAAGCATCTCTTCTGTCACATGGGACACAAACAGAAATGTCTATTCCAGTAAAGTCTGGGTTAACAGGTCAGACCGTATAGTAGTACAATCAACTCAAAGAACTTGGGTCTCTCCTTGGGACTCTGTTCTCTCATCAGTACAGTGAGAGAGCTCCACTATCCTGATGTTCTCATCTGTCTCCCAGTTTTGACCAGTAATGGCTCTTCTGGCTCTGCCAGAAGTTGTTGCATAGGGTTCTCTTTGAATGTCTCGTTTTTTTTATTTCAACAAACCCATTAGAATGGTGAGTCTCTATGTTCTGATCAACTTTCCTATCTATGCAAGACGTGACTGTAAACATGCACACTCTGCAGGAAGCAAAACTTCCTAAGCCCATCCCCCCATAACTACTGAGGACAATTTTCCTTCTTTACCCAAATTTTTCTTACCCAAAGTCTCATCAGGTTCCAAGCCAGGCCCTTCCGCATGGGCAGGGTCATCTGCCTTCTGGTAAATGTCTGTTCTAACATTTTGCTAACTGGGTCTTTCTTGCATGAGATTCCTCTTTCTGGTCTTACTCTGGATGCAGATCTTCACTGGGTAAGTGATTGACATCTGGTCCCCCAGTCAGTTCCTCTCCTCTTCATTTGCTTAATTGTATAACTGACACTTTTTCTTTTCATTTTACATACAGGATTTTTTTAAAGTATAGTTTCTGATGTGAGCCCTGTCAGGAAGAATATTTTTCTACTCTTGACATCTTAGAGAAACTATCTGACATTTCTAAGCCAACATATCTTCCCCCAAAATTCCTTACCATAGACACTTCTAATTTTGTATGAGTTATCAGAAAGGGCATATGAGTACATCTTTTAATATCATGGGTTATGATTAACAAAAATTATTTGTGGTTTTTCAGGAGACTCACAGAAAAAGTAAGAAAAGCCCAGCAGCTCTTTGGATATATAGTTATCCATTCTTTTACTAGTTTGTTTGGCACCTCATCTTTTTGAAATTCAAAGGATGGTCAACTGAGAACAATGTAATTACCCTGAAATATTACCCCTTCCATCTCTTTTATCTTAGAGGGGCTAGATACTTGTCGCTAGCCCTTCAGTGTTCAGTAATTAAGGTTCATAACAGTGGATTTCTTTAGGCCCACTAGTAGAAGTTGAAATCCAAACAACTTCAACGCATCTGTCCAGACTTTTTTGAAGAATTGGTGTCCTCACTCTTGGACTGTCAAAATATTCTAAGTGAACATATTGGCCTAATTGTTCAATGTACCTTTACAGAGAAAGGTACAGATTAAGTTTCCTTAAATGTCAGCATGATGATCTAATGAATTACCCAAGTAAAGTAAAATTAGATTTATCTTACCAATAAATTTAAACATGATAGGTCCAGACATAGGATCATTTGCTATAATGAAATTCAGATGACTGGACCTATGAAGAGTCACAAGGCAGTGTTTACAATTATAATGACATTATAGAATTTGGAGAAAAAGTATTTGCAGTTTGGTGTAGCTTCGAATTTGCGTAAAGAAAAGATAATAAAATGTGGATTAAGCTTGTTCCCCATCATGTGTTCTAACAAGAAAGCTTGCTAGCATGCTGTCTTTGTTTTAGAACAAAGTGATGATTGTAGATTCTTACTGCTTACCGCTCATTCCCCCCCTTCTGAGTCTAATCAGGAATTTGACAGCCTAAAGATGAGCTTAAGAACTCCTGGCAACTGCAAGATAGTTTAGAATTGTAAGCCTGTAGGCATGAAGGAGTCAGAAGGCTTGTCTCCTTTAGTTAGTGTCACTGTGATCTGAATCGAGCATCTTTCCCCTTCTAATCCGAGAGATAAAGACTGATAACCTCATTATCTGAAAGACTTGTTTGGCAGCAGATAGTAACAGCACACTTTGCAGGCCAGTCTGCAGTGCAGCAGAATTTGCTCAGTGTTTAACAGAAGTTAAGGCCTTTTCAAAGGACAGCATCAGAAGAACTGTGCAATGGCACTTTCTCACAACCATACAATGGGCCGTGCCACTTCTTGTGAAAGCACATGCTTTCCACTGTCTGCTTCTAAGAGGGGAACAACTTTGGTACTGAGTCAAAAGTAAGCTAAAGGGAGAGATGTAAAGGGGCAAGCTACCTTGTCTCCTGTCCAGTCCTGGTGTTTCTGACTGGCCCTTTACCATGTCATCTCTCTATATTTTATAAAGTTTGGATTTTTCTATTCTTGTCTTATCTTCCCCTTCTCCCTCTCTGTTTTCCCAAGTGCCTATCTCCTCTTAGCCCAGTGGAAGAGAAAGCTGCAATGGTTATCTGTGAAGCCTGCCATAATGACATCCTGAAGTTTACAGTGAATGTGTCTTACAAAGGACTAGTTCCTCCTGGCAAGCAAACTGTCATCCACTTTTGGATGTCCATGGGTTGTCATTCTGTGTGAATGTCCTTAATGCCACCAGTCCATTCTGCGGTGGGGTGGGAGATGCTTGTTTCTGAAAATAGACTTTAGGGTTGTGGAGCACGCAGCTGCACCTAAATGTGACCCTCCCATTATGACCATTTAATCTCCTTCTGTGTCCATCTCTAGGACAGGAGAGGTTTGGCAACATGACCCGAGTGTACTACAAGGAGGCTCTTGGAGCATTTGTCGTCTTTGATATATCGAGGTGTTCCACATTTGATGCAGTCCTAAAATGGAAAAGCGATCTGGATAGTAAAGTCCATCTTCCCAACGGCAGCCCCATTCCTGCTGTCCTCTTAGCTAACAAATGCGACCAGAAGAAGGACAACAGCCAGAGTCCTTCCCAGATGGACCAGTTCTGTAAAGACCATGGCTTCAGTGGATGGTTTGAAACCTCTGCCAAGGTGAGCTGGCTTCGCTGATCAATCTATTTCTGATGTCCTTGTTGGGCTGTGATGGAATGTAAAGTGTGCAGACGGATTTCCGCAAGGAGGTTTGCAAGTCCAGAATCAGAAAAGCATAGTGTGGATGTGGCGCTGTCTCCCCCTCTGAAGCTGAAGTGATTTCAAAGTTAGCTGACAGAGCCGTGAGCAGGAGAGCAGAGCTGTTGTTCAGAGCAAAATGGCATGACATTTTCTGCCAGTTTGAGTTCTTAACCAAGGTGTTCTCTCCTGCTCCTGGAGTGAATGGGAGAGAAAAGATATTCTTTTGGAAGAGGCAAAAACATGAGGAAATATCTTTAAAAGATGAAGGGCACATGCACGACTCATACTGAACAGTCAATGACAGATGGTATTAGCTCTGAGAGCTTTAAGCAAGAGCAACATGTCAACACTGACTGTGTGCTTCCTCCTGAATAAATGAATGGATTTTTTCTCCTATCTTTGGGAACTACATTTTTTCTGTTTTAGAAAATAGATACACTAAGATAAAATTTTGAGAAGCTTAACCATGTGAAACCACTAGAAAACTAAGGTAAAAAAACCTCAGAGGTCAGAGGTACACTATACTAAAGGGTTGTATACCCTGGAATTTTTAAATATGAGGATTCAATAACCATCAAACTTGCATAAAAAATTAAGGACCTTTTTGAGAAATTCTGTGATAAACATTAACCCCTAAATTTCCATATTCTTTAAACTGTTCCAGATTATAATGTGCGTGCTATAGATGTACGTATGTAGTGTGTGTGTGCGTGCACACGCACATATGTGTGCATGTATGTGTGTACAGTATTGTTCCTCCAAATCTCCTTCTGGAGTAATGGCTCTGGGATTTCTGTCAGGTTGCTTCTAGTTTTACCCACAAGGTGAGAGATTATTCGATGTCCGTTCTCATCAGAATGATGAAAGCAAGCCAGGAGAGACTACATCACAGGGCAGCCTCAAAGCATTGAGTCATTGACCAAGAGTCTCGTGCAGGCAGAGTGAGTGGTCCTGGCTACTCGCTGTTTTGATAAATATGGTGTCTTATGTTTTCCTTACTTTCATGCACAGACAGTTGTGGTAGAAGAAAGATGAAGCTCAGAGGTGATGCAGGAGTTAGTCAGCCTGGCAGGAAGGAGGAAATCACAGGAGGAAAGGCATCATGGAAAGAATGAATTTTTCAAGACTGTGCCTCTCGCTGCTCCCATGTACATGCTGAACAATTTGCTTTAACTTCTCATAGAAGAGTAGTATGTGTACAGTTACACGTATATGTTGGGGAATTTCCTATATTACCTCTAAAATTCCATGTAGGATTTATTTGATCTTCTAGCTAACAAATTTTAATTTTATATAAAAATTACCTATAAAGTTCATAAATGATTGTCAAAGTCATAATACCTATCACTTGAAACTGTATTAGCGATTGGCTTTATTACATTTTTAGACAAGATACCATATAGAAGAGAGAGGGGGAACATATTGATAAGGGAACATTTTTATCCAGTTGTATGCTTCCTTCAAATGTTCTAGGAAGAGCTTCTACCTGATTTCCTGTGTGGTAACTCAGGAGTCTTCTGGACTCTAGAATCTGGAGTATAACATTATTATGAATTTTCACTTTAAAGGTTTGAAAGGAATTGGATCAGGGCTTTAGGTGCTATCAATAGATCTATTTCTGGGATGGTTAGCAACTAACTTAACATCTGGATTTTGCTGGAATTCTAGTGGTGTGGTTTCTAATAGGTATATAGTCAGAAGATAGTCTTGAGTTCACAAATTTAGTCTTTTCTCCTTCATGGCACAGAATGGATTTTATGATGAAGCGTTGCAGCTCATTTCACTGTTCCCACTCCTCTCTGAGTAACCACTGATAGAGCGCTCTCCTGCTTGAAGGAGAGTACCTCCATAGGCTCATCTATTAAAATCGGATCCAATTGATGGAGCTGTTTGGGGAGGCTTCGGAGGTGTGGCCTTGTTGGAGTCAATACGTCACTAGGGACCAGTTTTGAAGTTTTGTGGTCTCAAATCATTTCCAGTTTTCTCTCTCTGCTTCCCGCTTATGGTTTAAAATGTGATGATCTCTTCCTCTTAGATAGTTACTCCAGCCGCCATGCCTGCCTGCTTCCATGTTTCCCCTGGCCCACGATGGTGACAGAAACCCCTGGGCTTCATCTTCCACCACAACCATCTGTTCTTGAAATTAATGACAGCCTAAGACACCATATTTACCCAAACAGTGTATAGCTGGGACCACTCACTCTGCCTCTATGAGATTCTTTGGTCAGTGACTATCACCCCTCAACACTTTGAGGCTGCCCTTTGATGTGGTCCCTCATCACCTACTTTCATCGCTCTGATGAGAACCGGCATGGAAGAATCTCCCACTTGTAAGCCCACATAAAGTCTTCCCTTCATAAGTTGCCTTGGTTATTATGGTTGTTTTCACAGCAACAAAAAAGTAACCAATGAGGAGAAAGAATGCCAAGAGCTTAAAAACACTCAGAAATTCAAAGACTCTTGCTTGTGTTAAGGTTATCTTGGGAGTATAGAAACAGTCAGTACGGTGAAAGCAACCTGAATAGAGGTATCACTCTTATACAGTCCCACTGAGAAAGTTTCCGCAAGTAAGGGAGCAGGCAACAATGTACTTCATAGTGTTGGATTTGGTTGGAAACATTAATGTAAATAGCTTCATATTTAATAAAATGTGAGTTTATATGTGCATTTATATTCATGTATATTTATAAATATATTTAAAATAAGTAGGTGAGCAGGGGTGTGTGTGTATATGTACACGTGTGTATCTATACTTACAGTTAGTGGCTTTCTCAACCAAGAGGACAGGAGGCAATCAAACTATATAAAGAATGAACTGTCCTACTTCTTACAATGCAGTTTGTGCATACAATATTTTAAATGAGCAGAATAAAGATACCATCCGACAGACATGATCCCACAGCTGATGGGAATAGAAAGTGAAGATATCCTTGAAATAGTGTATTGCCTGCAAGAAAGAAAGCTTTTGCAAAACAGTGTGGACATATCACAGAGCGTTGGTGTCTGCTTGTAGAAGCTACAAAATTATAGGACAACCACAAAGTGAAGAATTATTCCGGTGGGTTTAATGGATAAAATTGGTAACAGTTCATGATGTGCCCAAACTAATGATAAATACATTTTTCCTCACTGTTGAGTCCTGACTGGTAAACATAGAAGATCCGGTACAAACAAAAAGATGGTTTCCAATATCTCAGTGATAATTGCTTAAAGGATAACTAATAGGCACTAAAGTTAGCGGAGAAAGGTGTATACAAAACAGGATATTTACCTATTTGTATTCCCCAAGTCCAAAGGGCAAATTTTAACTTGTCAACAAGAAGCTACCTGGCAGCAATGAGCTTAATCCAGGTGTCACCTGCACGCGGCACACATGGGATGCCATCCCATTCTCACCAAGAATGGGAAACTTGAAGTTGATCAAAAGGAACTATCAGAAAGCTCCCAGACTGAGGGCTATTCTCCAGTCGATGTTCTCCAAGATGTCACGTGGGGTCACAAAAGTGTTGTAACGTGTGTCTCACTAAGTAACCTTCCACTTAAGCTGGGGCAACAATTAACTCAGTGAATCCCCCACACACAAAGACTTGAAAATAAGAGGGAGACATCATGGTAAGGGGCTTTCCAGGGAGAGGAAGAGGGGGAGGGGTATGAGAGAGTCACGGAAGTGAAAATGACTGAAATTCATTCTGCACGTATGTGAAACTTTCAAAGAATACCTAGCGAATCAATTAAACCAGTGTCTTGAATTCTTAGTGTAGCAGACACTAGCACTGACGAAGAGGTGATTGACTTGCTTACAGGGCATCCTTTGGTGTGACACCCGAGGCCCCTTACTGCACTGAACATTTACTTCCAAGACCAGCACTAATCCTCCTTTTCTCTGCTCCCATCACAGGATAATATAAATATCGATGAGGCCACCTGCTTCTTAGTGGAAAAAATGCTCGCAAACCAGCAAAGCTCTCCTAGCGAAGAAATCGACATGGACAGAATTAAACTAGTCGAGGAGCCCATCACAACAAAGCCCAGGTCCCCGTGCTGCTGATGCGTCTCTGTATTCCGTGCGCTGTCTCCTTGGTCCTGCATGTGTCTGAGGATGCCCCCCACCCAACCAACCCTCGGTGCCACTGTCCCCTGTGAATCTTCCTCAGGAGCGCTTTACCGTTCAGCTGCAAAGGATCCGCCCACCCGAAGCTGGAGATCCGTGGAGAACTGGCCCCACTAGAGGCCAAATGACTTACCAGTGGACCCCTCAGGCTCTTTTTGTACTGCCAATTGCAGAATGTTTACAGCCTTTGAAATATTTTTGTACATGAATGTCAAGGGTTAGCTTTCAGTGCGAGTACGATGTGGGAGAGTAGAAAAACTTCCCTCCTATGGTGATCCTGACATTTTGAGTGCCTTTGTTCCTGTAGACATCCTCACCTAAGCACTTTTTTTTTTCTTTTTTAAGGTGTTAGCTACAAAGACTTGAAGGTCCCATGTAGTTTTATCCTAGTTAAACTTTGAACGTCATGTAAAATTTGTACATGACCTGATTCTAGAACACATAGCTGTTGTGTAACGAAGTCACTCTGAATCACCTTAAGAACCCCTTCCTTAATTTGTCAAAAAGTACTGAGCTGGGGATGTGGTTCGCTTATAGACTGCTTACCTAGGACGTGATAGACTCTCTGGATCTGCAGTTCTGAGAGACCGAAAGAAAAAAAGTTGGCACCATACCTGTTTTATGGGTGTCTCCCTTTGGATCCTCTTTAGGTGTAGTTGCCACTTGGAAACAATAGTAATGAACTGTTTTGCTCTGCCCTCTATTCTTTGTTTAGAATAGAGCCATATTGAAAATACAGTGGTACTAAGAGGAACTTGTCTTTCCAGATCTGTCATGGTAATAGTGGTCAGGAGGAGAATTCTTTTTCAAAGCATATACAATTATACCCAGGTTTCTCTAGTGTGAAACCTGAAAGAAAGTAGACCATGTCTAGTTCTGTCTGTGGTTTTGGATACTGACTGTACAATGCCTAGGGCATTTAGGAAGATCTACTATATTCTATTGCCTTTAACTCAGTGAAAGAAAGAAAGAAATATTTTAACCTAAGCCTGTGTGTTGAATAAATGTAGTTCTAGGAAGGTATTTTTCTGGTTTAGAAAACATGTTTGACTGGGGTGTTGGTTCACATCTATCAACCCAGCATTCAGGAGACAGAGGCCAAGGGTAGAAGTTCATGGCATATCTTGGCTACATAGCAAGCTCAAGGACAGCTGTGCTACACAAAAGGCTTTCTCTAAAAATAAAAAATAAATAAATTTTTGTGTTGAATTTTAGATTTAGTTACTTTATGTGTGTGCTTTGTCTGCATTTGCTCCTATGTGTCATGTATGTACGTAGTGCTTGCAGATGTCAGAAGAGGGCACTGGAGTCCCTAGAGCTGGAGTTATGGATGGCTGTGGACCACCATATCAATGATGGGAGCCAGACCTGCAACCTCTGCAAGAGCAACAAGTGCTTTTAATCACTGGCCATCTCTCTAGCACCTTGATTTTCTATTTGTAAGGGGCTTATATTATGCAAAAGTTCAACTTCTTTAAAGAAATTTAAAGAGCATTTGTATCATAGCCTAACGCTAACACAACATAAAATACTGGACATATATTTGTCTCCTGAATCATGGTAACATGGTAGATGAGCATGCAGCCACTAATGACAAGAGAAACAGAAATGCAATTGCTCTGTGTCCTGGTGGAACACAAAGCTCACAGGCTCACTTTTCACTAAACTTAAGCCTTGCCTAGCAACATAAGTGTGGCTATATGCAATATATTAAGTAAAGAAAGCATCTTAACCCTTTGGCCATGTGATCATAAAGCCAGACTTTCTGAAGTGAAGGAATGGGGTACCAGGGCTTGATTACTGTGTATAATATAATATGATTCCTATGGTTTTGTCATTTATTAAATCTTGCTTTCTAAGAATTTTATACCACCCAAGCATAAAATACAACTTTATAATGTATCTGATATATCCCCTCCTGTGAAGAATGTATGGGCTGTTATCACCCCCAGATGTTGGAAACACTGAGCCCATCCTAAATCACTATTGAAAGAGACTACAGTCACTTGGAAGCTCTTATGTGCAACTGGGTTTTGGTTTCACATGTGACCTATCCCATGAAAGGTCATTTAGCCATGGTCTCCAAATGACAATTATTATACACAATTTGTCCATCTTTACAGTGTTTGTTAACTTACAGTGATCATTCAGGACAGTTCCTGACAAAACCGATTTCTGTTCAGTCTAGTGGCATGGTTTATGCTTTGTATTGTTGATATTTCAGAGAGAAAATTTTTCATCTTTTACCCTAATCTTAAACTCTTCTGTTTTTGTAACTTGAACACAAAATTTTAATTGAGAGTAAATTATATAAAAGGGAGTAAATGAAAGAAAAGCACTGCTTGTTGCCTCATTCACTTTAAAAAGCAGTCACACATTTAAACACACACCATAGCTCAGATGTTGGTGTAAGTTAACCGTTTAAAAGATGTGTGTGTCCGTGTGTGTGAGGGGTGGGGTGAGTGTGTGTCCGTGTGTGTGAGGGGGTGGGGTGGGGTGGGTGTGTCCGTGTGTGTGAGGGGGTAGGGTGGGGTGGGTGTATGTCCCCACTGCCTGCATTGGTCTTGACATCAAGATGTTTCCAGTTTTCCTGTCTGCCATGTGTGGGTCCTTAAACCCCGAAATGTTTCTAAAAGTGATCAGTGTGGAGCACTGTGAATTCCCAATGTGTAGTTTCATTTCTTTTAAAACGTCTAAGAAACATTTGAATTCCTTAATGAAATTTCTCAAAACTCAGGTCAGACTTACATGGTTTCTTGGAAGTACATTTTTATGGAAATCCACTATCTATTTTGAAACTTTCCATGCTAATTAGTATACTAAAGATTACTCTGTTTGAAACCTATACCATGCTCAAGACACTATTAAAATATAATGCTATATTTCTGTGTGTAAATCACTATTATTATTATTATAAACTCTAGATACTTTAGACAATGGACTAGCAATATAAATATTGCTTCACTTACTGAAGTCGACAGACACTGAAGAGTCATGCTAGACTGATCAGACATTTAATCTGCATCACAGTTCTTTCTTGTTTCTTCCCCAAATGATATAATATTGAAATTAGCTTAAATATAAGAAAAAGAAATCAATCTACAAAAAACTATAGGGCTTCTAGGGGAAAACACAATGTAAGAAAATCCTTTAACATTCTAAAATGCCGAGAGCCAAAAATGAAAGCATATATTTGATAGCATAAGAATTATAAATAAAGACAATATGGACAAAATTCTTCCAAGCAATAAACAAAGTATTTGCAACTTATTCGATTAGGAAGTAATTAAAAAGCAGGATAATAATAGCAAACAATAAATAAAATGGGCAAAAAAGCAGGATAATAAAAGCAAACAATAAATAAAATGAGCAAATAATTCAAAGCTAGCGTGTGTGTGTGTGTGTGTGTGTGTGTGTGTGTGTGTGTGTGTTGTGTGTCTGTGCACTATCGAATCCACGTGCATTCATGTGAATAAGCTAGAGGGGGACACTGGGTGAGCTGCTGTATCATTTTCTGCCTCCCCCTCTTGATAGCGGGTTTCTCCCTGAAGTTACAGCTTTAAACTCTTTTGGCTATGCCCAGCTCTTACCTAGGATTAGATCCCAGGTCCTCATGATTTCACAGCAATCACCTGTACCTCCTCAGCTGTCTCTTCAGTCCCCAAACCATCACTTTTTGCATAAGTATTCATGTCAAATACTAGTAATCAGAGACTGGAGAGATGGTCAATGAGTAAGAGCACTTTCTATGCAAGCATGGGCTTGTGTTTGGATCCAAACGCCCACATAAATCACTAGCTATGGGCGTAAGCCTGTGGGGGAGGGGAGCCCTATAATCCCGGCACTGTATAGTGCAGAGACAGGAACATCCTAGGACCTACTGGATGTGAACCACCCTAAGATCAATGAGAGACTGTCTGAGAGCAATAAGGGGGTATATGATGTAGGAGGCCAACTGGTATCTTCCTCTGACTTCTGGGAGCATGTAGAGAGAATCTCTTACATCACCTATCAGTAAAAATGCCTATGGGGTGGACGCTAAGGAAGAAGCAGATCAGAACTGAAGGAAAGGTAACTAACTATGTGGAAGACATAGAATACATTGAGTAGGTTAAATAAGTTACAGGCTGGTCAGGAAATAAGCCAAAGCATGTGTCCAAGGCATTTATTAATAAATAATTATTCACAGAGTTGACACTCCAGAAACAGGGGCTCAGAAGAAAACCAACTGATTGTTGTTGCTTTTTTTTTAAAACAAAAAGCCAAAAAAAAAAAAAAAAAAAAAAAAAAAAAACAGGAGCACAAGCCTCATGTTATTATGTGAAACTTTTGGCAAGATCTGTGAAAATATCTATTCTCTCCCTATAGGGAAACAATAATAAGACAAAAAAGTAAGAATTCTACCAAAGACCAACTTTGTTAAACAAGTTTATTGGGGTTATTTATAAAAGCATGGATTAGGGGTTACTACAGGAACAGAAATGACTTAAAGACAGCGGCATCACCAAAAGCCACCCCAGCACAGGTGATGGTTCAAGAACTGTCAACCTAGACGTCAGTAAAGCCTACAGGCAGCTCAGTAAGTTAGAGGGTATCTCTTTAGGGAACTCAGGAGGTCTGGGCCTCTTCCAGGCAACGTGGATGGTCTTTGCTTTTCGGGCAAGAGGGAAACACTGTGCAACATATGTCCACATATACCACCAGATATATATTCTACATGTCCTCTGTCTCTGTCTCTGTCTCTCTGTCTCTCTCTCTCCTCAGCTATGGATCAGGTTGTAGAGCTCTCAGCGTTCCAGCACCACACCTGTCTCCTTCCCCACCATAATCATAATGAATGCATCCTCCGAAACTATAAGTAAACCACCATTTAAATGATTTCTCTTATAAGAGTTGTCCTGGTCATGTTGTCTCTTCAAAGCAACAGAGTACTGACTAAGGGGTCACCACACCAGCTTCACTTCCTTTGGATTAGACAAAGAAGGCAAAATGAGAGAGAAGCATCCGAAGACTAAGATGGCGGAGGAAGTAATACAAAAGAGAATAGATGCCTGGAAACACAGGGACGGACAGAGAAAACACAAGTGCTAAAAGAAACGGCATGCTCACGAGCAGGCACTGAGGTCCGGCCATCTGTGTCTTCAGTACACGCTAAAAGTAATGGTTTTGAAGTGGAAACAGTAAGAGAGGCAAAGAGCCAGTCTGGGCAACTAAAAACTAAGCACATATATCAAGAGAGTTGAAGTTGAGGCAAAAAGCGTCATAAAACCAAAGAAAAATGTTTTATGATGAAAGAAGAATCCACTAAGGATATCAGTCTTGTAAGTTATTACATAGTCATCAGTATTCTGGGGGTCATGAAATATAAACCGTGGTGTAATGCAGAGGAAGGAGGCATGCTGAGGTGTCTGCCCGAGGAATCACGCCATGCTACAGACCTAGTATAAAGAAGATTTATCATGTGGGTGGCAGAGCAGGACCTGGAAAGGGGTAGAGGCAGAGAAAGGGAGAAGGACAGAAAGAGAGAGAGGGGAAGAGAGAAAAAGGGAAAGAGGAAAAGAGGCCAACCAGGAACACATGGGAAAAGAGTGTAGTAGAAAAAACGGGGCTGGGGAAACAAACAGTCCTGTTATATGCTACCACACCTGGCTCGCACTTGGGAGAAGATGTAAGCTGTTGCTAGGTAGCTGTTGGACAGAGCCAAGCAGAATTGTCCTTAAGCCAAGAATGGGAGCTCTGCGAAGTATTAGAAGGAAAACATTTGTATGAGACTTTGGTTAAACCTTCTTCAAACAAATGTGAAATAACAGAAGATCCATCTAAGACACACACACACACACACACACACACACACACACACACACACACAAAATGACATGCTTTTTTTTTCTTCATGTAATCTTGGAACAATTTATTATAAAAATGGCTGGGGACCAGACCATAAAGAAACCTCAAATTCAAACAAAACAAAACAAAAAGAGCTGTAAGAATAGTTGTCAGCATTCATCACAAAGCAATCAAATGTGAAACTAGCTGTAGGCACATGACAGAATCAAATAAAGAAAACTTAATCTGAACTTGCATCACAAGCCAAAGATAGAATATATACCATCATCATAGGTGCCTAAAAATTATAGTGTGCGCGCGCGCGCACACACACACACACACACACACACACACACAGAGCCCTTTGAACTTCAGATGGTGTCAAAGAGAAAATACTGAAATCCAAAAATCAAGAATCAAGTTCATAGGTGAATTAACCCTTCATAAAAACATCAAATTACTTTTAAAAGGTGATATAGAACAGGCCCATGTAGTATGATTTTGGCAGAACCATTGTATCTGGCATGAATCTGGAGTGATGGAATCTAAGCTTTAAGGTAGTTTTTCGACAATGATTGTTATCTGAGATTTTAGGGGGTTATTCTTTTGAAGGATTCTCAGAGTCTTTGCATAACTTTGACAGGCCTGGCAAACCAGGCAGTCTCCTTTGGCTGAGAATTGCTTAGGTGACGGGCTTTTCAAGACAACCTAAGATCAGGTAAGAAGTTTTGGTAGGTGGAAATTGACTTGCTAAAGATGCCTTTTGTGTAACAATAAAAAGAGCTTCTAGAAGCTGTCAGGGTTCAATATTCTGCGGCTGCTTCTGCTGCTGCTGAGAAGACTAAACTTATTCTGCAGTGGCTCTTTCTTTGATCCATCGTCCATGTAACCCAGAACACCAACACACAGATAGTGTGACACAGAACATTGTAAACCTGAAAGCTTTTAGTCAAAGATACTGGCACAAATGTGTAGGGGGCCTAGGTCCTGCCTGTGTATGCTCTTTTGTTGGTGGTTCAGTCTCTGTAAACCCCCACTGGGTCTAGGTTAGTTGACTCTGTACGTCTTTTTACAGTGTTCCTGGGCCCTCCAGCTAGTCCAACTACACATTTGTGGCAGATGTGCAGCTTGGTTTTATTGGGTTGCCTAACAATTGGAGTAGGGGTGGGGTGGGGGAGGCGGTGCTGTCTCTCACTCTGTTGCCTGTCATTGGACTTCCTCTACCTGAACTGCCTAATTGGGCCTCAGAAGGAGAGGATGTGCCTAGTCCTGCTGGGACTAGATGTCCCAGGGTGGGGTGGGTGCTTACCCTTCTCTGAGGAGAAGGGGAGGGGGTACAGAGAGCAAGGATTTGTAAGGGCAGGACTGGGAGGAAAGGAAGGAAGGGAGCTACAATCCTGATGTAAAGTGAATAAAAAAATTAAAATTAAAATTAAAAAAAAAAAAAGGTCAGAATACTGAGTCTCAGTGCTTTTATTCAGCATGGTCCAGAGCAGCTAGGCAGGGAATCAAAGCATCTAAATGAGAGAGAAAACAGTCAAAATGTCTGTGTTTAAAGATAATTCATTCTTTTTTTAAAAAAATTTAATGGTTAATTATTTGTTTATTTATTCTTTAATCTTCTTTTACAGTCCAGACTTTATCCCCCTCCCAATCCACCCTCTGACTATTCCACATCCCATACCTCTTCCCCTGTCCCCCATCTCCAAGAGGTTGCCCCCACCCCCACTCCCACCCCCATCCCACCACACCTCCCCCCACTCTCTTGGGCCCCAAGTCTCTAAGGGTCATGTGTGTCTTCTCTGATTGAATCCAGACCCGGTGGTGCTCTGCTGTATATGTGTTGGGGGCTCATATCAGCTGGTGTATGCTGCCTGGTTGGTGGCTCAGTGTCTGAGAGATCCTAGGAACCAGGTTAGTTGAGACTGCTGGTCCTACTACAGGGTTACCCTCCTCCTCAGCTTCTTTCAGCCTTTCTCCCTAATTCAACCACAGATGTCAGCAGCTTCTGTCCATTGGTTGGGTGTAAATATCTGCAGTTCTTTCAGACAGGAACAATTCTGGGTCAGTTTTTGACTATGGGATGGCAACCCTATCCCTCACTTGCTGTCCTGTCTTTCTGCTGAAGGTGGACTCTACAAGTTCCCTCTCCCCACTGTAGAGCACTTCATCCAAGGTCTCTCCCTTTGAGTCCTGAGAGTCTCATTCTTAACTATAAAAATAGATAGACCTAAAGAGCATATCACATACACACACACACACACACACACACACACACACACACACACACACACACACCCCACTCTGCCCCTGCTACACACACATGAACACACAGCATATATATGAATCTCAGAGCTAAATCTTGACATACTCTCATTGCAACATGATCATAAATGCGGAGGCACACAAGCCACATGTCCATAGATAATGATGACAAAGAAAATGTGCTATGAACATAAAATGGAACATGATCCCACATTTTTCCAAGTAAAGAGCTGGATCTATAATCCAAGTTACTCAGGAGGCTGAGGCAGGAGGATCACGGCATACAAGTAGGAGTGACCTTGAAGCTGAAATCTGTTCCTGGGAGCTAGTGATGTGACAACAAGCCCCCTAGTGTCTACCCTGGTGGTTGACTATTCTGCTGCCTGCTTCAAGCCAGCTAACCCTAATGTGGAATGAACTTTCTGCCACATGGTTGTCTGAGGCCAAGAACATTCTACGAGTAATGGAAGGTGCTTTTTCAGCCTAGTTGTTTACATTCCATTTAGGATAAGGGACCTTCACAGGAAAGATGCTCTCATGAATAAATTTAATACAACAATATTAACTTTAGTCCTTGTGGGGTCAAAAGGACAAAGAAAAGAATTCCAAAATCAGATAAAATACCCTTTGTGATAGATAATGTTTAAGTAAGACATAATGGAGAATCATTATGTAACTATTTTTATGTAATATTTTTGTGTAATAATTAATTATGTATTAAGCAAAGGCTCAGTGAGTAAAGGTACCTGAAGTGAAGACTAAAGACCTGAGTTTGAAGCTCAGGATCTATATGGTGAAAAGAAAGAACCAATTCCTTCAAGGAGTCCTCTGACCTCCGTACATATACTTTGGCATATGTGTCTACCTACACACACACACACACACACACACACACACACACACACACACACTACATTTTAAACATGATTTTAACCTAGGGATCCATCCCATCTACAGACACCAAACCCAGACACTATTGCTAATGCCAAGAAACACTTGCTGACAAGAGCCTGATATAGCTGTCCCCTGAGAGGCTCTGCCAGAGCCTGACCAATACAGATGCAGATGCTCTCAGCCAACCATTGAACTGAGCACAGGAACCCCAATGGAGGAGTTAGGGGAAGGACTGAAGGAGCAAAAGAGGTTTGCAATCCCATAGGAAGAACAATATCAACCAACCAGACCTCCCCCCAGAGCTCCCAGGGACTAAACAACCAACCAAAGAGTACACATGGAAGGACCCATAGTTCCAGCTTCATATGTAGCAGAGGATAGCCTTATCTGGCATCAGTGGGAGGGAAGACCATTGGTCCTGTGGAGGCTCAATGACCCAGCGTAGGGGAATTCTAGGTGGTGAGGCAGGAGTGGGTGGATGGGGGGGTATCACCCATATATAAGCAGGGAGAGGGGATGGGATTGGGGGTTTGTGGAGGGGAAACTGGGGAGGGGGATAACATTTGAAATGTAAATAAATAAAAATAACCAATGAAAATAAAAAAGTTTAAGAATCTAAATAAGAAAAATAAGATTTTTTAAAAATTACATTTATTGGTTGATTTCATTGATTAACTGTGCATGGTGAGAATGTGTGCACATGTCATGCTGTATGTATGTAAGTCAGACCATGAGTTTCAGTAGTCAGTTATCTCCTTCCACCATGTTGGAGCTGGAGATGGAAGTCAGGTCGTCAGGCTTGGCAGCAAATGACTTCCTGTGCTGAGCCATCTCACTGCTCCAAAACAAGGTTTTTTTTAAAAGTGACATGTTCAAATATAGTCTTCCATTAATCATATCTAAACAAAACACTTGTCTACAATGTTCTAGAAGACAGTTGTCAGCTTTTGATTCTGTGGCACCTAACAGTTATAGAAGACAATCAGAAAACATTGCTATGGGCTATCAACCATTTTTATCATAGTTGAAGAAGAGAAAGATCCGTTTCTTCCAATTATGAACTGTGGTAAGACTTCATCTAGATGTTACTGAAAAACAAAGGAGTTATTTTCCTAGATGATATTTTGCAGTGCAAAGCTTCAAATGTTAGTTATATTAAAGGTACTGTTCTGAGACTTGTATTGCATGCATTCAGATATACAGGAATCATTTTGATAGCATAGCATGCAAATAAAGTTTGTGATGCTTCTGATTTCTTTAATAGCAGAGAAATTTCTGGGTTCCACAAAGAAATTAGCATAATGAAAGAACTAAAGCTATATTCCAGAGTAGAAAAAAAATAGCCCACATTTAGTGACCTCATGACACTGACAATTTTGTGCAGAAAGTGACTACACTGCAGAATACAATGAGGTTCATTGGGCTGAAGCAGAGAATTGCAAGTCAGAGTCTTTACTTCTTAGTCAAAGACAAACACCCTATAACATACAAGAGACTTTAGAATGTCTAGTTGTGAAGATTCATGAGATATTTAATCAGGGTGAAATAGGTGCTATTATGTGAAAAAAAAAATCTGAATGAACACTAGAAAGACCTGGAATTGTTTGGTAATATACAATCTCAATCATTACTAAATCAATGATTGCTTTTAGAGGATGAAGTGAGTTTGCTGAACCCTACTGTTAAAGTAATTTGATCTAATGCCTGGGAGTGTGCTTAGTTCTTGTGTGATAATGGACGCTATTAGACATCGCCTATCACCAGGCAGAGGCAAACACTGACATCAGTGCAGAATCCACATAACAGAGAGGCAGATACAAGTTAGAAGATACTTTTATTATCCTGAGAGACAATATTCACTGCCTAATGTGTGTGTGTGTGTGTGTGTGTGTGTGTGTGTGTGTGTGTGTGTGTGTGTGTACGCATGTGTGCAATGTGTGCATTTTCCTGGGGAATTTTCTTCAAAGAATTATGTGAACTAGAAATGTAAGACAATATTAGGAATAATCTTTTACTTGAGGGCAGCAATCTACCTAAAATTATTCTAGAAACATCTTCTCTGGGCAGGACGAGAAGGGACATTTGCAGATGCAAGCTGGTAAGGAAGGCAGGTCTACCAGTTGGTACTGAAAAGCAGAACGAGCAACATCAGCAACATAGACAGCTTAAAACGGAAGAGCCACTGAAGGACTATATACCTCTTCCACCAGCACAGTCAACATGAATTATCAGTGTAGCATTAAAGTGGAGTGGTCAGGAGCAACATCAGACGGCGCTGAGAATCCCTTCCTTGGTGTTATAATGCCAACGTCCTGAGATTTGGCTTCTACAAATGCTGTTATAGAACTCATTAGTTTTTAAGCCAGCCTAAAATGTTGATGTATGTGAAGAAGACACAAATAAGATTAAAAAACAGGTGCAATAATTACAACTGTTTATGCAGTTTGCATTTATGTGTATAGAGCAAAAGATCTTACTATAGGGGTGATGTATGCTAGGATCATTCAACATTGTGCTGTATGTCTAAACTGAAATTCATCAGTTCATAATACTATAAATTCGTACCAGCATAAGAATAGTAACATAGACCAGAGTTAGAAAATCCCAAAAATGAATCTGAAGCCATTTACAAATATGATGAGATGTTATTTTGAATCAACAAAGAAAAGTTAATTATTTAGTAGAACAAGTTGCAATAACTAGATATATATCTAGGAAAAATCTATTGATTTCAGACTCAGTCACAGTTCTGTTGCTTTGAAGAGACACCAAGATCAAGGAAACTGTTATAAAAGAAGGCACTTAATTGGGGCTGGCTTACAGTTTCAGAGGTCAGAGCATTATCATCATGACAAGGAAGGTGGTGTTACGCATGCAGACATGTTGCTAGAGAAAGTAGATGAGAGTTCTACATCCTGAACTGCAAGCAGCAAGAAGAGAGAGAAAGAGAGCTATTGAGCTTTGCATGGGCTTTTGAAAACCCTAAGCCCATCCCCAGTGACACATTTTCCTCAATAAGGCCATGCCTACTGCAACAAAGACACACCTCCTAATCCTTACAAGCCTTTCAACCAGCTCCACTCCCTGATGACTAAACATTAAACTACGTGAGCCTGTGGGGGTCATTCTTGTTCAAACCACCAGAGCTCCCTATATCATTATTTGTCCAAATATGTTTTAGATAAGACAATAATTTAAATGAAAACATATTTTCTAAATTCCTAATGTAAAACAAATCATGACTGTGAAATCAAATTTATTAAACTAAGTGAAAATAAATTCTTGCTCAACATCATCATAAATGAACTTAAAAGATAATCCTGAAAAACAGATTTGATTTCATAGATAAACTGCCATTTCATTAATTTTAAGGAATTCCTGAGAAACAAAGGAAAAGCCTAACAGAAAATTGAGCAAAGAATGGTTCATCAAAGTAAAAATTCAAATGGCGAGTTAACATATGAAAATATATTCAAACTTTCAATAATCCAAATTCAAACCGAACCGAAATAGCATTCTCCTGTATTTGATTGGACAAAAATACAATTGCTTAACATACTAAAGCCTGGTAAAACAAGCTCTCCTGTTGCTGAGATTGTAAAAACCAGTGAAATGTATGTAATGTATGTAAATGTATATAAAAACATCTATCACAGTTAAAATTACACTGCTGGGGTATAGCTCAGTGGTAAAGACTTGCCTAACACTCCCAAGGCCTCAGATCCGACTTCTTATACTGTCCAGAAGAAAACATACAGGCCTGGCAAGTTGGCTCACTGGGTAAAGGTCCTTGCCACCGAGGCTGATGACAAGTTCAACCCTAAGGACTCACATAATCACGGGATATGGCATAATCCAAAAAGTTGTCCTTTCCTCTACAGTGACACTCAGGCCCCAACCCCACACAGATCAGTAAAAGATAACTAAATACGGCAAAAGTTTACTAAGTAGAACAAATATGAAAATGCTACTTTACATTTCAACACAGAGCTTTAACTCAAGCCATAATGTTGTTTCCTGCAGTAATATTTTTAAAGGCAGAAATTTGGAGTCCAGGGGTCAGTAACAGAAGGGGGCTGTGGTGTTATTTTCATAAGCATAGAAAAGCATTTATGCAGAGAAGGCCCTTCTAAATGGGAACATAACCGCTTGACAGGTTACTCTAAAAGCAGAGCACTAAAGTCACTGCCATTTACATTGCGTTTTAGAAGTAAAACCTTCCTTATTTGATGTATGTCTCTGACTCCACAGAAATGATTTTACTGTGGTCTTTGCTGAACAAAAGGATCATCTTGAATATTGCACTCAACAGCTGCTTTCTGCATCATGGTGACTAATGTCACTGACATCCTAGCTTACTGTACAGTCTATACAAAAGGAGTAATATTGTCTTGAGGTTAACATACGATAACAAACTCTTATGGACTGAATGGTCTATAAAAATAGAAATTTATTCTCACAGCTCCGAATGCTGGCAAGTCCACAATGTAGACTTTAGTAGTTTCAAATGTCTTGGCATGTAGACAGCTGCTTTCTCTGTGACCTTGTAAGCCAGTGGAGGCAGGAGGGGGGGCTCTTAAATGAAGTGACAATACAATTGTATTTCTGAATATTCTGTCCTATGACTAAGGCATCCAAAAGCTTTGCCCCCAAACTAATGATCTGGGAAGTTAAAGTCCCCGGAAGGAGCTATTGTAGAGTCTTCTGCTCATGAAAGAGTTAGTCTTTTTTTTCTGGCCATTCAGCACATGCTGGGATAAGAAACACTAAACCAGATCCTAACTTTGAGGAACAAGTGTACAAAGAGCTGAGGTATGAAATCTTTAGGATAACTGCACCCATACCACACCAGGAAATTGGGAAAGACAAAATCCTGGCTCTGACTCCCTAGGGCAAACATTTCCAAGTGACTAATAAGGGATTAAGTAGTCTCTCTTGTTGGTGTAAAACAGCTCTTATTAACTGGGGTGTCAGCCAAGACCTAATCATTTTGAAACTGAGTAGAAATACACACACATGATTCAATAACTGCTAATAAGTTAAGTGGTGAATACACTTAGCCCATTGCTACACAGTCAGAAAGAAGGGGATGACACATCCAGCATGCCCTATATGGTCAACGTGTGTGTGTGTGTGTGTGTGTGTGTGTGTGTGTGTGTGTGTGTCTGTGTGTCTGTGTGTCTGTGTGTGTGTGTCTGTGTGTCTGTGTGTCTGTGTGTGTCTGTGTACTTTATCCTTACTACTTGTTAAGATATATAGAATTGATATTCTTATAGCTGAGAAGGTAGAGGTTTTAATACCTGAATCATTTGCAAGAACAACTCTGGGTGATGAAGCCAATTCCAATTCACTCACTCCTGCACTCTCTATCCAATAAGCAATCAGAATAGCTAATTATAGCATCTCATCAAATTGAGATACTGCAAAGAATCACTGTTTTATGTTCCTCTAATATATACAGTCCTCAAATTAACCCATCTACTGTACCATATCACCCTCTAGCAAATTCCTAGTGTATAAAATGTAGTGTGGAAAAATGTTTTGATAAATTGACATTTGATATCATTTTTAAGGTACTTTATTTTATTTTGACTTGAATTATTTTTTAATTACTACTCTTTTACATAAATACAATGCTTCAAAATACTACATCGAAGATCTAATAGAATTACAAAGACAAATTTCAAATAATAATATAGAAGATAATTAACATTGCATGTCCGTAATAACTTATACTTAAAAGTCCAGAAACTTTTTAAGAATATTCAACATGGATAAACACAATAGAATTTTTCAAATCACACATTTGAAAACTGCTCAGATTAAAATTATGTTGCTATGTCAATTATACATAAATCAAATTGTAAAGTTACATTAATATTAATTTTACTGTAAAATAAAAAGTATACCTTAGGTAATTTTTAATGGTGAAAATAAAACCAGGGAAATATTGAAATAAATAAAGCCTCAGTTATTATTTTAAGTCAGGTGAATTTCATGTTGTTTTCTAAAAATGAAACATAGAAACACACATTTAAAATAATGACTTTCTTTGTATAGTTCTTTTTGTTTCTACTTAGTTGATTTTAGCTCTGAGTTTGATTATTTACTGCCTTCTACTCCTCTTGGGTGTATTGGCTTCTTTTTGTTCTAGAGCTTTCAGTTGGGCTGTTAAGCTGCTAGTGTATGCTCTCTCCAGTTTCTTTTTGGAGGCCCTCAGAGCTATGAGTTTTCCTCTTAGCACTGCTTTCATTGTGTCCCATAAGTTTGGGTATGTTGTGCCTTCATTTTCATTAAATTCTAAAAATACTTTTAATTTTTTTCTTTCTTTCTTCCTTGACCAAGTTATCATTGAGTAGGGCATTGTTCAGCTTCCATGTGTATGTGGGCTTTCTATTGTTTTTGTCACTATTGAAGACCAGCCTTAGTCCATGGTGATCTGATAGGATGCATGGGATTCTTTCAATCTTCTCGTATATGGTGAGGCCTGTTTTGTGACTGATTATATGGAGAACTTTGGAGAAGGTACCATGAGGTGCTGAGAAGAAGGTATATTCCTTTGTTTTAGGATGAAATGCTCAATAGATATTTGTTAAATCCATTTGGTCCATAATGTCTGTTAGTTTCATTGTGTCTGTGTTTAGTTTATGTTTCCATGATCTGTCTATTGATGAGAGTGGGCTGTTGAAGTCTCCCATTCTAATTGTGTGAGTTACAATGTGTGCTTTGAGCTTTAGTAAAGTTTCTTTTATGAATTTTGTTAGCATTCTGTCTAAACTCCACCCTACAGTTACCTGGCAACAGCCAGGTATGCTCCTCCCCACAGTTTCCTGGCAACAGCCAAGTGGGCCTGACCCACTATAAAAGGGGCTGCTTGCCCCTCCTCTCTCTCTTGCTCTTGCTTCTCTCTCTTGCATCTCTTATCTCTTATCTCTCCCCATTCCCTTCCCCCCTTCTCTCCACATGGTCATGGCTGGCCTCCACCTCTCTACTTCTCTATTCTCTACTCTTCTATTTCTCTACTCTCTCCCTCTCTCTGCCTTTCTCTGCCTCTACTACCCTCTTAGCTTCCCTCCCCATGCCCTGAATAAACTCTATTCTATACTATACCGTGGTGTGGCTGGTCCCTCAGGGGGAAGGGATGCCTAGGCATGGGCCTGCTGAGGCACACCCTTCCCCCACACCTTCCCCACACACACCTTCCCCACATCCATAAAACATCCATCTATCTATCTATCTATCTATCTATCTATCTATCTATCTATCTATCTATCTATCTATCTATCTTTTTATAAACACGTCAGTCAGAGTCTTTGGGAGAACAGTGCAGGGGCATCAGGAGCAAAGTAGATGACGCATGGAAAATGTAATGAAACTATTATTTTGTCTACTCTGTCCAAAAAACTTAATAAAAGGGAAATCTCTCGTCCACATTTTTCTTTATTGGTAGTTATTTTCTTTTTCTTTCCAGGTACAATTTTAAAGGCTCAACTTCAATAATCACATTTATTCCTTCAAGACAGTTTTCTCCCCCATTGACTTCTATGAAATTAAAATCAGAGCTGCCAAAATGTCTTTCAGATTATAAAGCAGGATCTCTCTACCACCAGGTCATGTTTCTGCTCCAGTCATCTGCTGCATCCCACACAGAGCATTAAACGTGGACCCGAATGACTTTCTTATTGTTTAGTCCCAATCTCTAGCCTCTGCGTGGTAAAATTATAACTGAGTGGGAAGCGATTTCTGTTCAGTTCAAGGATCTGTTGAAGTCATCCAGATAATTTGCCCATAGCAACAGAAAGAAGCTACATGCAGCACTTAAAGTTTAATACTAAGCTTGGGAAATTGTATGAATAAAACTTTCCTTTTAATACATGTGTGGTTCAAATAGTGGAACAGGCAGGCTTCTATAGAAATAACTTGAAGGCTTGAAGACATAAATTACAAATCTAAATATTGTATTTAGTGTTTTCCATTTTCATTAACATTTTATTGCTTCTAGAAGTTCAGTTTATTGCTGTAATTACATGTGAAGTTCAAAAATCAAACATTGGTTTGGTTCTTTGAGGTTCTATTATAATAGACTTAGCATGACCCCTAAGCCTTGGACGGAGGAACGACGTTGCCGGGGTGTACCGATAAACGGTACTGGGACTCTGGTCTGCCTCTTTCCATCTCAGCTCCTACTCTTTCCCCCCCCCCCGCCCCACCTCTCTGTGCCATGAGGTGAGCAAATGCCATGCCAGGCTTGAAGTTCTTCCCCACAGCAGGAGCCAAGTGCCTACAGACTGAAAAGATGAACAAGAGCAAATTTCCCCTCTTTGCTCTTGGCATTTTGTCATAGCAGTGAGACTTCTTAACCCATGTCCCTTATAAGTGCATGGAACTTTCAGGATCTGCTCATCCCTTTTCTACCTAAATGGCAGATGGTACTTTACAAAAGTAATTTAGATGAGGTTTTGGTTTAGCTGGGTTTTGGCAATTGAGACTTTGGTAACGACTGCATATGATCTGTAAACCACTTTCGGAAAAAAAGGCAATAGCAACAAAATGAACTCATGAGGTCCCTGAACATGGGATACTTATCCATTCATTTAGATCTTCTATGATTTAAATTTATAAAATTAGTCTTGTAATTCTCATTATACCATAGTTAGAGCTTCTTTAGCTAAATTTATTTTAAAATATTTTATTATTTCTGGTGATATTTATTGTAAATGAATTTGTTAATTTCATTTTCAGACAGTTGATTACTATGAATAGAAACATGACAGATTTTTATGTTGTGTGTTCTGCACTGGTATTATACACTGAAGTTTTGCTCAAGTATTTCATTGAAAATGAACGTTGTAGTTTTAATGGATTCTTAATGGCTTTTTAAATGGAAAGATCACATTGTACGCCGCTAAGAGTAATGTTAGTGCCTTCATTTTCATCCTAATGCCTTTCCATTCTCTTTCTTCCCTAAGTGCACAAGTGAGAACCCCTGGTACAATAAAAATGGAATTACAAAAAAGGTATGTTTGTCTTGTTTCTGGAAGCTTCCATCTTTAAACATTGAGTATGATATTTATTCTGCGATTTCAACAGATGATCCCTTGAGGACATTGTCTTCTCTGTTTGGGGGGTTGTGGAGGGAGGTGTTTTCTTCTTTACAAACACTAAATTTAGTATTGTGTTTTTGTCATCTATTCTTTCTGTTATTATTAAGGTGTGCATATCTTTTTGTTCCTGTATTAATATAGTATGTTGATTACATTGATTTTTCCCATTATTTATTTCTTCACTTTATATCCCTATAACAGTCCCCCTCCCATTCCCCATCTCACATAGTCCCTTCCCCTCTCTTTTCCTCTAAAAAGGGGGAGGCCCTCCTGGAGACCAACCCACCTGACACCACATCAAGGCACTGCAGGACTAGGCACTTACTCTCCCACTGAGGTCAGACAAAGCAGCCCAGTTGGCCGAATAAGATCCACAGGCAGGGAACAGAGTCAGGGACAGTCCCCGCTCCAGTTGTTGGAGGACAGTCATAAAGACCAACCTACAATTCTGCTACATCTGTGCAGGGGACCTAGGTCCAGCTCATGTATGCTCTTTGGTTGGTGGTTCAGTATCTGTGAACCCCCGAGGGTCCAGATTAGTTGACTCTGTCGGTCTTCTTGTGGAGTCCCTATCCCCTCTAGGTCCCTCAAGCCATCCCTCAACTCCTCCAAAAGATTCCCCAAGCTCTCTCTAATGTTTGGCTGTGGGTCTCTGCATCTGTTTTGGTCAGTTGTTGGGTGTAGCCTCTCAGAGGACAGTTATGCAAGGCTCTACTCTGCAAGCATAGCACAATATCATTAATAAGGTCAAGAATTCGTTGTTTCCCATGATATGGATCTCAAGTTTGACCAGTGATTTGTTTGGCCATTCCATTCCCTCTGACTCTGCTCCATATTTATTCCTGCACTTCTTATAGGCAGTACAAATTTGGGGTTGAAGATTTTATGGGTGGGTTAGTGTCTTTATCCCTCTACTAGGAGTCCTGGCTGGCTAAAGGAAGTTGCCACTTCAAGCTCTAATCTCCCACTGCTAGGAGTCTCAGCTAGAGTCACCCTCATAGACTCCCTGGATCTTCATCCACCCCAGGTCTCTGACACATACTAGAGATGCCACCTTCTGTGCCTGCCACCAATTTCCATTCACTCTTCTGGTCTCTTTTCCAGGCTTTTCCTATACTTGATACCCTCTACCTCTGTTTTCTTTCTTCATCCCCTCTACCACCCAGGTCCCTCCATCCATTCACCTTCCATGATTGTTTTAATTCCCCTTCAGAATGAGATCCAAGGATCTTCCCTTGGACCCTCCCTATTTAGCTTCTTTTGGTCTATGGATTGCAGCATGGATGTCCTGTACTTTATGGTTAATACCCACTTATAAGTGAGTACATAGCATGTACACCTTTTGGGGTGTGTGTTACCTCACTCAGAATGATATTTTCTAGTTCTATCTATTTACCTGCAAATTTCATAATGTCCTTGTTTTGAATAGTTACATAGTATTCCATTGTGTAAATGAACCACATTTTATTTCTCCATTCTTTAGTTGAGGAACATCTACGAGTTTCCAGTTTCTGGCTATTTTGAATAAAGCTGCTATGAATATAGTTGAGCAAGTGTCCTTGGTGTATGGTGGATCATCTTTTGTGTATATACCTAAGAATGGTAAAGCTGGGTCTTGAGTTAGAACTATTCCCAATTTTTTGAGAAACAGCCAAATTGATTTCCAGAGAGGTTGTATAAGTTTTTGTAAAAAAACTAGCAATGGAGTAGTGTTCCCCTTACTCCAAATCCTTGCTAGCATGTGCTGTCACTTGAGTTTTTGATCTTAGCCACTCTTACTGGTATAAGATGGAATCTCAGAGTCATTTTGATTCTCATTTCCCTGATGACTAAGGACTTTGAACATTTCTTTAAGTGCTTATTGGCCATTCCAGTTTCCTCTGTTGAGACTGCTCTGTTTAGCTCTGTACCCCATGTTTTAATTGGGTTATTTGGGTTGTTGGTGTCTAATTTCTTGAGCTCTTTATATATTTTGGATATTAGCTATCTGTTGGATGTAGGTTTGGTGAAGATACTTTCCCATTCTGTAGGCTGCCATTTTGTCCTAATGACAGTGTCTTTGCCTTACAGAAGCTTTTCAGTTTCATGAGGTCCCATTTATTAATTGTTGACATTAGTCTGTGTCATTGGTTTCCTGTTCAAGAAATTGTCTCCTTTACCAAAGCCTACAAGGCTATTCCCTACTTTCTCTTCTATTATAATTAGTGTATCAGGTTTTATGTCGAGGTCTTTGACACTTGGACCTGAGTTTTGTGCATGATGATAAATATGGATAAATTTGCATTCATCTACATGCAAACATCCAGTTAGATCAGCACCATTTGTTGAAGATGCTTTTTTTTTCCATTGTATGGTTTTGCCTTTTTTCTCAAAAAACATTCGTAGGATATCTGGGTTTATTTATGGGTCTTCTATTTTATTCCATTGATCAACCTGTGTGTTTTTATGCCAATGCCATGTAGTTTTTATTACTATTGCTCTGTGATGTAACTACTATAATCTTTCTGTTTTTATTGAGGTGTGCATGTCTTTTTGTTCCTGTGTTAATACACGGTATTGATTATATTGATATATTTTTTAAATGGTTTGTTAGTTTTTAAGGGATTTTTGCATTGTTATTTCATTTAGTTTTTATTTCTTGTGATACCTTTGTCTGTCATTGACATTGGGAATAGTGACATTAAAATGAATTAGAAAGTGGTTTTACTTCCTGTGTTTTAAAAAAGTTGGTGCAGGGTTACAATTAATTATTCCTTGATGGTTGGCATAATTCACCAATGAATGCATGGGTCTTGTTCCTTGAGAGATTTAAATCATTAATTTAATCACTGGTTCAATTAATTACTCATTAATTCAATCCTTTTATATCTTAAAGGACTACTCAGGTTTTACTATTTATTCTTAAAATTTGATAAATCCAGTGAAGCTCCTTCAGAGCATAATTTGCTATGGAATGGAGTTACTTTGCTGCAAGGCAAAGCTAAAAGGGCAGAGGAGTCTCTCATTTAAGGGACAGCTACAATTTCTTTTGTTGTATGACTACTTAATATGCAGTCATCACAAATACTTCATTGTACCCAAGAAAGGAAGGCACCCAGGTCATTCTTCAATAACGGAAGCTATAAGAATAGAAAAACAAAATGTTTAATGGTGATAGGTTGGCATATCAGATATTGAAGGATTATCAACAAGATATCAAATGTCACAAATCCAGACCTACAAAGGATCATAGATGGAAAATGCCAACACAAGGAGGGAAACTATACCCTAGAAAAAGCAAGAAAGTAATCTTCTTTCAACAAACCCAAAAGAAGATAGTCACACAAATATAAAAATAACATCAAAAAATAACAGGAAGCAACAATCACTATTCCTTAATATCTCTTAACATCAATGGACTCAGTTCCCTAATAAAAAGACATAGACTAACAGACTGGGTATGTAAACAGGACCCAGCATTTTGCTGCATACAGGAAACACACCTCAGTGTCAAACACAGTCACTACCTCAGAGTGAAGGGCTGGAAAACAATTTTCCAAGCAAATGGTCCCAAGAAACAACCTGGTGCAGCCATTCTAAAATTGCATAAAATCAACTTTCAACCAAAAATTACTAAAAAGGAAAAGGAAGGACACTTCATACTCATCAAAGGAAAAATCTACCTAGAAGAGCTCTCAATTCTAAACATCTATGCTCCAAATCCAAGGACACCCATATTTGATGAGTTTATAACAAGATAAAGATATGTGTGTGTGTGTGTGTGTGTGTGTGTGTGTGTGTGTGTGTGTGTGTGTGTGTGTGTGTGTGATGGATGTGGGGATGGTGTGTGGGGTGGGGGAAAGTGTGAGGGAAGGGTGTGCCTCAGCAGGCCCATGCCTAGGTATCCCTTCCCCCTGAGGGACCAGCCACACCACATATAGTATAGAATAGAGTTTATTCAGGACATGAGGAGAGGAGCTAAGAGGGTAGTAGAGGCAGAGAAAGGCAGAGAGAGGGAGAGAGTAGAGAAGTAGAAGAGTAGAGAGTAGAGAAGTGAAGAGGTCCGCCATGACCATGTGGAGAGAAGGAGGGAAGGGAATGGGGAGAGGTAAGAGATAAGAGATGCAAGAGAGAGAAGCAAGAGATAAGAGAGAGAGGAGGGGCAAGCAGCCCCTTTTATAGTGGGCCAGGCAACTGTGGGGAGGAACATACCTGGCTGTTGCCAGGTTACTGTGGGGGTGGAGTTTAGACGGAATGCTAACACTGACCTCTCTAATTGGCCTGTTTTCCCATGTTAGGGTACATTAAGAAGGCCATGCTTATTTCAGACTTTCTTGTCCTTCGTTATGTCTAACTGTGACATGTTGCTGATTTTTGTCTACCTCCTCAGATAGTCTTTCTTCTCTTTGATCTAGTTTACCAATATTGCTTTCCATTGTGATTTGAAAAAGTATTTATTGACATCCCCCATTTGCAACACCGGATTTTACTGTTTAACTCTTGGTTTGGTTGTTGAATTTTCTATGTTTCTTTCTTTCTTATCTCTCTTCTAAATTAATTTGCTTATTTCATTCTTTTGTTTGTTTGTTCTCACTGAAATTATTGATTATATTGTTATATCATAATTTATGATTATATTATATGATGAAATTATAAATTTATATGTAGACATTTGAATCTCCATCTAGAGTATCAGATATTTTGTTATCCTTGGATTAATCTATTGTGCCTTTTGCTCTCTTAGAGTGATCCATATTGCCTTGCTTTCCCATGTTGCTTGTGTTTCTGTGTTATGGTCTCTGCATCTTTTGGGTTAGACATCTCTTAGTTTTATTTGAGGATTTTTCTTACCATCTTTTACTTTTGACAGTGACTCAGTTACCAGTACTGCTCAGAGAAGAGAAATGAAACCACTGCAAAAGTAATGACAACAAAACAAACAAAAATATAAATATCAGGCAAGAGAACCCCACTCTGAGCTATTAGTCAGGATTATCCAGCAGACTGCAGCAATACTAAAGGCTATTGTTGTTGCCCTTGGTTGGCTCCCAGAGGTAAGGTAAGTTTGAATTGGTTAAGACAACATGCATGATGGACCTAGGACCCAGAAGACCTGGGCCTGACCTGAAATTCTTCTCTCTGAGGATTGGTTTCAGGAGGAAGGTTTCATGTAAACTTTAGAAGAGGAGAACAATCAACAGTCCTAGCCAGCGGTGATGCTAATGAGCCACAGTAACCCTAAGGGTAACATAGTGGCGTAATTCATTGGTGGTAAACAACAGCTCTTTAATTGGACTTAATGTCCACACAGTAAGAAAGCAAGCATGCTTGGTCCTGGAAGCCCACTCAATTCCCCAGGGCTAGTGAAGTCATAGATCTTGGTGGAGATTGGTCAACTGCCAGCTTACTCAAAAAAGGATAATCCTCAAGTACATTTTGAATATTTATCCTTATCCACACAGATAACTCTAGTCCTTACTCTCATCAAGGAAACGTCTCTTTGCAATACACAGAAATCATTACAGAAAACCACAACCAATCATAATTCGGAGTTATGGAGTCCAGTCCCAACTGATACATCTATGAAAAAATGTTTGCACACAAGGCTCAAGGATCACTGTAAAAGAGGAAGCAGAAGTATTGTAAGAATCAGAGAAACAGGAAGTTTGCCCTGAGACTGTTTCTCCTAGTAGTATGTGTGTGTGTGTGTGTGTATCACAAATATATACATATGTACACACACACACACACACACACACACACATAAAACAGTTCATGAATTTGAAAGAAATCAAGGTATGCAGGTATCATGGGGAGATTAGATGGAAGCAAAGGGGGAAAATAATATAAATATATTATAATCTCAAAAAAATACAGAGTAATTCACAAAGTTACAAATTTATTAGGGTGAGGCAATGGCCAGGGAAGAAGAAAGGCCAGACAAGCTCACACAGAAGGAAGGAATAAATGAAGAGCAGTGGCAAGAGGGAGATTTCCCAGTAAGGAGAACGGCATGGAATATGTGAATGCAGGAAGAGGAATCAACAACGCTACTAAGACAAAAAATGACAGTAGCATACAGCCAAAAGAGAAACGGGGACAAAGGGTGAGAGAAAAGAACAAACAGGCGGAGAGACTTAGATAGAGATGTGTTTTCTAAGTCCTCTAGAATTGGAGTTGGTCAGGTGAATGTGTCATCTCTTGATCTTGGAGTCTCTTGGCTTTTCTATCATTTAGCCTGGTGCTGATCACAGACTGGTCAAGGGCTTGTTGTCCCTTGGAGTGCATTCATTTTATTAGCGCCTGTTCTATGCATTCCGGAAGTCTCTGTTAGCTTCTTTTAGTTTTGCAGCCTAGGCATCTAGCAAGTTCTCACTCTGGATACTTCCCAGTTAGTAGACCTCAGGGTGCCAAATGTCTGAGCCAAGAGACTCTCCCCACCAAGGCACTGATATAAAGAAAGCAGAAAGAACAGACATCATTACCGGAGAACTGGTCTTGGTGGTTTCAAATCCCTTATCATTTGTTTTGTTAGACGTGAGTTCCAGAATTCTCAGTCCTCCCAGCAGCTAACCACACATCTGACTAAACAGACTAGTGACCATAGGCTCAGAGATAGGACTCCTCCTGCTCATCCTCAGGTGACAGAATTAGTCTTTTTGCCAACATACAGCAGGGCACTGATCACTGTTGATCACAACCGGAAGCTCCTGCTGCTGGTACTTTTCAGCATGTCTGCTTCCTGTTGGCTTCCTGTCTACAGTTGCCATCCAGGGACTGGACTGTGTCCTCTGGCTCCCTCATTAGTGAACATTTCTTACTTTAAGTCCTCTCCCTTATTTTCTAGCACATTTCCAAACTGATCCCTATTTTTAAGTTCTGGAGTGGCTCTGTCCTCTCTCAAGATGGCACCTGGCTACAGTGATCTGAAATACAGAGAATGACAACATGACAAAATGGATTGCTTTCCCAGTGTTGATCTGTCACACAGGTAGAATTACTGTCACATCAAATTCCTCCATTGGATTCAATGCTTATGAAAACAATGAGTCTGTCCTCTGGGTAGGCTTATTATGGGCATAGCATTTCAAGTCCTTACCTCCTCCCCAGACAGGGCTGGAGAAACAGGATTCATCCTCTTTTTTATTCATTAGCACTCCTGTCTTTAGTTGTCCTAGAACCTCTGGTGACATCTAAAGTCTTTCTTTTTCTGTCATTGTAATAAGAGTCTACCATTCTATCCTCTGCTATTCTGACTCTTTTTACCCACAGACTCAAAGGCAGTTCCTACTCTGTTATTTTGCGGGATTTCAAGATCCAATATGGGTTTCTTACCATCTGATTATTACCATGGCATCTTTTGTCATATAACTGAAATATTGTTGACATAAACAGTGAAAAAATTTTAAGACATAGAAAATATTTTACCCCAAAATGAATTTTTGGAGATCATAGCTTTGTTTGTTGATGAGAAATTTGGGGGTGTGGTGGGGGAGAGAAGGGGTCGGCTCAGCAAAACAGACTAAATGGATTAAACAGCAGATAACAATCTCTCACAGATCTGTAGAGTAGCAAGTCCAAAAATGAAGTACTGGTACTGCCAGATTCTGGAGACGAACCTCTTTCCAGATTGTAAATGGCTGTTGTTTTAGTGCTCCTTCACACAAAATGGAAGGATAAAGAAATAAAAGAAAGAACAAGAAGGAGGGAGAGGGGCAGACAAGGAAAAGGAGGGATAAACAAGGAGGGAGAACATTTCTGGTATCCTTTTTCCTAATGCATTCAATCTATCTTGAAGGCATCACCTTCATGACCTCATGAAATTAATCACTTCCCAAAAGCCCCCATCTCCAAGAATCAAGCCATCCCGGGATAAGTCATATAAATGATAAATATCTCTTTTGAGAAGTGGAATTGATTTCCCTCAGCCAAACTTTCCCCTGGATTCTAGGATTGGTTTACTGACAGTTACAGCTGTGTAGAGAAGACTTACCTGCTTCTGCCTACAGGTGCTGTCACCCCCGGAATCCTGTTCCTCAGCATACAGCTGCTGAGCTGTGAGAGAACATATGGACATGCTGTGGTCAACACTCCCAACCAGGGTGCAGAGTCTTCTTTGTTGTCTCTGCCTGATGGAGCCAACATCTGTCCCAAGCTTCCTGGTCCCAAGACTAGGACTGCCAAGATGATCTCCATCAACACACAGAACTCTCGGGAGTAACAGAATAGTTCTTTCAAACTATTAAAACTTGGTTGCTTTGTATATGCAGCAATCACTAATCAAAATGTGTGTCTTGCATAATAGTTATAATAAATTGTGCTAAAAAGCTAAATAAAACAGATGGCAGAATTAATTAAAAAAAAAAAAAAAAAACTAGCAGCCTGACCTCTCTCTATCATTGTATCTGGTTTCTCACATCTCCAGAGAACTTCCTCAGGGAGGTTTTGGCAATTCAGAAGATTGTCTTTGGACTTAATCTGTCCCCTTGTATCAAGTTTATATTTCTCTGGTTCTGAACAAAAAAGCATGAAGAATATCTATAAATAACTCCAGTGTGACACAGGGAAATGCTGTCACCCCTGAACTTCAAGCTGGGAGAGATATGAGACTTTTACTTAGAATTGCAGGCAGTCAGTCCACTTGTTTTCAGTAAGACAAGAACAAAGAAATGTCAGAAAGTCAGTTGTGGCACTAACCTTTTGCACGTTTACTGACAACCATTTAAAGTGCATAGAAACTAAAACAAATAATCCCCCCCCCGAATCCAAATAGTAAACCTAGTCACCCTGAAAGAGGAATGTATATAGGCTGATTTAAAGTTTTAAATTCAGTGTATTAAGTCTGAATATATTTGTTAAAATTTGGTCTGAATGAATCAGTGGCAGGTGCAAACTAGACTGTCCTTATAGCTGCCTGCATTTTGTGTAAGATGCAAGAGCTGAGTTTAATGCAAGCAACTGCCTTGGTGGAATGACAAAGCAGATTTCCAAACATGGTTTAAAAGATGGGGAACACTATTAAGAGACCTGTCTTCTGAGGATGGATGGTTTTGAGGAGGAACATATTACTTAGGTGATTTTGAATAAAATGCTAGCATAGATTGACCTTAATATCTGAATTAAGGAATAAGGAATAATAACTCTAAAGGATTCTTCTAAATCAAGTGAGTGTATGCTCATTTCAAGAATGAAAGCCTTCTAGTATTTTTGCATTTCTTTTCTGTCAATTCTAAAAAATATTTTAGGTCATTTTCAAAAGTCTATTGATGATTATTTGATAGATTTTGGTAAATTAGGCTACTTTGCTCATAGACACTCATAAAGTTAATCTATACTTAGGGTGGGACACAGATCATGGCAGAAATATTGTGTAGAGAAGAGATTTCAAAAATAACTCTTCACTCCAAAAGAGTCACAAAGGAGAAGATGTTGTTTGAATAAGAAACATCTCCAGTGGGTTTGCGTACTTGAGCAGTCCAGTTGGTAGCATTGCTTGTAGAGATGATGGAACCTTTAGATTATGGCAGTTGCTGAAGGAAATACATTACCCGGGGTGGGGACTTTGAGGGATGATAGCCTTATCCTACTTCCTGCTCTCTCTCCTTCCGGTGTGGTTGAAGTGTGATCTTTCAGCTTCCTGCATCCAGAACCACGCCTTCTCTACCACTGCAGACATCTAGTCTTCCAGGACCATAACCCAAAATAAGCAATAGACTCTTTCCTGTGTTCGTTATGGTCATGGTGTCTAATCAGAACAACAACAGTTCACATGGGAGGTGATAACTTTCAAATATGCTGACTTACATACAACACAGTTTTCTCGTTTGAGCTCATTTCAACCTACAGAGTCCTGTAATTTATAGGTATTCCCTGATGTCATGTTCTCCTGTTCCTTGTGTCTTTAGTTTCTCTTTCAATGGAGCTGAGAGTCCTTTATCATTTTAGTCACACTTGTACATATAGTATTTACTCCCTGTTTCGTTTTCCTTTCATACTTTTCCTGGAAAAATTCTTGATTACAAAGTGCAGTTTCTGGGTATGTCTTTAAGATTGCTTCTTGATGAGTTTAGCATTTGATTTTTTTCAACTCAAGTAGAGGTCCCTTCTCTAACAGGTATTTGTTATCTTATCCATTGAGGCCTGGAACAGTTAGAACTATGAGAGAAAGAGTGAATTTACTCTCCATGTTTCTATTTAGCTAGGACTTCCATCTTTTTCTTCCCATAAACATTGGGTAGTTAGACTCTGGAAGTTACATCAGTATATCCCACTTCTTCACCAATTTGCAGACCTTCAAACTCAACCCAGACTCCACCCGCAGCTCTCTTTATTCTTGAACTTGCAGACAACAGATCATGAGACTTCTCCACATCCAAAATTAGATGAATAGAGTCCCATGGTAAATCAGCTGCCTATTATCTGTATATCTACATATCCATCCATCATCTATACAACAATGCTTCTCACTGGTCCTCTTTCTTCAACATCCTTGAGGCACATAGTAAACATTATAATACATTGTCATTTGCTCTGTTTACTAATTTTAAGATTCATCTACGTGGCTTTGGTTCACTTCTTTCACTTTTGAAAGCTGTTATTGAATATATTATGATTTTTACTCTCATGTTAATGAAGATTTGAGTTATTCCCAGTTTTTGACATCATGAGTAAATCTGCTACAAATTTTCTTGTATAAATCTTTGTGCAAACATATGTTACTTTTCTCTTGGGTCAATATCAGTGTTGGAGATCATGAAAGTAGATGCTTAAATTTATAATCAACTTCCCAATAGCTTCCTGAGTCCTTTCCCATCAGTTGCTTGTATCTGCTCCAGTATTTGTCACTTGTACCTAGTAGTTTTGTTTCATAACATTTACTGTCATAAAATAACACTGATCTGAGCCAGTACATTAGAGTACATAGCTGAAGGCCAATCACCTCACTTGTATTATTTGATTTCATTGCCAACAGAGATGATGGAATGGCTCTGTTTCCTGTGTTTCAGAAACCACTAAAGCTCATCTACATGGTAGCTAGGTTAAAAAGTCAACAAGAAAAGGCAAGTTCTAGTATGTTTATACTCTCAGACCTCTGTGCGGCTCATGTTTGCTAATGTCTCAGGAGTCCAAGAAAATTCCATGGCCAATGGGCATATTTAAGTGATGAAATTATAGAGGTCTTCCTTTACTGAGAGGAGTTGTCACTTTGAGAAGGCGTGTTGCTGAAGGATAGAGCTGTGTAAAAAAAAATCAGCTTATGTAAAGCAGAAGGAGAGTGGACTTAGGGCAATCTGAAAACACAAGTACTTCTGATACCACAGCGGGACCAAGAGAAGAAGTTCGTGGAGAAGTAAATGGAAGTGTCTTCTCCAGGCAGGAGTCCCAGTCTACCCTCCTAACTGATAGAATCACACCTCCATTGGTCTGTAGTGTCATCAACCCAGGAGGTGAGCTCGACACGTGAGAAATGAGAGTAGGCTGTTTCCCAGAGGACATATCTGCCATGTGTGGCACTGGGGTACTTCCAGGTGTAATGACTACCGTTACAGTCACATCACTTTAAATCTTACACAAGTTCCTCTTCAGACCAAATCTAAACAAGAAGAGGAAATTCCAGGAAATGAAGTCTAACCGTGTTGTCAGGGTTACCAGCACACCCGTGTGGGTTGTGCTCAGTTTCACAACCATAGTTCTCTAGTCCTTAGTCCCAATCTGTGCAAAGCAGACTCATGTCTCCTTCCTTTGCTGGCTTTAGGTATCTCCACTGAAATAACAGTACCATCTAATTTCTGACCTGTTCATTATAAATTAACCCATCCCCTACCATCAGCATCCTTGCCTCAGATCATTTTTTTTTTTATTCTTTGGGTTTTTGAGACAATACCTGCCTATATGGCCCAGGACAGCCTGGAACTCAGCATGTTTTCCAAGCTGGCTCAAATTGGCAACTCCCCCACCTCAGCTTCTGAAGTGCTGGGATTATAGGTTTGTACTATGTCCAACTTCCATTTAAACTTATACAACATCCTAGCTTGTTTTTACTGACTCTCCCATGTCGTTTTCAAATCTCTTTATTTTAACATGTCCCAATGTGAATTTTAAGTTGCTCAACACTCTGCCTTTACTCTGGTTTAGTTTCCTTCGTGACAATTCTTTGTGATCTACAATGTTGTGCACTGGCCTGCTTGTTTTCTAGTACTCCAAATTGACTGAGATTTCCAGGTGACAGTATTCATTGTATATTTCTAACCCTCACCATATCACCCAGATCTCAGTAGTTAGCAGATATTTGTTGTATTACATAAAGAATTAGTAGTGGTAACTGAATGGCTTTGATAAAATCTTTTCACTTTTTGAAATACGGAGTCACCCTACTTTGTAATACAGTCTGAGATTTAATTACTTGTGAAACATTACTCTCTTCTAGTAAAAGCTTCCTTTACAGTAATCGTTGGTCTGTGGAGAGGGAGAACACTAGGGTCATGTATCCAATAAAATAATAATCTAGAAAGTTCTAAAGTGGAAATTCCATCTAGCTAGCATTATCGTTTAAAAATGGTCAACTTTACTTGAGTGAATAAGACAACCACAAATCTTGTCCACTATTTTCACACTTAACCCAGTGTTTTCCTGTGTTTTTATAAAACTATCTTATGGATCTAACAGACTTCGGGGAAATGTCAATGAAATGTGTTCTCTTCTCTATCTGAGTGTTAAAGGAGATGAAGGAAACTCTGTATTTAAAAAAATTTAGAAAGATGCCCCTGGCATGTCCCTGTCTAGATCAGCATTTTCTAAGATCAAAGCAAATATCCAAGGCTGCACCCTGCTCCCAAAGTTCCCACTTCCCTTAGCCATTGCTCCATTTTGAATTAGTCAACCACCCAAGAATGAGAGGCCACGCTCTGACCACAGATAAGGAAACACAGAACCCTCTTGCATGAGGAATCCAAATTCAGCAGGACCAAGGCTCCCTGTGCTTGCTATCTTGATTTGACTTGGCTTCATACTTTCCTCAGAAATAGAAGATTTCACCTTGCCTAGATATTTGGACTGTGCAGTCATTTTGTTGAGACCTCAGACCCATTTCTAACTCACACTCAAAGACCCCGTATTTCCTCCAAACAAACTCAAAAGCATTTCAACTGCTTTCCATGGCTTCTTCCTTCCTCCCCATCCACCAGTATTTATTTTCAATAACATCTCTAAGTGTTTGCTCCAAATTTAGTTGCTTCTATCCAACCCAGAATAAATGTCGTAAGCTTAACAAGGGGTGTACGGTCTGCCCCTCCCCTGGGCCCCTCTGAAGTAACCTTTTCTGCTTCCCTGAGTTGGGTTCCAGAGAAGCACAGAATACTCGTAGCATGAACCCTTCTACCTCAGAAACGTCCCTTGCAGACGATCACGCAAGGAGTGTTCTTGCCCACAGAGATCTGAGTGGCTTCCCTCTTATATGTGTCAGGTATCTCTTCAAATGTCACATTAACAGAGCGATTATTACTATGCCCTTCGTGTAAAATAGCATCTTCCTGCCCAGTTTCCATGTTTCATGTTTCTTTTACCTTACTTCCTTTTTCCTGACTTAATTTGTAACAAACGTAATTTTTTTTTTTGCGTTTCTCTTTTTTTTTTTTTTAATTTTATTTTTGATACTTTATTTACATTTCCAGTGTTTCCCCTTTTCTGGGTCTCCTCTTTGGAAACCCCGTATCCCTTCCCCCTCCCCACCTCTATGAGGGAATTCCACCTCCACCCATCTGCCCACCCATTCCCATATTCCCACCTTGACATTCCCCTTCACTGGGGCCTCTAACACCTTCAGGCCCAAGGGCCGCTCCTCTCTCCCTGATGGCCAACGAGGCCATCCTCCCAACCATGGGTCCATAGATGTGTATTCTTTGGTTGGTGGTCCAAATTCCAGGACTACGGGGGCGGGGGGTCAGGCCCGTTGACATTCTTGCTCCCTCCATGGGGCTGCAAACTCCCTCAGCTCCTTCAGACCTTTCTCCAACTCCTCCATCTGGGACCTCCCTCAAACGTAATTTATTAATTTATTTACTATGACTTTATTATCTGTCTCCCTTTACTGAAGTGTAAATTCATGAGGGCCAGGCCTTTCTGATTTTTCTACCCTTCTGTCAGGGTTTGAATAAAAATGGCCCTCATAGGCCCATAGAGAGTGGCACTATTAGTTGGAATAGTTATGACCTTGATTGAATAAGTGTTAAAAAAGGTGTGGTCTTGTTGGAGGAAGTGTATCACTGGGGACAGGCTTTGAGGTCTCAGATGCTAAAGTCAGGTTCAGTGTCTCACTTCTTCATCCCCCTGACTGACAATCCAGATGCAGAATGCTCAGTTACCTCTCCAGCATCATGCTGACTGCATCCTCAGTGCTTCCCACCATGATGATATTGGGCTAAATATCTAAACTGTAAGCCAACCCCAGTTAAATACCTTCCTTTATAAGAGTTGCTGGGGTCATGGTATCTCTTCATAGCAATAGAACCCATAACTAGGACACCCTCTTATATATCTCATCCCCTGGAACTAGGCCCTAGACACAGTGGGCATCTAATAAATACATTAAGTGAAAGAGGGATGGATTTGTGGTCCTAAGCACATTGTTCCTGTGCTGCGTTCTTTCTCTGTGGTTCTTTACCTTAAAAAACTGACGTTTTGGTAAAGGAAGCTGACTTTTAATGAATTATCCTTTAATCAATGCACATTGACACTATGGGCAATCTGTGTACATGTGTGGGGGAGGGGATGCATGCACAAATAGCATGTGCCAGATATGAGATATGCATGAACTGAACATTTCACAAATGTAAAGAATTACTGGCAGTTCAGCAAAAAGAGAGTGGATTCTAGTTAAGTAGACAGATATGAAATGTTAAGAGTCTTTGGTAAAGAAGAGAATATGCTTTATCATAATCATTCAATTTCATTCTTTTTCTTTTTAATCTCCATGTTATAAAACTTTAAGTTAATCTTTAAGCTCCTAAAAAATGTTAAAAATTCTCTGAAATCTTCCCACACAAAATTTTATTAGTCTCTTCTTTGCAATTTCAGGTTTTGCTCATTTATTTTAGAAATTTTATACAGATTAAGCAATCCTGTCTCATAGAAGACTAACCGCCTTTATTTCATTTTGCCTTTGTTAAGTGTAAGCAGCACAGTCAGTCACTCCAATAAACAAAATGAGAAATGAAGTCAGCAGCCATGCTTTTAAATGAGAAAGACAGGCTCAGAGTCCAACTAGCTCACTACGTGGTTCATCCAGAATGTGATTCGAATATGTTGATTTCCAAGTCCAAATGCCAACATATTCATGCTCAGCTGTCTATATGGAATCTTTTAAGTTAATTTGATGGCCTTTTTTTCATGGTAAGAAAAGAAAGAGGTCTATCTTAGTATTCTTCCAGTTGTTCATTCCTTTCTGTCAGTCTCCTGGATGCATCTTCTTCTACTATCCACAACTTCTTTTTGCATACTTTCCCAGGACTGAACCCTGGCCAGGATGTGAGTGAGCATCACACATCGTGTCCTTGTGGATCTCACTTGAGCAATGCTCGTATGTCTTGGTCTCATTAAGGAATTTCTTTCCATGCATGCCATCTTATATGTCACCTTGGAGGTGTGTGAAAGCTAATCTTTTTTTGTCAGTTTGATTACCGTGCAAGAGGGAGCCTCAGCTGAAGAATTGCTCTGTCGGGTTAACCTGCAGGTATGCATAGGGGCATTTTCTAGATTGATAACTGATGTAGGAGGGCCCTGCCCTTTGTAGATATTGGCATCCCTGGACAGGTAGGCCTGCATTATATTATATATTAATTGGTGGTTTCCACCCCACCTCTGGATCATTGAGTTCTCAAATACTTTTATAGTTATAATAAACCTTAACAGCACTAGAGCTGGGCAGATATCAACCCTCTGAGATATTTTGTCTGTTTCCCTCTCAATAACCCCAAAATATAACTTGCCATGCTTCACCTGGGCCACTCTTACTCCAAATGGCCATGTTTTCATTCACCTACCTCATGATGTGTTCTCCTCTATCCCTTTGCCCTCATCTTCTCCTTGTGGTCTCTGCTCAGACCCCAAACCCCTGGGAATCTCTCTTTTTTCCAAGCTACAGGCTGTAGGCATCTTTATTGACAGATCAGGGATAATTTGCAGGGAAGGTTACATAGCATCATTTGGTGTATGTGAGGATTTCCTTGTCCCTGGGGCAACCAGACCTTGGGGGCCAGTATTTATCAGTACAATGCATAGCAACAGATCAAACTTCAACAGGCCTGGGCTGTATAAGAAAAGTAGCTGAGCAAGCCGTGAGGAGCAAGATTGTAAGCAGAGTTTTCCCATGGTCTCTGCTTCAGGTCTGCCCCAGGTTCCTGCCTTGATCTCTTGCCGTGACTTCTCTGGATGATGGGCTTTAATCTATAAACTAAAACAAACTCTTGCCTCTCAAATTTTCTCTTGGTCAGTGTTTTATCACAGGGAGACAGAAGTAAACTAAGGCAGTGTTTTACGCAGGGCTACTGTAAAGCTCAATTTTTGGCCATCTAGTAGAATCCACTACATTATTTGTAAATGTCAATTTATTTTCTGTTCGCTTCACAGAATTACAAATTCTTCAGGGTCTGGAGCCCATCCTGCTCATCTTTTAAGAAATGCACAATGCCTGCAATTAAATCTCCAACCAAGACCTACAGATAAACACAAAGTGAAAGAAAATGATATTTATAGAAGATGATATAAACATGAAACAGAACAAAATATGTGTTATAGTTAATAAAGATAGCAAATAAAGTACAAAGTATATACCATTAAGAGAAAATTAACAGAAATTAGCACAAAAGGAATACAGATGGTAGTGTTAATAGATAAGGACATTAAAACAAGTGTTATAAACATATTTTTAAAATGGTAACAAATGCTAAGCTTCTTAGCCTTTATAACTCCCAGCTCCTGGAAACATTATAGACCTGCCATGCTATGACTCTTGGTACACACCGCCCACTAATACCCTGTCCTAATTCACCACAACTTCAAGCTTGTCAGTCACACTGTAATACCAAACCAGTAACCAAACCTCTCTTAAAGCTCCACATCTGACTCATTTTGAGATTTCTCTTTAATTGTGATTAGTTTTACACAATGTGATTATAATAATGAACCTGAGTATAGAGCATACACTATTTATTAGGCTTAGGGTTCACTTAAATTTTTGGATCTGTAGTTTTAGAACCTTTATAAAATTTATAAAAATTTTAACCATTAGCTTTCATATAACTTTTTCGTATTTAGTTCCTCTGCATCCACCATGACTCTGCCCATTTGTGTGTTCTAACCACACAGGTATTGGGCCAACTGGTGATACTATCCTATTCTGAGATTTACTCATTTTTTCAACAGTGTAATCTTTTCTCTTTCATTTTGGATAACTTCTATTTCTGGGCCTTCAAAGGGAGTAATCCATTTTCCTGTAATGTCTTGTCTGGCATCAATTCAGTGTGTTTCTCAATATAGGCATTGCTTTTTTTTTTTTAATTTTTAGATGTACCCAAGTTGAAGTTAACACATTTGATCTGTTTTCTGGGTTCTTGCACATATGGGTTTCAGTAATGGTAGCCATTGTAATGTTCTATCTGCTTAACTCCATCATCCATATTGTTTTAATTAACTATTCTTTTCCTTAACAAAATATATCTTCCTGCCTACTGGTTTTTGTTGGATATCAATAACTGTGTATTATACAATTTTTGTAATGGATGTTTTTGTGGTCCTATAAATGTTCCTGAGATTTTTTTTTCCTCTGTGATACTGTTATTGAAAACACTATGGTCTTTTTAAGTATTATGTATAAAGTCTGTCTTAGTTGAGGTTTGCATTGTTGTGAAGAAACACAATGACCAAGGCAACTCTTATATAGAAAAACAGTTAATAGGGGCTTGTTTACAGTTTCAGAAGTTCAATCCATTATCATCATGGCAAGAAAGATGGCACTGTGCAGGCAGACATGGTTCTAGAAAAGTCAAGAGTTCTACATCTTGATCCAAAAGCAACCAGAAGACTGTCTCCCCCATTGGGTAGAACCTGAGCATAGATAACCTCAAAGTCCACCTATACAGAGACATACTTCCTCCCACAGGGCCACACCTCCTTCAGTGTGGAGGACCTATTCAAACAACACAAGTTCTGTTAGGAGAAAAAAATATATATATTATATATTGTATATATATATATATATATATATATATATATATATATATATATATATATACACATTCATTCTTATTGTTGTTGTTTTGAATCAGGGTCTTAACTAAGTAGGCCTGACTATCTACGAACTCACCATATAGTCCAAGCTGTCTTCAAATTTACAGAAACCCATGCTTCCTAAAGGCTGGGAATAAAGACATACATTACCATGCCTAGCTAGGGACTAATGCCATATTTTCCGTTTCCCTTGTTTAAATGAATCTATATTCAGAATTTCATTTCAAACATCACTAATGATAGAGCTAAAGTTTATCCACTAATAAACATTTTGTGGCCGGACCACATGGTTTTTACACAGAATCCAAATCACCCATTGCAAATGTGGAGAATGAGCACTAGAAAAAAATGGCTGAATTAAAATTGTGATTTGTAAAAACCAGCTTTAAACATCTTCAGTTTATTCAATTTAAGGATAGGGGTGTATCTCTCTGAAATTTACTTATCATGCCCAAGGCTTTGGTTTCTTCCAATTTTTGGTGCGGCAAAAAACAATTACTGAAAAAGATTACAAACCCCTTTTAATTGAAAGAGGAAGGGAGTAGGTTGCTTATGAACCTGCACTGTGAAGCAATGTTGTATTCAAGTTCCATTTTCTGAGCTCTTGGGTACTTTAGATTTCAAATAAGTTACTTTGCCTGTGGACGGTTTACTTTCCCTCTCTGTAAAATGGACTGGTAGCAATCCCATGTTGTAAGCAAGCTCATAGAGTAAAGGCTCTTGGACGTGTGCCAAGCCTGAAGCGAGAGCCCAGCAGTCGTAAGATCATGTCAATAGGAGTTCAGGGGTTTCAAAAGGTCCCGCTTGGTTTGTTGAAAAGATAATTCCTCCTTTGAGTGATCCTGTAGTTCAATTAGAGAGAAAAGCTGATACATAAGGAATAAAAAAAGAAAACTCAGAATATTATGAGTTTACATCTAGCTTTCTGGAACCATATAAACTATTTGGGTTTACATTATAAACTATAAAGCTTGTTGTAATTTTTTTTTAAAACAGTGAAGGAGAGATAGACTGTACCAAAGCTTAATTCCTGACTTAGGCAGACCCTCAGAAGCTTGCTCTGTTTCTGTTGATAGAAGGAAGTGTGCCTTTCTAACCACTTCCCTAGGAGGCTGGGCTAGTGCTGCCCTAGGTCAAATCTCTCTTCCCTCTAAGGAAATTCTAGCTGAGGCAGTGCCTACATGCTGATAATAATTACATTATCATTGCTATTATTATTACAACAACAGCAATAACAACAATAATAGTAACAGCAGCAGCAAACGTGAAAACACTCTCTTTTTTCCCAGTCTCTGAAAGATGCATGATAGAAAGTAAGTTTGAAATTCCCTAAACTGAAACCCAAGGTATGGCCTGCTTTGTTCTGCTACCCAGTACTTGTTCCATTTCCCCTCTGCAATGCAGTTTCATTACCTGTGGGGAAATAATATCACCCTCCTGAGCATTTGTGACATGCCAAGGACATTGTGGTATTACTATTCTTTATTCTTATGTATTTATTCACTTTACATACTGAGTGCACCCCCAGTCCCACGTGCACATTCCCCTTCCTCCTAGGACCACCTTCCCTACTTCTCAGAGAAGGGGAAGTCCTGCATAGGTACCAACTCACCCTGGCACATCAAGTTACAGCAGTGCTAAACTAATCCTCTCCCACTAAGGCTGGACAAGGCAGTCCAGCTAGGAGAAGGGGGATCCAAAGGCAGGGAACAGAGTCAGAGTCCAGTTGTTAGGGGACGCACATGAAGGCCAAGCTGTGCATCTGCTACAAATGTGTAGGCCTAGATCCAAACCCTTTGACTGGTGGTTCAGTCTCTGTGAGTCCCTATGGGCCCAGGTTAGTTGACTCCGTAGGTCTTCTTGTGGTGTCCTTGATCTCTCAGGCTCCCTCAATCCTATCCCCCACTCTTCCACAAGACTCCCCGTCTCTGTATCTTTTTCCATCAGCTGCTGGATGAAGCCTCTCAGGAGATAGTAATGCTAGGCTCCTGTCTGCAAGCCTAGCAGAGTATCACATATTGTGCCAGTGTTTGGCTCTCTCCCATGGGATGGGTCTCAAGTTGGGCCAGTTATCGGTTGGCAATTCTTTCAATCTCTGCTCCATCTTTAATCCCTACACATCTTGTGGGCAAGATAAATTTTGGGTCGAAGGTTTTGTGGGTGGGTTGGTGTCCCTTCCCTCTACTACAAGTCCCACCTGGATACAGGAAGTGGCCACGTTAGTCTCCACATTCCTATTCTTCCCTATTTTATTAATAAAGATAATTGAATTTAGATATCTGACCCACTAGCATTCAATGAACAAGAGCCAGGGTTTAAATTCAGGGCTATCTCTAAAGGATGCAGCATCCTTTCCCAAATCTGGCATGTAGTGGACTTGCAGCAAGTCACAGCTGGTATTTTAACTATTATTCCAAAATGACATCTATCATGATTATAAACATATGGATTTACTTTAAAGGCAGAGCTATAAGGCCGAGCCTCCTTTCATGCCGTAGCACATATGTCATTGTAATGTTTAGAGAAACACACATGCTACTTATGTGGCTTGCTCGATGATTTAACCCCATAATGAAGACAGGTTCTATCAGGATATGCTGCATTCTCATAGATTACTTACAGAAGAAGGAACACCAGACTAGGCATTTCCCGAAACAGCATACTTCTTAAAATTGTTTTGTGATTCCCGTTTCATCCTTGTGACATATCTCTATTTTTATCCTAACAATAGATATTTAGGACGCTGTTTCTGAGTGAAATAGTGATATTCTTGGCTTACAGCAGTTCTCCCAACTTATCCTTATTCACACCACATCAGTGTGTGGTGTTGTGATTTCCTGCAAGACACTTTGCTCCTCTAGGTCTGGGGTTCTTTACATGTAAGATGTGCTTGTTTTGATTTGTTTGGCGTGCACTTGTTTTGATTTGAAGAGATTTTCTTCTCTCAGGGTCTTGGCATTTGCAGCCATGGGCAACCATGTCAAGACATCCCTGGCTCAAAATTAAATGTACTTTGATGTGTGGTTAGCTACTTAAAGCTGAGCCATTTTTACACATGGGTCATTTATATCAAGTTATGACAATATACCTTATTACTTTATTAAAATATCTGCTAATATTGTTTTCTCACCATTTACTCTATATTCATTTAGAAGAATTCTATGGAAATTCTAGAATTTGGCTCACCAAGGGGGGCCTTCCATTGTCTGTAGATCCAGTTTAAAGGAAGGATGGGGGGCACTTCTGTAGTCATAAATTTAACACTTCTGGCTTTGAATTTATATTATATATAAAATATGAAGTCATTGTGTGGTTGTTTGTATGTATGGAGCTCTCAACAATATTAAGAGTACAATCGTCTGACAGCCTAGATTCTGTCGAATGGTGACATCTGGGCAGTCATTTGTCAAAGTTGAAAGATTTAATTTTAAGAAGCTGCTTTTTAGCTGGTAGGCTCACCATGTTCTTAGCCTCACGAACTGAGGGAATTATTTTAGTTAAGGATGCTTAGTACTTCCAGGTTTATGAGAAAGGCCACCTATATGTTCTAAACTTCAGGACCACAGGTCAAATTTGACTTGAAGTTACAGTGGGCTGAAAAAGTAATTTGTTTTGTCTCTGTGAGTGGTGGTTTTTCCAGCACAAGCCTTTCTTGGTTGAGCATAGGATCCACAGCTTCATATTAACAGGCTGGCCACACTCATTCATTTTATCTGCTTGCTCCCAAAGGGTACATACGGAGTCTTGCATGCTGTGCTGAACCCTTTATATCCATTTTATCCCGAGTAGATGAAACCATCACTCGCTAACAAATGGGCAAAGGAGGCTCAAAGAGAACCAGCTCCAAATCAAGATACTGCACAGAGGGTCTGAGCACCAATCCCGAGCTATGATAGATCTTGGGTTTACTTAGATTCCCCACTGTCCAGCGTTTTTCAACACCTCCATTCCATGACCGGAATAATCCTTTCACCTCGCCAAAGATACACTGCTTGTTTAGCACAACGTCTAGACAGATGGATTCCTTCCTAGGTACAATTTTATTTTTTAAGCCTTTGGCAAACTCAGTAGTATTTAATGAAGGAACTCCTATGTTCAGCTAAGAGAACACTCGGAGTGGGACAATGATAGTGTCTGTATTCTTGTAGTTGAAGAGTGGAGTCTGTTTCTAAGATTCAGAGTAGCAGATTCAGGCATGCAACAAGCTGCAGAATGTCAAGCAGCCATTTAAGCCTTGTCAGTGCTTGCCTCTATCACAGTTCCTTCCCGGACACTACCTCCCAGGTCTAAAATTGTGTCTTCACTCTGAGCCCGCCCCCCAGCCAGCCGGCCTGGAGGAGGAGCCTTCGGGTTCTCAGAACGCGCTGGCTGTCTCCTAGCAACGGCAGACGCAGGGAAGCCTGGAGGCCTTGTGGCGCGCTCTCAGTGGGCCCTGCTGGAAGCTGCCCGGGTGGGCCGCAGGCATGGCTACTAAACAAGCTAAAAGGAAAGAAGTGCATCGGATTAATTCTGCCCACGGATCAGATAAATCTAAAGAGTAAGGGACCTCTATCACCCAGTGCCTTCCCTTTCCCTTCCCCTGGGCCTGTCCCATCCAGAGCTGGGACTGGCCCTGGAGCAAACTACCAGACCAGGAGTTGATTTGATTGGCCCTTGTTTGTCCTCCCGCCAGGAACTAATCTTAAAGATGCCTTTCCTTTATCCTCCTCGTCTAAAGCCACTTCCTTTCCAGAAAGGCTGCTTTCCTGCTCAGGAAATTTCCTCTGCCAGTTCTTCCCATCCCGAGTGGCA
>CM052717.1:29618846-29766160 GCA_028551405.1 Uromys caudimaculatus | reverse complement strand
GTTTGTGTTTTTGCAGCAGCCCAGCATTCCAGACTTTTAATCAGATGAAGTCAGACATGGAGTGATTTCAGAAATCTAAGAGAGCAAAGTCTGTAGCATGAGGTCAATGTTCTAATGCCCGCTCAGAGGAGATCCGCAGCCCGGTTCATGGCATCTTTTTAGAGTGTTTCTGTTCTGAATGGCTGTTGTGTCTTTAACTCTCTATTCATAATATTTTCCTTTGATATTCTCTTCCCCTTGGATACATCCAGTTATTCCACAGTACAGGATTTGGGCCACTGTTTGAACCTATCACATTTGGAAGCCACTGCAGCCATGGGAGACCAAACTACTTCAATGGGATCCTGAACAGCCTTCATGCAGTACCTGTGGGGGATGGGCCGTACAAGACTTAACTGATTCTTACTTCAAAATCTCTCCTTTGTCTTCTACTTCCTGTGCTTAGTGTTTAAAGGCTTTTCCTTGTAAATTCATCTCCAGGGCTCAATCGGGAGTTGAGATTCTGTGGTCTTCTACTTCTGTCCTCTTTCCTAAGCAAGCTTCTAGATACTTCACAGATAACGCATTCATTTCATTAGTTTAAATTTCAGAGTGGTTTTTAACAGGATCACGGTACTTCCGTGTACCAGTGTGACTAGGGATGTTTCTGCACTGTCTAGGAGTACAAGACTGACAGGGCCCACACCACCTCTGTCATTGATCATTTTCCCTCAGACACACTAGAAGCCCAGCTCCCCCGACTCGCAAGATCTTTCTTCAGGCTTGCTCCCACCCCAGGGTCTTCACACTCTTGGCCTTCTCTGTTGACAAGTACTTTTACATCCATATTGGTCCATGCGGTTCTCTCTGCCCTCCATCTTTCTCACAAGTTCTATCTAAATGTCATATTCCTGTTTTCTTATTAAGCTGCCTGATTTAAAATTGTGTCCCCACTTCCCTGCCCAAGACAAAACAAAAACTCACAGTACTCCCTATCTCCTGGCCTACTTTGTTTCTCTTCACTGATTTTTGCTGTTGCTTTTGTTCACTTTAAATACATACATGCATGCATGCATACAAACATACATACACACACACACAGGTTTTTGTTTTTGTTTTTACTTGTCTTCCCAATACGGGGTACCTTTCGGTACTTCCTAATGCGAGTTCTATGAAGATAGTTTTCTATTTTATACAATTGTCAATTTCTTAGTACCTAGAATGGTTTTGGGTCATGCATAGTAGGTATTGAAAAAAGCTTTTTATAGGTGTTCATGTAATTATATGAAAGAATTGATTAGTATTATAGACCAGATCATCAGAATAAATAATTTCTAGCTTATTCCATCATTATGAGGATTCATGATCATTTTCAAAAAGGATGTCCCTGGCAGACTGATTCATTGTCTCATGTAGACAGAGAATGGTGATATTTGGTAAAAAAAAAATACTTAATGGACTAAATTAATTAATAAATAACAATGATTGACAGATGTTACCAGGCTTGAAAAAATTTTAAGTCTCTTTCCCAAATAATAATGGAGGCTATGAGTAACTGACATTAAAGGCTCAAACCTATTTAGGAGGTTGGTGGGAAGTCCTGAACATAAGTCCATAAGGCAACTAGCTTTTATCAGTGTCTGGATGGTATAGAAGACAGGGTCTGGCCGGGTCCTGTGGTAGTCATAGGTCACACTGGAAGATGCTGGATCTTCCTTTGCCAGGACTGCTAATTTCTTTTGGAAAAGATGATGTATTTTAGATTTCTTCCTTTCTTTATAGTGTTTCTATAATCTGAATTAAGTTCTGCTGATACAAATGTATGTTTGCTTTATTAAAACAGAAAAAAAATGGTACGTACTTTCACAATGTAATATTTTACAGGTAGGTTTTGCTACCGTTGATTAAACATTAAATACCAAATCATTATTTTGACACAGCATTAAATGAGAGAACGTGAAGTACATGGTAAATCAAGTCCCTCCTATGAAGTCTACCTCAAAGAACCGATGGTAAACAGGAGACTGGTTCACAAGCATAGAACAAAGTGTCACATACTCACAAAGCATTCAGAATCAACGTCCAGCCAGATTCTGGTGCCATTGTCTTTCATAATACCATGGGAGAAATTTAAAGAACTTGGCATCATGTACCACTCTTGTGGTTACAGAGCCAAATCAATCAACTCTCCCATGATCCAGGATAAGGAAATAAGAGAACAACTTTTCACAATTTTGAAAGCAGTCATCCACCTAAAGCCATCATTCCTAATATCTTTTGTCCTAAAATTATGTATCAGTTTGCAGACAGGGGCCATGTCTGGCTTTTGTGTACTGGGGTCACTGACACCTGATAAGCTCTTATTGTGTGCTTGATAAATAAGCTCTTAGTTTGGTTCCTTACCTTGGTTTTCAGTTCTTCTGGCCTTGATTAAAACCCATTTCTCCCTCCAATCCTGACTCGATTTTCTTTGGCACCCTTCATTGTTGCATTCAGTGTTGCAACTGACCCAGCTAGTAGCTGTGACTGGGCGATCAGTTTTACAGCCCATTGGAATTTCTATTGTATGCACTCCTACTCAACCCATATAAAATCTTTTTTGGGCTCACCCTAGCACCAAGTGATTTATGAGGTTGGACACATGCGTAGGTTTCAAAGGTTTCGTTTTCTTTTTTGAGGGCCGGAAAATATGATTGATTTCACCCCAATACTCCCTGCTTTGTTTTTCTTTATTATTCGATTAGATTTTTTTGTTAACTCCAAAAATAAGTGTGGGGACATTGGTCTAGTAAAATATTTAAAGTTTTAACTTAATTGACTTTTTGGTTACCATTTAACATAATGGATATTACATGACTGGCAGGAATTATTATTCTTAATTTCAGTATCTTAGCCAATTCTAAGCAGTCTAATAGAATGCAATGTCTGGGAACTGCAGTTATCAGTACTTGTTTCTCACAGCAGAGAGTGATAGAGCAGCAGACTCGATGTCCCCTCTGGCCTCTGCATGTATACTGTGTTCACAGGCAACAACACTACCCACCCAAGCCATTAGAATTGTTATTGTACACTTTGACAAGCTGAAATACTTGGAACTTGAAGGGTGGTCCACAATGGGGTACAATTTCATATTAGTAGTCACAAAATTTTCTACCTCCAATAACATATTCAAACCATGATTTGAAACACTTCAAGTAATTTATTCAAGTAACAAGAAATGTGCCACCTTCTAGATTTGTAATGGTGATAACATGTAGTTATCAAACCTCTCTCAAATTGAGAGACACATGACTCATCTCCATGGTAACCTTACCTTTATGACCACAGCATACATCTTAACTGTACAGAATTTTCAGAAAAGATCAATGTATCTGACCATATGAAATGTGAAAAGCAGGATTATTTAAAAAATTAATTTCAATGATATTATGAAAGCAATATAAAATGGAATAATAATTTTCTTGCTGGGCATTAAATTGAGTTCTTGGCTGTCTGAAAAAGAGAAAGAAACTCAGAGAGAGTTGATTCCATGCAGCACTAGTTGGTAAGTACTACAGTCCTCTGGTTAGAGTTATCAACAAAGCTCCACCCAGAGTAAGGCACAGGCAGAGGCTCCTTTGCGGCTCGTGGTGAATGTCAGAGTTTAATGTATTACCTATTTCCATCCTCACAGGCCACACCAAGGCAGAAGCCAGAGATGCAAAGATGGAGGGACAGAGGAAGGACCACAGGGGGCTTTGTGATTTCCATAGTTGACCTTTGTAGATCTCAGCAACTAAGAACACCTAACAAATTTAAAAAGCTAGCTTCATTGGTAGAAACCTGCTCGGGGGAAGCCCTAATTCTTTATGATATTTGGAACTACTAGATGAATTTGTCTCACAACCACGTCATTGGAAAGCCACAAAAGATAAGGAATTGTGGGACATGGTAATTTCCATCAAAGGAGTTATGATATAGGTTGGGTAGGGATAAAATTCATAATGGAAGCCACTAGGAAATCTATAGTAATGTTTTAATTTCCCTGGGAACTTGTTGGACAGCAAAGAAGTCATGTGTTAGCATGAGATTAGATTAGCAAAATCATGAGACTCCTAGATTGAGGCTGTGTGTGTCAAGAGAGGAAGTTGCTTCTCCCTGGTGTCTTTCATAATTTCCCTCAACAGTCACTCCTTAGACAGCTAGTTGTCAGCGTGGGGGATGTTTGGGGTTCAAGAGGTCATCTAGACTGCTTGTACAGAGGTCTGTGGGTCTTGATGCAGGTACCAGCTCATGAAACAACTACGTGAGTGTAGTGGAGTGTAGGCTAAGAGAGTTCAAACTGGAAAGGAGTGTGGGAAACACAGACTTTAGACATCTGACAGTTTCACAGAACTTTATGAATAGGCAGCCGTTTGAGCTTGTGAGATGCCTCCTCCTGCCCACTCCTGCTGAGCATGAAGAACACAGGCTTGCAGAGCAGATCTGAAAAGTAACGCTGGGAAAATGGACATGAGCCATGCTTGCATCCCTGCATGGCAGTGTACACTGCGATGCTGTCCAGGCTCGGTTAGTGTGGGGCCCGGAAAGGAAGGGTTAACAAGCAATCGGTCTAGTATAATGCGCTGGTTATTCCATATTCTCCTCGGGGCCTGGCACAGTGTGTAATACTACAAACATGTGTAATTTAACTGAATTGAAGTGGAAACAAGCCTGTAGCTGGGTCATAAAACCCTCTGAATCAGAACATGAGGGCCAGAGGGCAGAGTCTCATCTCAGGACACAAGAATCCCTGCCCCTGGGTAATACTTGGCAGAGATCATGGCATTATGTAAGTGTCCACTGTATATTTTAGAAAACAAAGCAAATAGCTCTGCCTAGAGAAGCTAAGCCTGCCTTTCAACTGTAGCAGGCTCTGTCTTTAGCTCTCCTCCTTCGGTCTCTACTCTGAAGAATTATGTAATAATTTAAGAGTTATCTGTAGCAGGGACTTGATTTGTTGCTGAAATTAATCTTTTTTTTTAAGTTGGTGTGTGTGTGTGTGTGTGTGTGTGTGTGTGTGTGTGTGTGTGTGTGTGTGTTTACGTGCACAGATATGCTCATGGCATGTTGTACATTTGACAGTCAGAGGACAACTTTGGGTGTCTGTGTTCGGCTTCCATCTTTTTGGGAACAGTTTTTTGTTTAACACTACACTAGGGAGCAGCTGGCTCATGAGATACCAAGGATTCCCTCATCTCTGCATCTGGATCTTACTGTACCCTCTCTGGGATTACAGGAAGGCTCCACAGCTGGCTTTACGTGGGTAGGAGGGATTCAAACTCAGGTCCTCATCCTTACACAGAAACACTTTACCCACTGAGCCATCTCCCCAGCTTAGAGTTAACCAACTTTTGACATGTTTTATTTTAAGGAGGAACTGGATCTAAGCCATTCTGTTGAATGATAAAGTGGTTAAAAAAAAGGCTAGATAAAAAGATTTAAAAGTAGATGCTCATAGCTGCTGTCCCTCCTAAAACATGATTACGTCTATGCTCTCATCCTGTGGAAGCCTGGCTGAGGCTTCCAGTGGCGCCAATGCTTATTCGAACCCCCAGCAAGTCCACATGAGGAAGAAGCACCCAGGCAGGCGCTTTAAAAATTATGTTGAGAGTATTTCCTCTCAGGCTCCTGAGGCTATCTGTATCCCTTCTCAGGGTGGGTCCAAGCTACTTTAAGAATCTGAGGCCATAGCCATGCTAATTTGTACAGTTAAATTAACACATGGTACATTTTTAATTAAATTAACATTGGACATTATTTTAATGGTCTCATAATGAATACTGCAGTCCAAAAATTTAGCAATTCTTTTTATCCTGTTCCTTTGAACTGATGAGTATCAGAGCCTCACCTATTACTCTGGTTCATTTCCTAAGATCAGTGTGTCTTTTCTACTCCCGTTTCTTTAGCCCTTTGTCTCCATCTTATGGTACCAGTTCCTACCAATAGCTATTTTGTAGACCAAGAAGCAAGGGTCAACTCAGGACTGTCTGTTGAACATGTGTGTAATTGAAATTATGGCGAAGGACCCCTTCATTGGGTTGTAGGATGTGTGCAGGAGAGCAATAGCCTGGGGCTGGTGAGGAGCATGGGTCTGGGCAGGTCATGAACAGCAGAGACTTTAGGTCATCAATATTTTGTGGATGCAGAAGCGAAAGGAGAGAAAAAGGAAAGAACTATGTTTGAAATGATTTAGGCAAGTCTCTGCCTAAATTATGACCTAGAAAGGCAGTTCATAAACTTAGCTAGGTGATGTTAAGGGAAAGGTATGTTAAAAGCTTGAACTGGCAACAGAGTGTTTTGTTTTTTGTTTTTCTTTTTTTTGTTGTTGTTGTTATTTTGGTTATTTTTGCAAACTATTGCAATGAAAACTGTAGACAGATTCAGTAGCAGTTTTTGACACCACTACCTGTCCTGTCACATTGGACATAGGACTGGGGAAATATGGGTCTTGTTTGTAGCTATACAAAGAAGAAGATTACGTGGGAAATAGTTGAAGTTGTTATTCATGAGCTTAGTTTGAGCCTGTGCATGTAAGAGCCTTTTAGCGCTGTGGGCTTGCTTCAGTCCTGGATTTGGCATAAAGAACACTATTTAGGGATTTTATATCCTGTTATATTTGTTCTTAATAAATATGAGTGCTGCTGTGGGAAGTACAAGGTGGCCCGTCCTGGAAGTGACAGATGGTAAGAGTTGAAGTAGCCAACGTACTGGATATGTGACCAGAGCAGCAGCCTGCCTCTCAGATGGCTTGCCTGGTCCCTCCCCATTTCTAAGGGGTTGGGGCTGGGGGAATCATGGCACCTTATTGATGTGAACTAAGCTTCTTGTTTGACAAGTCAGAACTGTAGAGAGGGTGGAATTTCGCAGATAGTGAGCCAAGCTTTCTGGGGCTATCTTAATATCTATTCATTGCTCATATCTGTCTCATCTAACATCCTTGTGACTACCATGTGAGACATTTTAACTGACCACTAACTTCTACCAACTCAAAACTAAGAATCCTGTCAGAGAGCATTTGAGGCATTAGAGCCTAGATTTCCCCAAGTTGCTGTAATCTGTTGCCCTGACATACTCACAAACGTATTTGTCAACTAAACCTGTGTTCTTAGGCCATGGTCATTCACATTTGGCTCCAGAATAAACATCCCTTACCCATTGTGAGATGAGGGCTGTTTTAGTTTAGTTTTGGGTTGTTTTTTGTTAATTTGTTTTTGTTTTAAATCATCACTGACGATCTCTTTCTGGATTCTCTTTGGTTTCACAGACCTTGTGATCTTCATCAAAAGAACTCAGATAAGGGACTGGAGAAATGGCTTGGCAGTTAAGAGCATTGACTCCTCTTTCAGAGGACTAGGGCTCAATTCTCATCACCCACAGGGCAGCTTATAACCATTTGTAACTCCAGTCCCAAGGCACCATACACCTTTAAGTGGTGCACAAACATACTTATCGTCAAAGCACACATATGTAGCTTTAAAAAGAAGAAAAATCAGTTGGGACAGACAGAGTACAGTGTGGAAGGCAGTTAGGGATTCTGTCAGAGCATGGTAGTCCTTTTTCTCTAGTTAGTTCCAGCAGTGGCCAAGGAGACTACTGTTCACACATGCATTTGAGAATGATTATATGTTATTTTGTAAAGTCCCTAAAACAAGGGCCAAGAATATATCTCAGTACTAGAGTCCTTGCCTAGCATAAGAGAGGATCTTAATTTAAACTTCTAGCACTGAGAGGGGAAAACTATCTCTAGAACAGCAAGCTTTTTCTGGGGGATTGCCCTATTCAGGTGATTGGCAACCTGTTTGGACTGTTTCCTAAAGAAAGGAACAATGAGATACCTTTTTGTCTTTCTCAAAAAGTCTCCTGCTATCAAGTAATCATAAGTCCTAAGACTCCCAGAGCTAGGTTTATATAGTTATGGATGGTCTTCTAGACACCTTGAGTTACCAAATCTCCTTCCAGGGCCAGATAGATGACTCAGGTCCCATCCTGACTAGTCTTGGTCTTGCTCCATCAATGTCCTGATTTTTTAGTCTCTTATTTTGCAGCATGTTAACCATAAAAGACGAGATAAACCTGTTGTGGTGGTTTGAATAGGTATAGCCTTCATAGACTCATGGGTTTGAATGCATAACCTATAGGGAGTGGCACTATTAGGAGGTGTGGCCTTGTTGAAGTAGGCATGGCCTTGTTGGAGAAAGTGTGTCACTGTGGGCTTGAGCTATGGGGTCTCCTATGCTCAAGCTACCGCCAGTGTGGCATTCAGTCTCTGGCTGCTACCTAAGGGACAAGAAGTAGAACTCTAGGCTTCTGTAGCTCCATGTCTACCTGCACACTACCATGCTTCCCAACAAGATGATAATGATAATCTGAAACTATAATCCAGATCCAAGTTAAGTGTTTTCTTTTTATAAGAATTGATGTCATGTTGTCTTTTCACAGCAATAAGACAGAAGTTGGTACCAGGAGTAGGGTATCGATGTGATATGCCTAACTGTTTTTGTTTGTAGGAATATGGACTTTGGGACTTTGTATTAGAAAAACAGTTGGATGCTTTAAGTAGGGCTTAATGGGCCCTCCTAGAAGGAACATGGAAGGCAGTGGTGCTGAGGGTGACTTAAACTGTAGAGCCTGACTTAAGAGGTTCAAAGGAGAATAATTTTGGTATGTGGCTTAGAGATTATTCTTGTGACATTTTGGTGAAGAATGGCTGCTTTTTCCCCTTGTCCATAAAGTTTGTCTGAAGCTATGGTTTTGGATTTGTTGCATTAGCAAAGAAGATTTCAAAACAACCTAATGTGGAGTTGTGGAGTGTATTAGCATGCTTACAAAGACCTATCATGAAAAGGAACAAGCTGAGCAAGGAAAGTTACAAAACAAAATGGGGTACCAGGTAGAATGGAGCAAAATCCTGCGTTCAAGGAAATAAGCAGATTAAAGAAAATCTGGGTGCTAAGAGGAATAAAGGGAGTGATGACCGGGGGGCCCTACCCAGTGATGACCTCGGGGGGGGGGGGGCTACCCAGCTAAGCTTTCAACAGTAGAAGAAATACAGAACAGTTTGGCTCCAGGCACATAGGTGTAGTGGTACACACCTTTAATCTCAAATTTCTGGTGACAGAGGCATACAGATCTCTGAGTTCAAGGTCAGCCTGGTCTACAAAGCGAGTTCCAGGACAGACTACCTTAGACAATGAAGGAAACCATTAAAAAACAGAAAGGTGGTGAAGATGTAATCGAACAAAGGGGGCATGGTTCAGCCTTAGCCAGCAGCAGAACTTGGCAGCTTTGGCCAGGAGGTTCTGGCTTTAGAGTCAAGAATAAAGGAACGGGGTTATGGATTCTTCCTCTTTGACTAAGGAAAGCTGGTGAGGCCAGGCATGTGGCAGGGATGTCCCTGTGTGGAGGCCCAGAGAGGTCCTTATGTGACGCTGTGAAGGTGAAGCCTGGGTTGCCTTCGAGCTCCCAAGAAGTTACAGTTGGCAGCGCTGTGGGATATTTGCTGAGAAAAGCTACAACCAGGTAGTGAAACCAGTCCAAGAAAAAGAAGTGTGCTGCAGTCTGTGAAGCTGGAAGATCTGAAGAGCATTTAGACATCAGACGTGGAGATACAGAGTTTGGAGTTTACCCAGCTGGGTTTTTTGGTCTTGCTTTGGTACAATATTTCCTCACTATGCTCCCTTACCTACATTTTGGAAAGGCAATGTATATCCTATGCCATTATATGTTGGAAGTATGTGATCTGTTTTTTTAATTTTGATTTTATAGTTAAGAGATTGCATGAATCTCAAGAGAACCTTTGAACTTTGTACTTTTAAACATTGTTGAAACTATGATAAACTATGAGGACTTTTGAAATTAGATTAAATGCGTTTTGCATTATGTTATGGCTACAAACCCATGGGGCCAGGAAGTGGAACAGAGTGGTTTGAGTAGGTATGGCCTCCATAGACTCATGTGTTTGAATGCTTGACCTATAGGAAGTAGAACTATTAGGAAGTGTGGCCTTGTTGGAGGAAGTGTGTCACTGGGGGGGGGGGGCAGGCTTTGAGGTCTCCTATGCTCAAATACACTAGGTGTGGCATGCTTCTGCTGCCTGTGGGTCAAGATGTGGACCTCTCAGCTTCTCCAACACCATGTCTGCCTGCACTCTGCCATGCTTCCCACCATGATAATAATGGACTGACCCTCTCATACTGTAAGTCAGCCTCAATTAAATGTTTTACCTTATAAGAGTTGCCTTGGTCATGGTGTCTTTTCACAGCAATAAAACCCTAACCGAGACACCTGGTGCCTTTGAAACCTGCTGGTACTGGTGAGCTACTTACCAGTACTCACCATTGATTTCATCTTCCCTTTGCATTTCTGGAGTCCATCTCTCCATCAGCCTTCTGCCTTATTTTCTTCCTTCTCCCTCATAACTAAGTCATTCTCGATGGTTTGAGCTGGACCTTCACTTTTCTTCCCATTGACCATCTAAAACAATCGTCAGTTAAATGTAACGCCATTACTATCTCCCTGCATGCATCCTCCTGTAGTCATACTTGTACAAGTAGACAAATCTAACTGGTCATGTCCTATTTCAAAGGAAATCTCTCTAACATCATCTGTCCTCTCCTCAATCTGTACACTTCCCCCTTTTACCAATCTAATGGATGCTATTTTGTTCTTGTTGTCAATCCTTGTGGACTCCCACTGTCCTTTCCCCAGAATATCCAGCTGGTTTCCTCCCCCTTCCTTGATTCTGCTCTTCAGTTCATTTTATCCTCTTCCTGTTATGCTATAGCTGAGTCCCTTGTCAACCCCAAGTGAAATCACTAAGAAAATAACCTAATCCTTTTACTGTTAATCAAGGAATCTCTTGCCCAGTGTCTGTCATATGTAGTGCTGTTGGTGAGCTTTTATCCACACTGTATTTCAGGTAGCATGTTTCTGATTTAAAAATTAGGTGAAAATGATGAAAAGGAGAGAGGGAAGGCAAGAAAGGAAAAGTGATAACGGAGAGGAGAGGAGAGAGGAAGAAGGTGAAGGTGGAGAGAGGGCTAGAAGGAGGGAGGAAATAGAAGATATATCATCACTGCAGTCTCTACATCAACCCAAACACCACACACCAGTTCACGTTTTGCCAATCTTCCAGCTTTCTTCACCCCTCCCACCTTCTTTCTACATTCCTGATAGCATTGAACCATCCAACCCTCCCTAAATTCAAGGGGTTTTTCCATGAGGCCAACAATGACTTCTGCAGTTGATTATAACTCCCCCTCTTCCGTGCTGGTGAGGCGCTCTCTGCCTTGCTTCCCCACAGCCCTGTCCACTCCTGCCTTTATGCTCCAGTAAGCCTGCACCTTCATCCTTCCTAATTTGAGACTAGAAACTGAATTCTGTTGGTCTTTCTAGTCACTCTCACACACTGTGGGTTTTTTTTTTTTTAATGTACAAATGTTGAACTGCTAAAATCAATTTCTATTTAAATAATTTTAGTAAAACTAAGGAAATAAAAGGTCAGCGTAACAACCCGTTTTAAACTATTTTTCAATTAGAGAAAATACTTTTTTTGCAACGTGTTTCCTTAGGAATTAGATTTTCTGAAGACTGTGACTCAGGATGCCCTTAAACCAAATTAAGCCCATTGTGTAATTCTAGTCATATGCAGGTTCCTTGCGTGTGTTAGCTGACACTACTTAAGAAGGCATGCTGATTGCATTTTGCATAAATAAGCTGCCTCCCAGCAGGAGAGAAGTCATGCCCCAACACTGAAACGCACGCTTTGAGAAAACAATGGCAAAATTCCAAGCCCCCATTTTATTGAAACTTTAATATTGCTACAGTGAACAGCATCCACAAAATAATCTCATTAAAGCAGAGATACAGGGCTGTGTCTGTGCCTGGACACACCAGATTCAGCTACTGTTTAGTTCTCAAAAGTCTCCAAAGGCCTCATACCTTTGAAGTGACTGTTTTCTTTTAATCTATTTGTTTGTTTGTTTGTTTATAGCTCTTGTATAGTTTGTATTGTATTAGAGTTTTGTTTATTGACTTAAGATTTACTTTTAACTAATTTATTGATTTTAATTAATTAGAGATAAGGTCCCGTTGTGGTGTCCCAGGCTGTCCTCAAATTCTGTGTCTTTCTGTTTCTGCTTCCTCAGTGCTCAGATAAAAGGTATGCTATACCACGATGAGGGGTGGGGGCAGGGAGGAGGAAGGAAAGAGTACACAGAGGGTGGGAATTTGATCAGAGCATATCAGATGCATTTGTGACAATACTATAACTAAAACCCCGACTGTATAATGATACATGCTAAAAATAACTTTAAAATCATTTTATTGTCTTTGCAAAGTATGAGTTAATAGTGTCCTCATGTCTTCTGAAGTTATTATATTAATAATAGTCATATGAAATATTTTCAATTGTGGACTGATAGTGCCATATTAAAGACAGTTATGACCTTGTCTCCATTACAAATCAGGCAAGATATTTTAATTTACTTGCTCTGCACAGAACAGTCAGTGTTCAATATTACGTAGAAATAAGTGAGACATGGTTTAAAGGAGAATATTTCTTAAGCAGTCTGAAATGATAGATTTTCTTAAAATGGTTTCTTCTCAGACACATCTGTCACTTTGCCTCACCTAAATAGTTCTGCACCCTCAGTTTCCCAGCTTCCTATAGTACAGTTTGCAATCCGTTCTTCACTAACACAGATCCAGCCTTTGTGCTCCTTCTGGCTCATGGCTCATGTCTCAGAGCATTCTTAATTTCTTTGCATGTAATCACCCGTCCTCGCAGGTACTCACTGCGAAGGTTTATAGTTAGTCAGCATTGTCTCTACAGAGAAACACAAGAATAATTCCATCCCTCGGAATCCCTTTTGTTATCTGCTCTATTTTTTAATATAATTTAATTATATCTTTTGAAACACCCAAAGCTGTTATTATTACTATTGTATGTTTGTAGGACATATTTTAAAAAATTTACTAACACATTATATTATTTACTTACCATTGTCGTTTGAGGCACACCCTTTTTTCCATTTTCCTGAAGTAAGGTTCTTGTTTGTTTTGTAAAAAAGTTTGTTATGGTAGAGTCAATGTTACCATGTTTGTATTTCATTTAAGATGAACATTTTAATTTTTTTGTATATGACTTAGTTGGATATTGACTTTAGACCTGGCAAATAGACTTACTTCCATTCTGAAGATCCCACTTTATTACTTTCTGGTACCTATTATTACTATGAATTTGAGATCGTTCTTCGTTTTAGGTAATTTGACTTTCTGTTATGTAAATAGGTATATATTGTATTTTCATCTCATATACTACTATGTAGGCTCAGATGACCACCTCCCTATCTCCTATTCATCTTTTTAAAAAGCTTAGATCTGAAAAACACATCTTTTGTCGGTCTTACATATTTCTAAGTCACTTCTAACATGCTAATGCGGTGATCCCCATTTCTACATTCTAACTTCATCATTCTGGAAGCCCTAGTGTATCTGTGTTACATTTTAAAGTCTATTCACATGTCTAATCCACACATTCTGTTCCTCTCTTTCTATGTAAATACCAGTTTTTTAAACATCTTTTTTCTAACAGTCCCCCTGACACACATAGCAGTAGATTATCTAGTCTTTATGTTATTTTGTAATAATTACTCTAACATCAAATTTTAACCACTAAAATTTTACAAAAGGTCTTTGTTCACATCTGAATTTCTGTTTAATGCCTTCCCAGTCTCCCTCCCTGAGTAGAAATGCCCCTTCCATCCTTTTGGAGAATTCTAATTGCACTCATTTTAAAGGCTTTTAGAATTATTACTTTTCCCTTCTTTTGGGTTTAACTCTTTCCTTTGAGATGCTGGCTGCTCCTGGCTTTCTATTTGCCTTTTACTCTGTAGTTTTTGTTCCTCTCTTGTGGATAGTCTGAGGTCTGACACCTAATTCCTGCCATCAAGTTGCTATTGTTTTCTGAGATGATGAGGCCCCCAAGCCACTGATGAAGCCAGTCATGCACACTCCTGAGAGAACACCTAATCAGTTGGAAGTGGCTGCTTTTGGGAGCTACCTAAAACCTGTTCCTCTTCTCTTGATCCCGAGTTTCTCTTCCGAAACTCATGACCTAGCTACAAGAGAGCTACAACACAGTCAGGACCAACAGAGGCCCCTAGCACTTGGTTCCAACATAAGAACGTTTACTATGTTTTAAAGTTTTGCCACAGCTCCCCTTCCTCCCTAGTCTTAATGCTAGAATCTTGAGTTCTCTGCCATATGGGAAATATCATCCCTGATGTTATACTCAGAGTGGAAGTCAGTCTCCGTTCAAGGTGCCCAGCCTGCTAGACCATAAACTACAGGGAATGCAATAGCAGACCTAGCTGAAGGCTAAGAGCTTACAAGTAGCTCTGACATTTGTTCCTTCTTGACACTTCCTTGACCTTTCTGGGATAGCTAGACTTTCAGTTCTTCAAGCTCCACATTCCACCATTGGAATCCACTTCCCAGTGAATACCTATGCACTGAACCGTTTTATCCCACCATTCACAACAAATGCATTCTGTAATCAACCTACTGATCATTGTCCATCACCGAGCACTGCTTCCTTATGGGTGCTCTCTCTCCTCCAGTGGCACCTTTCCTGGCTTAGCTTTTCTCCTATGGGAGCTGGCTTTTCACTCAGTTATCTGAAATGTTTCCTCTCTCCAAACGCTTTTGGGCTTTTGTTATTGTTGTTGCTTGTATTGTTTGTTTGTTGATTTTTTATCCAATTTTAATCATTTGAAATATCCAGGTTTTATGTTATAAATCTTTTCAATTAACTTGCAATAAGTTTCTTAAAAATTGTTTCTATCAAATGTATTCTATTTAAATTCTGTATTTGAAAACTTGATACAGCTTGTGCTTTTGACGATATGATGCTGTCTACTAGTATTTGGGTGTATTGCTAGATAAATTAACTACACATAGCTCTTAGGTTTTGATATTGCTGGTTTGAATTTTCCAAAACATGGCAACATGTATTTCCTATTATTCCAAATTCCCAAATCTTCCTTTAGTGCACAGCAGTTAAGAGCAAAGTGCAAGGGTTGTAGTCTCAGTACCTACATGGAAGCTTTTAACCAAGTATACATAATTCCAGCCCCAGGAGATCCAATGCCCTCTTCTGACTTCTATGGGCATTGGGCACGTGATACATATACATTCATTCTGGCAAAACAATAATGCACATAAAAATTTTAAAGATATAAAGGATATTTAAAACTCACCTTGTTCTCAGATCAGTGAGACCAAGCACAAGGGACTTTAACTACTGAGAAGGTCTCAGCTATGCTAGAGCTTCTGCAAGCCAACTTCAAAGTCCACACTGCTGATAAAGTCCTCAGTATGCTCGACCTTGGGCTACACTTGAACTTTGTTCCCAAGGACTGGTCTGATGCTCTTAACTGGAACCTTTTAAAGTAACATTCAGTGTAATTGAAATACATTTGATGTGTTCTGAGGAAAGGCAGCTAATTAGTTACAAAGCTCAAGAGCTTGGAGAAGAAGCCTTGACTTACCGGTGACAGACTGCAGGTGGAGGCAGATACTACAAGAGCCCTTATTTCTTGAAAAATGAAATCTTCCTTTTCAAAATAGTTTTTAAGACTGTTAACCTTCTAGAGCCGTGTGTAGTGGTACACACCTTAATACCAGTGCCAGAGAGGCAGAGGCAGAAGAGGTGGGATCTTTGTGAGTTTGATATCAGCCTGGTCTACCTACATAGGGAGTTCCAGGACATCCAGGACTATATAGAGAAATCTTGCCCCTCCTCAACAAAAAAAACTAACTAACTAATTAACTAACTAACTAACTAACTAACTAACTAACTAACTAACTAACTAACAACAACCCAAACCTGTTCACTTTCTAAGGGAGGTAATCTTATCTCTGTTCTTTCATTTGTTTGTTTGCTTTGGTACAACGTTGTCTTTTCTTTTAACCTTTATCTTGTGGCAGCACTCAGTAGAACACAATAGTGTAAGGACTTATTCCTTGCCTGAGACTTGGTTGGGTTTCTCTATTAATAGTAAGGAATGTTCTATTTTTCCTGAAAATGTATTCTTTGCCTCCTGACCTCTTCTATATTGTGATATGCTACTTAAGGATTTTTTAAACCACGCAGGAGACTGAGATTTAAAGCAAAAACAGACCTATAAAAAGAACAGGGAACTTGGGAGCCAAAACTGAGGAAGAATTGAGCATGACAGCGTCTTCTAAAGCAAAGCTGGGCCGTGTCACGGGATCTTTTGCTTTAATGCATGTGGGGAAAGTTCTTCAACACAAAGGCGAAAAAAACAAACCCTCCAACCTCTGCAAGCAGTCGTGAAGGTGCTGGCTCTAGGAGACACTGACAGAGGATGCTGGGACACAGCGCAGCAAAAATGCAAGCTCTTGAACCGGAAGTGTAAACTCTTGTGGCTCCAGACAGGGACGGATGAGGAAACTGAGTCTAACCCTTGAGCAGTGTAATGGGAACTTCTTCTGCATAAAGTTCAGGTCACCCTCTGACTCACGGTTACTGTGGGGAGGAACATGTCACCACCCAGGTCGAACGTGGCTGTCCTCAGATCATGTTTACCAAGCATTTCCTCTACCTCCCCCTACAAAGCAATGGCCGGCTTGAGTCTGGCTATCCTTGCTTTTCAGAGGGTTTTGAGTGGTAGCACAGTCTAGAAACCTTTGTTAGAATATCCTCAGCAGAGGTCAACCCAGGTTCCCAGTTCTCCTGAAGAAGAAGGGTTGACTTTAACAAAAGCACCATTAGCCAGTAGGATGGTGGAATACAGACTGGAGTGCACAGAGTAAGGACTTACAGAGGGGCCCTGAGTGCTCATGTCGCTCAAGTGTGAGGCTCAGACCACCCCAGGGAGCATCAGGGGTAATACTGTGGGGCAGAGCCTGGGACAGGGCCTCTTGGCTAGCTCACTGGGTTACAGCAGAAGTGTCTGGGAACCAGTCCATTTGGAGCCTCTGTGGGTGCTAGCGAGGGTCCCCCTCCCAATCACCTCCACCTTGAAGTCATTCCTCATCCCCTGGGGCTTCCTTGTGTAGCAGGCAGGGTGGGGCTTAGAAAGGAAAAAGATCTTGGCAATTAGGAGAGAGACAGAAAAGAAAAAGAAGAAAAGAAAAAAGAAGAGAAGAAAAGATAGAACAGAAAAGAGAAGAAAAAAGAGAAAAAAAGAAACTGCAAGATTTATAGCAACAATGAAACCTACAGTTTTGTTTATAAAAAGGAAAAGCTGAGCCTGGAGAGATGGCTCAGAGATTAAGAGCACTGACTGTTCTTCCGGAGGACCGGGGTTCAATTCCCAGCAATCACATGGTGGCTAACAACTATCTGTAACTTCAAGATCTGACACCTTCACACAGACACATGTGCAGGCAAAACACCAAAGCACATAGAATAAAAATAAATAAATTGTATTATGAAAATGAAAGTTTTAAAATCAAAATTTACAAATTTGAAATTATTGATGCTTAGTTAAATAAAATGTATAATAGAAAATGGATATTAGAAAATCATTATTATGATATCATAATATGATATGATTATACTATATATTAATATATATTGTAATATGATGCATATTATACTATAGAATAATTAAAATAATAGATAAGCATTTATGGACATGGAACATATGTAAGAATAGATGGAAAATATACACAGTGATTTTTTTTTAAAGGAAAAAATCGCAGTTTTCACATTGATCTGATGCTATTAAACAATGTGGTGCTTACAGGAAGTGCTTTTTATTTAGCATTGTCTTATATCAAAACAGTGACCATTTACTACTTTTACATACAGAAAAACCAAAATCATATTTGTGGGACTATTCCAAAACCTATTATTCTTGTAAGAAATTTTTCATGAGCATGAGTTATATTTTAATTATTTTATGTTTATTTGAAACTAAGTAGTTCTCTATTCACAACAGTTTTTGAGTGTCCTATATTAGCCCGTGGGGACAAATGTTTAAAATTTGTGAACTAACCTCTTTGTGGTTCTTTCTGTCTCTGTAATTGTCACGTGTTGATAGTCTTACTGACAAGTATACCCAATACACGCTACTGACAAGATCATTCAGTTTATGCTATGCAGTTAACTCACTATTTTATCTCAGTACTTTAATTAAGACTCTATTAAAACTCTTGAGCTCACTCTCTCAAGTCTCTACTCTTTTGATAGCAATGTGCCACCTGGTTCTTCCGAACAGAAGAAAGGAAAGTTCCCCATCTGGCCGGAGTGGAGCGAGGCAGACATAAATGCTGAAAAGTGGGATGCAGGCAAAGGCGGGAAGGAGAAGGACAAGACCGCCAAGAGCCCCATCTTTGTAAGTAGGCGTGGCTGAGGCTGCGGATGAGCGGTTGTGTGTTTTGCTCTCACAGAGAGGGAGGTCAGGGTCTTGCACCTGCTAGACAAGTTCTGCCCCCTAGCTGTATCCCTGGCTCCTTAATAATGAGATACAGTTGTTAAAAGATTACACTCCTTCCTCTCCCCGATCTCCATTCCAAAAGGAAAGCTCGACTTTCCCCTTGATCCTCTCCCCTATTACACTACCTCTTCATTTCCTGTGTTATCCTGCGAGAATGTCTGGGAAGAAACATGGTGGTATCCTCATGAAATACAAGGAAAAATGAAAGATAAATGAGCTGGTTTAGCAACTGATCTGGGCAATGCGGACAACGGGGAACCAATAGCAAAGTCTCTCGGTATCTACTTTGGCATTTGGTGTTCAGCCTTTGATGGCATGAGATGCTACAAAATGAAACAGAGAGTTGGCTAATGTTCCATTTTTTCTGTCTTCCTCCCATCTTCAAAAACAGATCTGTGTTTTAATAACACAGGTACATCCTAGAGTCTGATCGGCAAGTGAGTTTTCACTATGTCTGGATAAAGACACCCTGAGCTCCTAAAAGGCTATCTATCTATCTATCTATCTATCTATCTATCTATCTATCTATCTATCTATATGTCACTGTCAGAGTTTTCAAGCACCTTTGCCCTCCCCTCCTTAAAGTTTCTTCACATTTTGGATTGACTCATCAAAATGCCACACAGCTCCATTGCTTAACTGTGGGTTTGCCCATTCTAGCTTACTGCTGTAGAATCTGAATAGCCCCATTAACAGAGACAGACATCCATACACAAGCAACACCAGATCCCCACGAGCTTTAACTTGCTGTTAAGCATTATAATAATTCATCTTCTGTGAACTTAAAGGGTTCACAGACCTTTTGAGTCTGAAAGGTTCAGTCATTTTAGGTAGGATGCTAAGAACCTAACACATTGCTAATTTGGCCATTAAAGTGTTAACCAAGTCAGTAATTAATTACTCTAATTAAATATCATTTGTGATCTGGCCACTGAGACTCTGCATCATATTGTACTGGCTGGTTTTGTGTGTCAACTTGACACAAGCTGGAGTTATCGCAGAGAAAGGAGCTTCAGTTGAGAAAATGCCTCCATGAGATCCAGCTGTAAAGCATTTTCTCAATTAGTGATCAAGGGCAGAGGGCCCCTTGTGGGTGGTACCATCTGTGGGCTGGTAGTCTTGGGCTCTATAAGAAAGCAGGCTGAGCAAGCCAGGAGAAGCAAGCAAGCCAGTAAGAAACATCCCTCCATGGCCTCTGCATCAGCTCCTGCTTCCTGACCTGCTTGAGTTCCAGTCCTGACTTCCTTTGGTGATGAACAGCAGTATGGAAGTGTAAGCTCAATAAACCCTTTCCTCCCCAACTTGCATCTTGGTCATGATGTTTGTGCAGGAATAGAAACCCTGACTAAGACACATATTAACAGAATTTAAATGTTAATATTTATCATTTGAGAATGTTCTATGCAAATAAAGACATCATAGGCTAATCTAATCATTCTAGTCATTTTGCATGCATTTCAAAAAGTTTGTGATATGGATATTTTTAAGTGAATCTCACCAATGGTCCACAATCAAATTATACTGGACAATCAAGGTTCTGTCATGGACACATGCGATCCCCCCTTATTATTATTCTTTTATGTTTTTTCTTTTATTGAAAATAATTTTTTCCCACCTAACACACCCTGCTTATGATTTCTCTCATCTTAGTTTGTCCCCACCTCCTAACTGGATCCACCTGGTTCTCTCTCCATTACAAAGCAAGCATGCTTCTAAGGAATAATACTAAAATGAAATATAATATAAAAAGATAAAACAAAACTAATACATCAGAATTAGAAGACAAACTAAACAGAGGAAAAAGAGCCCAACAGAAGGCACCAGAAACAGATTCTCTTGTTTGCACACCTGGGAATCCCATAAAAACACTAAACTGAAAGCCATAATACATACACAAAGGATCTGTAGGGTAAAAAGAGAAAAGACCATATATATATATATATATATATATATATATGTTAAAAATAGAAAAAGTCCTCACAGGGCATGTAAGACAAGGAACCTCTAAAGATGCCTTTGGGTTCATTTTCTGTTGGCCATCTATTGCTAAGCATGTTTGTTTGTTTGTTTCCCAGTGAGACTCCTTTGGAGGAATCTAGATTTCCATTTGTAAGTGGTTATCGGTTGGAGATTGTTTCTGAGTTAGGAGTTGGTGCATGTTGTCACATCTCCTTTCATGTCTAGGGTACCATCTGGTGCAGACCCTTGCAGGGCCTCTGCCTGCTGCTTCACTCACTCTGAGTTCATAGGAGTTTGTTCACATTGATTTAGAAGGCCTTGCTTTCTTGGTGCCCTCCATCCCTTTCTGGCTCTTACACTCTCACTGGCTCCTCCCCCTCAGGGTTCCCTGAGCCCTGAGGGTTGGGATTTGATGGAGACTATTTGTTTAGTGTTCCAGGCCTCTCACTGTCTGCTTAGTGTTTGGCTGTGGATCTCTGTATTTGCTCCCATCTGCTTTAGGAGAAAGTCTCTCTGATGATGGCTAAGGTAGGCCCAGATCTATAAGTATAGCAGAATATTATTAGGAGTCATTTCATTGTGTTTTTTTTTTAGAACAGTAGTATTTAGTTTTATACTAGGCCCTGTGCTATCTAGGCTCAGGGTTTTGATCATCCAAGCAGTGTTGAGTATGGGATACATATTGTGGAGTGGGCCTTAAGTCAACTCAGATATTGGTTTGTTGCTCCTACAATCTTTGTGGCCTCATTGCCCTAGCATATGGCAGGACTTCCAGGCAGGACACTATGGTAGGTGAAGGATTTGTGGCTGAGTAGGTATTTGGTTGTGTGGAGAGTACCCACCTGTAGCAAAGACACTAGCGTGTTTGGTATTTGGATTCTTAAGGATGTAAGATGGAATCTCAAAGTAGTTTTGATTTGTATTTCCCTGGTGCCTAACGATGGTGAACATTTCTTTTAAGAGTTTCTCAACCATTTGAGTTTCCTCTTTTGAGAATTCTCTGTTTAGATCTAAACTCCATTTTATTTTAATGGGGTTGTTTTCTTGATAATTTTTCCTTTCTTTTCTTTTTTGAGTTCTTTATATATTTTGAATATTAGCCCTTTCTCAGATGTGTAACTGGTAAAAAAAACAACAACAACAAAAAAAGACTTTTTCTCATTATGGCGCCATTTTGTCTGAATGATGGTATCCTTTGCCACACAGAAGCTTCTCAGTTTTACGAGGTCTCATTTATTAATTGTTGATCTAGTGCCTGGGCTCACAGTATCCCGTCCAAAAAGTATTTTCCTGTGTCAATCAGCGCAAGGCTATTCCTCAGTTTTTCTTCTATCAGATTATGTATTTTTTGGTTTGAGGTCTTTGATCTATTTGGACTTGAGTTTTGTGCAGGGTGACAATTATGGATCTATTTGGACTCTTCTGTATACAACCATACAGCACCATTTGTTGAAGATGCTATCTTTTCCCCAGTATATATTTATGGATTCTTTATCAAAAATCAGTTGTCTGTAGGTATATAAATTTATGTGTGGGTCTTCAGTTCAATTCCATCGATCAACATGTGGATTTTTGTGTGAATATTGCGGTTTTTATTCCTATAATTCTGTAGTACAACTTGAAGTCAGAGATCGTGATATCACCAGCAGTTCTTTTATTATTCAGGATTTTAGCTATTCTGTTTGTTTGTTTGTTTTTGTTCTTTTGTGTGTGTGTGTGTGTGTGTGTGTGTGTGTGTGTGTGTGTGTGTGTGTGTTGCCATTTGAGGCTGGAAATTGTCCTTCACATCTGGGCTTGAATTTTGATGAGAATTGCATTGAATCCGTAGATTGCTTTTGGTAAGATAACTATTCTTACACTATTAATCCTATAGACACATGAGCATTGGAGATCTTTCCACCTTCTGCTATCTCCTTCACATTCTTTCTTCGGTGTCTTACCATTTTTCTCATACAAGTCTTTTTCTTTCTTGGATAAAGTTACTCCCAAGATATTTTATGTTATTTGAGGCTATTGTGAAAGCTGTTACCCTGATTTCTTTTTTAGTCCACTTGTCATTTGTATATAGGAAGGTTACTGATTTTTATAAGTTAATTTTGTATCTAGCTACTTTGATGAAAATGTTTATGAGCTGTAAGAGTTTCCTTGTGGAAATTTACAGGCATTCTGTATACTATCATATCATCTGCAAATAAAGATACTCTGACTTTTTCCTTTCCAATCTGTAGCTTCTCAATCTTCTTCAGTTGTCTTCTTGCTCTAGCTAAGGTTTCAAGTACTATGGAGAGTGTCTTGTTCCTGGTATTAGTGGAATTGCTTTGAGTTTTCCCTCCATTTAAGTTCATATTGGCTATGTGTTTGCTGTAATCTGCCTTTACAAAGTTGAGGTATGTCTCTTGTATCCCCAAACTCTCCAGGACTTTTTAACATGAAGGGGTATTAGATTTTGTCAAAGACCTTTTCTGCATCAAATAAGATGATCATGTGGTTTTCTCTTTCAGTCTGTTTATATGGTGGGTGACATTTGCAGATTCGTGTATGTGGAACTATCCCTGCCTCTCTAGAATTAGGCCTACTAGATCATGGTGGATGATTTTTTTCATGTGTTCTTGGATTCAGTTTGCAAGTTCCTTATTGATAACTTTTTCATCCATGTTCATAACGGAAATTGATCTGAAAATCTTTTTCATTGTTGGGTGTTTATGTAGTTTGGGTATCAGGATGACTGTGGCCTCATCAAATGAACTGGGTAATATTCCTTGATATTAAGGTATGTTTGTATTTTGTGGAATGATTTGAGGAGTGTTGGCATTACCTCTTTGAAAGTCTGGTAGAATTCTATACTAAAATCATCTGGCCCCGGCTTTTATTGGTTAGGAGATGTTTAATGTCTTCTATTTCACTATGGCTTATAAATCTCTTTAAATTATTTATCTGGTCTTGGTTTAACTTTAATAAGCAGTATGTATTGAGAAAATTATACATTTCTTTTAGATTTTTCAATTTGGTGAAGTACAGGTTTTTAAAGTGTCCCAACAATTCTCTGGATTTCCTTGGTGTATATTGTTATGTTCCCATGTTCTTTTCTTATTTTGTTAATTTGGATATTTTCTATGTGCCTTTTGGTTAAATTGGATAAGGGTTTACCAATCTTAATTATTTTCTCAAGGTAAAAAATTTGTTTCATTGTTTTTTGTATTGGTTTTTATTGTTGTTTTATTGTCTATTTTATTGATTTTACCTCTGAGTTAGATTTTTTTCTTGCTCTCACCTTTTCTGGGCTATGATTTTTTTCTAGACCTTTCATGTGTGATGTTAGTTACTAGTATGAAATCTCTCCAATTTTTTTTAATGTAGCACTTAGTGCTATGAACTTGCCTCTTGTACCTTAAGTTTGGGTATGTTGTGTATTGATTTTCATTCAATTCTTCAAAGTCTTTCATTTTTTCCTTAATTTTTGTCTTGGCCTATTTTCCTTCAGTAGTAAGTAGTTGAGTTTTCATAAATTTGTAGGCTTTTTATTGTTTCTGTTGTTGTTGATACCCAGCTTTAATCCATGGTGGTCAGATAGGATACAGGGTGTTATTTCAGTTTACTTGTATCTGTTAAGACTTGCTTTGTGCCCACATTTATAGTCAGTTTTGGAGAAAATTCCATGAAGTAATAAGAAGAAGGTATATTATTTTGTGTTTGGGTGAAATTTTCTGTAAATATCTGTTAGGTCCATTTAGTTTATCATGTCAGCTCCAGAATTTCTCTGTTTAGTTTTTGTTTAGATGACCTGCCGATTGGTGAGAGCTGGGAATTGACGTCTCCCACTTTCAGAGTGTGCAGGTCAATATGTGATTTAAGGTGAAGTAGCATTTCTTTTACGAACTTGGGTGCCCTGAGTCTGGTGCATAAAGATTAACAATTGAGATGTCCTCTTGGTAGACTTTTCTTTGATGGATGTGTATTGTCTTTCCCTATCTATTATGATTAGTTTTGCTTTGAAGTCTACTTTGTCAGATATTAAAATGGCTACGCAGCATGTAAATGAATTTTTTATTTTAGCTAGTCAGTATAAAAGACACAAAATCCTGGTATTTTATGTACAAGCTGTAAGGATAGATTGGGCAGGTTTTCACATATTATAACTTACATCCCAGCCATATATCCCTTGTTACTTGCTGTTTGAGTCTCTCTAAGGCTGCCTTTTTGCTCCATCAGCCTATCCTCAGGATTTGCTTCTCCTAGCCATGTGCTCATGGTCCATCTTCTCTCATGGAAACTTCCTCCTCTCTCTGTCTCCTTTCTCCTTCTCCTTCTGGTCTCTGCTGAGATCCTTCACTCAATCCTCAAGTTCTACCTTTCTCTTTTTACTGCCCAATTACAGGCTCTAGACCTTTATTAACTAATTAATTTTAAATTGGGACCAAGGTTCACACAACAAAGGCTGGTATATATGAGAATTCTCTGGTCTGGGGGAAACCAGATCTTGGAGTACAGGATTAGCACCAGACCAACCCCAACCAACACCAGCTTTCTTCTTAGGTCCATTTGTTTGGAAAATCTTTTCCGTCCTTTTGGCACAAGGCAGTGTCTATCTTTGATGTTAAGGTATGTTTCTTGGGTGCACAGAAGGATAAATCCTGTTTTTACATCCATTCTCTAAGCCTGTATCTCTTTATTGGAGATTTAAGATAGTTGATGCTGAGAGATATCAATGAGTAGTATCGTTAATCCTTTTTACTTTTCTGTTGTGATGTTTGCATGTGTGTGTTTCTTCTCTATTTGCTTCTCTGGGATTATTCATTTCTTGTGTTTTCTTGGTTGTAGCTAACCTCTTTAGGTTGGAGTTTTTCTTCTAGCAACTTCTGTAGTACTGGATTTATAGACATGTTGCTTAAATTGTTTTAAGATGGAATGTTTTATCTTTCCATCTATTGGGATGTAAAGTTTTACTGGGTGTATTAGTCTGAACTGATATTTATGATCTTTCAGTCAGTCGAACATCTATCTACACCCTTTTGGGTTTTAGATTCTCTATTGAGAAGTCAGATGTAATTCTAATAAGTCTGCCCTTGTACCTTTTAATATTCTTTCTTTGTTCTTTTCATTTAGAGTTTCTATTATGTTTGGAGGAGACTTTCTTTTCTGGTCCAGTCAATTTGATGCTTTTAATGTTTCTTGTAGCTTTTAGGTATCTCCTTTTCAGGTTAGGCAAATTATCTTTTATAATTTTTTGAAAATAATTTCTGTAGATCTGGGTTTCTTCTCCCTCCTATATCCATTATATCCTAGAAGTAATCTTTTCATAATGTTCCAGATTTTTTAGATATTTTGTTCCAGGAAGTTTTTATTTGTAACCTTTTCTTTGACAGTGATATCCATTTCTTCTATGATGTCTTCAATGCTGAGATTCTCTCTTCGATCTTTGTATTCTGTTGGAGAGGCTTGCCTCTGAAGTTCCTGTTTGAGTTCCTAAGTTTTTTATTTTCAGATTTCTCTAGTATGGATTTTCTTTATTAATTCTGTTTCTACTTTGGGTCTTAAATTGTTTTATTCCTTTCCTTCTACTATTTGTTTATGTGTTGATAGATTTCATTAAGGGAGTCATTAATTTTGATCCCTCTTTAAGGATCTTTATTATATCCATAATGTCTTTTTTAAGATCATTGTCTTGTGCTTCAGCTATGTAACAATATTCCAAGCCTACTATTTTAGATTTCCTGAACTCTAGTGGAGACATATTGTTCTAGCTGTTATTGATTGTGTTTTTATGTCTAGGTATATGGGTTTGGAAATGTTGTAATTCTAAATGCAGATATCTGGTCTTTTCTTTGTTGGGTAGGTGTTTTATTCCCTGGTTTCTGTTACATTCTCTGGTTCTTAGAAGAGTATGGTGGATGGGTGTTGCCTGATCGGAAATTCTTCTGGGATTCTGATAGATATGGCCACTAGGGGTAAAATGTGTTTCTAGGTATTAGGAGCTGACATTAAAGAATGGGAATGGGCTAGGAGAAGGGGCTGAGGGATCCACAGGAGGAAGGGGGGCAGGATGCTCCACCAGGATCTGCTTACTTCCTGGGAATGGGGGCATAGAGTGAGCAGAGGTCAAAGAATGTGGTCTGCTGCAAAGCTGGGATGAAACTTGTGGGTTAGCTTTGGAGGCCTGAGAGGGGAAGATCTGCAGTTAGCCTAGTTGATTCCCTGGCCATTCTGCTAGGGAATTTAAGTATTAAGTATTTAAGTATTCTGCTAGGTATTTCTGAAGACAAATTACACACATACTACTCTACAAATATTAGTTGGTTATTATTAAGATTGGATTTTTATTATAATACCACATAAAAAAAAGTTCAATTTAAATTTTTCTTTTTTATCTAGCACTTTTTTGAAGATCCTGAAGGGAAGATTGAATTACCACAGTCATTGAAAGTTTTTTCCTGGAAACGTCCGCAAGATTTTATATTTAACCGAGTAAGAATTATTTTGACTATTGAATGAAATATATATTACCTACCAGGATGGAATATCTTACTGACCAAAGTTTGCAGTCTTCAAGTAGTTTACATGTTTCTCCTGTGTTTTATAGCAAAAGTAATTGCCCTTTGGCCTCTAACTCAGAAGTTAATATTTATCATGTATTTTAATTCCTGTATTAGTGGTACTATGCAGATGCTTGGTTGATCAGGTGCTTTCTGTGCAAGCATGAGGACATGAGTTCAATCTCTGAACCCATTTAAAAAGCCGGATGTGGGAGCATATGCTTGTAAACACAGCACTAGGGAGGGCTACGCATGCTATTCTCTAGGGCATACAAGCCAACCAGCCTACCTGAATTAGTGTATTTCAGGTGAAATTAAACCTCTGACTCAAAACCCAGAGTAGACAGTGACTGAGGGAGACACACAAGGTGTGACCTCTACATATACCACCCAAGTGTCACAGCACACATACATGGACACAGGTTTGCACACACACACACACACACACACACACACACACACATGCAGAATATTAACAAATCTTGTATAGATGTCAAGGAGATTATTGTATTTTTATCTATAATATGACTATACAAAATGCCAAATGATAGCCAAAAATGTTACTCAAAATTATTCACTATTTCTTACTGGCAAATTCTGCATCTCAGCATGAAATGACAAGATGTGAAGGTCTGTTTTCCCTAATGCTTATTGAAATTAATTTTCCAGTCCAAGAGGTTTGCACACGGGTTCCCATCTTCGGGGGATCCTCCGAGCATCTTCTGAAGCTCATCTTCATTTCTAGACTCCATGCTCAGCCACTGGAAGCATGTGTTTGTGGAGACGCTTCTGCTTTAAATAGCTCTCACACACCTCAAGACTTTAGCTGCTCTATTCTAACATCTTAATAGCCACATTAATTTGAGTGTATTTCTTGTCTCTAGGGTTTTAATTATCACTAATGCTTTTTCTCTTGCTCAATTTCTTACTGTTTTCATTGAATGCCTAGAACACCAGTAGGGTAAATTAATTAGTACCAGTCAAATAGTTGTAATGGAGCCGATTCTTTCTGTGCATTTGTAGTCTATTGAGTCTCTGTTTCCATACAAAATAGTTTTTGTTCTTCTAAGTGTTAGCCTCCATCAGAGTTGGTTCTAATGCAGGAAAATGCAATTCAGTCCTCTTACTAATTGGAAAAAGCTGTTCAGAGTGATTTACTAAAACAGTGTCTTTTGAATGCTTCCTTGTAAGACATTTCAAATGAGACCATTATGCAAAAAAAAAAAAAAAAAAAAGCTTCTAAATCAATTTCAATATCGGGAAACATTGACATGAGTGTAAATCTTCACTGACTACATAATGCACTTGAAAGTGATAGGATTTTTGGTAATTCTTGGTCTGCTCACTGTAAATTAATCACTGATGCTCCCTGGCACAAAGAGTTTTATAAGTTGAATCAATAGGTGTTTCGTGAATGATCTCTACTTTTTAGTAGCCCTCAAGTCTAAGAGTTACGTGTGTATTAAGAATAATTCAGTCTTTGCTGATCACCTCTCCACCCACATGCTTCAGAACAGGTCACCAGCCTGTACATCTGCCTGGCCTCCCCCAAAGCTCCTCTCTGGGTGAATCATCCTGGAATGGGGTGCCATGGAACATCCAGAAGTGAGAATGTAACTGAGAAAAATCTCTAGAATAGGATTTAAAGATTTGTCACATAGACCCACAGTCAGAATCATTAAATATACTCATAAGATTAAAACAATGACAAAAAATCTCATAAAACAAAGACTTTATAGGAGATTTGGTCCATGACACCTCCCTTCCAACTGTCTCCTGCAACTAACTTTGCCCTCTCTCTCTCTTTTTTAAAATTTTGACCCTTCCTTTTCCTCTCTCCAAACACTTTTACAACTTCTCTTCTTATTGCTATTATATGCTTATGTATGTATATAATGCATATATATGCATGTACATATATATTCCTAAATATAACCTGCTGAGTCTGAATAATGCTGCTCCTGTGTATGTTTTTCAGTGAAATAGTTTAAGAAAGGTCAGACTGCCCTGCCCCCACCCTTGGGAGCCACATTTGCCTGTAAACAAATGGCAGTTCACTACTCTTGATAGCAGGGTTTATTTTTTACAATACCAAAAAGGGCCCTGGTTCCCTGCTGAGAAGAGGTCTTGATGTGTACACATGGTTTGATTCCTCTGGCTGAATGGCCTTGCTGATGTTTTACAAGATCAAAGGTTACATAGTAAAAGCCCTGCACCTGGTGTGATGTAATCTCAGCCTTTGACTTTAAAGACCCTAATCCTGCTCTTTCTGGCTGCCAAGAGTTTTCCCAGGCACTAGCCTGTTCTAGCACAGCCTACTAGAAGACATAATACACTCTTAATTGGCTTAATAAAGTGTGGTGATCTGTAACATTCTGGAGTGGATTATATCATTCATGACTTTTGGAATTAGATAACCAAGTGGTGTGCTCTTTCCTGGGAAAGACTATTTCTCTCACGAAACTCTCTTTTAATAAGTTAGGTTTCTTTTACCTTTTTTTTTATTCAAATAAATGTCTTTCTTTTTAAATTTCAGGTTCCTGTAGTTGTGAAAAATGAAATAACATTTGACTTGTTTTCAGCAAATGAACATTTACTCTGCAGTGAGGTAGGTAGGGCCACAGGGCCCACTGTCCCCGTTGAGGAATGGCTTCTTGGCCAGTCTATATAAACAGCTCCTGGGCAGCCATTGGCATTCACCCTTGTTCACCTTTGAGTCATGGTACAATTGAGGAGTGGGTGTTTGTTTTATTTGATTATTTCCCCAAACTACTTTGAGGTGTAGCTATCAATTGAAAATTGTATCTACTTGTGTATTTATGGTACATATTTTAGTGATTCAATGTACATATACACAGAATGAACTATTTACTCATCAAATTTAGAATGTTTGCTTCTGTGGTAGGAACATGTAAAGTCAATCATTTTAGCTTACTTGTTCTAAAAATTCTTAGTGTTCTCTGAAGCTGTCTCTCGCCCCACATAGCTGTGTGCATGCATGATCTGTATATATGTACATATGAGTATATGTATACGTATACGTATATAAACATACACGCATGCACACGCTCGGCTGACTCAAAGTCAGTGTCAAGTCAACATTTTTAGGTCTTTTAAATTTATGTTATGTCATATCACAAAAGCAAATCAAGACCTATGGTTTTTTTCTGTAATTCAGAAATCAAACTTATGACTATACTATATGTACAATTTATCATCACTCTTAGAAACACATTTTTAATCATATTTCAGTTAAATTGGCAGTATCATTTTAAAATAACCTATCAATACTAGTGGCTTTTGCTGTTTTGCATTCAGCTTATGAGGTGGATTATCAGCGAAATCTATGCTGTGTGGAAGATATTCAATGGCGGGATTCTGAGCAATTACTATAAGGGAAATTCAGGAGAGCTTCCTGTTCTGCTCTGGAAACCCTGGGAACACATATACTCTCTCTGCAAGGCTGTGAAAGGTCACATGCCTTTGTTCAACAGCTACGGGAAGTATGTCATAAAGCTTTACTGGATGGTAAGTCATTCAAGCCACTGTGCATTTGAATTCATTTGCCCTTCCTAGAAAATAAGAAACCAGCATAAAGAAACCACTGTATTTAGTCCTCTCAGGCAATCTTGGATTTTCTCTAGGAAGGTTAGCCTTCTATGGGAGACTTCTAGGAGTATGGCTGGCCAGCCAGACTAAAGGTGGAGTTCTGTTGTTTCCAGCGATTCTTCAGTGGTCTCATCGAAAGAGCGCCTTGCAAGGGTGCTGTTCACAGGCAAGCACTGAAACTCTGGCGATTTCCATATGGGTTATTGTTGTCAGCATGCAAGGAATTGGTGGCTACTTGGTTTTCCAGTTGATAAAAATCTGCTGTCTCTCAGCTGGGGGAAGAACTTCTTCCTCTTTTGAAGCAGCCTCCAGCTAGGAGGGCTCCATCCACACCCGCCTGTGTGTGCATTACCATCAGCAAAGAATTTAAGTAATTCTTTCAGACAAGATATACTCTCCCCACCTCCTCCTCCTCGTCCCATTCCAGACACAAACCTTTTATGCCTTATTATTATTATTATTATTATTATTATTATTATTATTATTATTATTGAAAGTTCTTCTCCAGTTCTGATGCACTACTCATATTTGTCTATCTTTTGCTTCACCCGGGGAAGCTTTAGAAAGCCTGCTCCTAAAACCACGCCTGGCTCCCTTCCGCTGTCAGTGAGATCTGCTGCAGATGCAGTTTGCCCTCCACTGCTGGCCCTCCTCCCCTGTCATGCTTTCTTTCCACTCTAGGGCAATTTCATTTTCTGGTCTTGTTACAGAGATGCTTTTCCTTCTTTACATGAGTCTCTCAGAGCCTTTTTCTTCGTAACTTCTTAGAGGCAACACATTTCCTCAGGACCTCTAATGTTTAAAAATTCTATTTTTTTTTTAAAAAGCTGTCTTTAGTGATACATGCCTGAAATCTCCCAAACTCAAGAGGCAAAAGCAGGAGATCCTGAAGTTTAAGGCCTTTCTGGGCTACAGAGTAGGTGCAAGGCTAGTGTGGGCAATTTAATGAGACTCTTTCTCAAACTAAAACGTTAAAACAGAGCAAAAACCCCAGGCAAGCACGGGAGCTAAATGGTAGAGTGCTTGCCTCACTGTAAATCTCTAGGCCCAATCCTTCCAGTCCCCAGCACGATACCATTAAGTGATTAGCTATTATTTTCATACCAGAATATTATTTCCCAGGAAAGTGCTCACATTATGTTCAGCCTGGATTCTCAGCTAGCTGTACACGGTTCTTTGACATCCGACAGATAGCACACGTATTGGGTCACACTGGAACAGTGCATGAAGGACAGAGACTGGTCTCCCCTTCCATCTGGCTCTGATGACAGGATTCAGGGACACACAGCATCTTTCCACGTACCTTGTGATTTCAGCTACTGCTTCCCACTTGAGGTGCAGAATGTTGTGGCCAGACTCCCTCTACATCTGCGCTCTTATCTGCCTCTAATAAACAGATAATACATGCACCGAGACCGATAACTTATCCCCGTTGTGATCAATGGATTTATGTGAAAAATGTTTTTTGTTTTTATTTCTCACTGAGCTTTATATTTTCATTTACACTATTATCTAATTAAAAATTTCTAGAACTGTGGGGACAGAGAATGCTTGGGTATGTCACACCTGTTTCCCACGCCCTTTCCCAGCACTTCCTTGGTCTCCTGAAGCCACCTGGGAGAAGAGGCTACAATATTGTTTTGCTTTCTGCTGTGTCATTTTTGAGACTGGGGCTCAAGTGCACTGTCTGGCCTTGAACTTACATTGTAGGATGGCCTTGGACTGTCCTGTTCTCACCTCCTCTCTGCTGGAATAGCTGGTGTCAGCCATCAGGCACTTAGAATCCTCCTTCTAAACTAAATTCTGCATACTGTCTCCATTAATTCGATGTAGTGAACAATGCTTTCAAGATGTAAAACAATGGCATTGGAAAAATCCTCTATTCCTCTGTTACTGTATTCCCCAAGGAAATACTATGCTTAATTTTATTATTATTTTATATGCTTTTAGCGGGCAAATTCACAGACTATTAACATATTCAAGATAGAAAATTTGAGTTCTTTGTAATATTAACATATTTAAACAATCATAGACACGATTCATGTATATTTCTTTTATTTATTTATTTTACATTCCAATCATGGCCCCCTCCTCTCAGTTCCCCCCCCCCCAAATCCCTATCCCTTCCTGCCTCCTCTTCTCCTCTCAGAGGGTGGAGGCCTCTTCTGAGTATCCCCGACTCTAGCACATCAAATCACTGCAGGACTAGGCACTTACTGTCCCACTGAGGCCAGACAAGGCAACCCAGTCAGGGGAACTGGATCCACAGGCAGGCAACAGAGTCAGGGACAACCCCTGCTCCAGTTGTTGGGGGACCCACATGAAGAGCAAGCTGCACATCTGTGCAGGGGGCCTAAGTCCAGCCCATATATGTTCTTTGGTTGGTGGTCCAGTCTCTGAGAGTCCCCAAAAGTCCAAGTTAGTTGACTCTGTTGGTCTTCCTCTGTAGTCCCTATCCTCTCCAGGTCCATCTCCCAACTCTTTTGTCTAATATTTGGCTATGGGTCTGTGACATTTGTTTTAGTCAGCTGCTTGCTGGAGCCTCTCAGAAGACAGTTATGCTAGGCTCCCATCTGCAAGCTTAGCATAGTATCATTAATAATATCAGGGATTGGTTCTTGCCCCTGGGATGAATCTCAAGTTGGTCATTCCTTCAGTCTCTGCTCCATCTTTGTCCCTGCACACCATGTAGGCAGGATACATTTGGGGTTGAAGTTTTATGTGTGGATTGGTATCCTTATCCCTACACTGGGAGTCCTCCCTGGCTACTGGAGGTGGCCCCTTCACCCTCCATATCTCCCACTTGTAGGAGTCTCAGCTGAAATTACCCCCATAGACTCTCGGGAGCCTCCTCTGACCCAGGTCTCTGGCACATACTAGAGATAGATGCCTTTCCCCCCACCGCACTGATTTCCATTCTCTTTCCCCCACTCTCCCTACATGTGATCCCTCTGCTATAGTTCCCTCCTCATTCTCTGTCCCACCTAGTTTCCTCTTTCCATTCACCTTTGATGTCTATTTTATTTCCCCGTCTGAGTGAGATTCAGGCATCTTCCCTTGAGCCCTCCCTGTTAGTTGGCTTCTTTGAGTCTGTAGATTATAGTGGGTGGGTATCCTGTGCTTTATGGCTAATATCCAGTAAAGTGGATACCATGTGCATACCATGCATGTCCTTTTGGGTCTGGTTACCTCACTCAGGATAATATTTTCTTGTTCTATCCATTTGCCTGCAAGTTTCATGATACCCTTGATTTTAATAGCTGAGTTGTATTCCATTGTGTAAATGAAACACATTTTCTTTATTCATTCTTCATTTGAAGACATCTAGGTTGTTTTCAGTTTCTGGCTATTATGAATAAAGCTGCATGAATGTAGTTGAGCAAGTGTCCTTGTGGTTTGGTTGAACAACTTTTGAGTATATGCCCAGGAGTGGTATAGCTGGATCTTGGGATACAACTATTCCCAAATTTTTGAGAAACAGCCAAATTGATTTCCAAAGTGGTTATGCAAATTTGCATTGCCACCAGCAATGAAGGAGTGTTCTCCCTAGCTCCACATCCTTGCCAGCATGTGCTATCTATCACTTGAGTTTTTTATCGTAACCATTCTACTCAGTGTGAGATGGAATCTTAGGGTTGTTTTGATTTGCATTTCCATGCTGATTTAATGATGTTGAACATTTCTTGAAGTCCTTCGTGGCTACTGGAGCTTTGTAGCATTGAGAATTCTCTGTTTAGCTCTATATCCCATTTTTTGTGGGTGATTTGCTTTGTTGGTATCTAACTTCTTGAGTTCTTTGTATATTTTGGCCCTCTGTCAGATGTAGGGTTGGTGACGATATTTTCCAATCTGTAGACTGTCATTTTGTCTTTTTGGCAGTATCCTTTGCCTTAGAGAAGCTTTTCCGTTTCATAAGGTCCCATTTATTTATTATTTATTTATTTAATTTAAAAATATAGTTTTACTTCTTAAACATCACTTTAGCTGGATAAATCATATTATAAGGGGAACTTTTCCTTTATAGCTACAAACCAAGTTTCTTTTCAAGAGGAACTTCTTTCTCCTCAGTATCCACTCTACCTCACTTCCTCTTCAGAAAAGAGCAGGCTTATGCTCTCGCCAGGACCTCACACACCATACTTAAGAGATAGAAGGAGAGTGGACAGCCATGTCTTGTCTCTGATTTTACTGAAATTGTTTAAGTTTCTCTCCATTGAATTTGATATTGGCTATTGGCTTAATGTATATGGCCCCTATTGTGTTTAGGTGCCTTGTATTCCCAATCTCTCCAAGACATTTAGCATAAAGTGGTGTTGTATTTTGTCAGTTTTTATTTTAGTATAATTAGTGATGATTTTTAAAAATTCTTCTTTCATGCGAATCCAGTTAGCCACTTCATAAGATGGTTTACAATTGAAATGTGAGAGGGGACCTATCATAGCTATTTTTTATTGTGACAAAATATGTTACTTTTAACACACTGTTTTAAACATTTAAAGGTACAGTTAAGTTGTGTTCAGTATTTTCACAGTTTGTGAAAATGGTCACTACTTATTTCCGAAATATCTCATCACTGGAAGCAGAGGCTTTGTACTCAGTGGATGATGGTTACCCATTACTTCCTGCAACACCACTTGGTGGCCACTTTCTATCACTATGAGACTCCTAATTTGATTTCTGGTGTTGTAATAAATTATCTTGACAAAAAGCAACGTGGGGGAGAAAGGATTTATTGCCTGAGAGTTTTTACAGATTATAGTTTGCCATTGGAGAAAAGCCAAGGCAGGTAGGTACTCTATATTGAAAATTAGATAACTAACTAGGAGCACTCAAATATGGAGATTTGAAATATAAGATTAGTAAGCATATGTCTGTAACAACAGTAATAATTAAAGTTATATTTAAAGAATTTAAAATATAGAATATATAAATTTTGTTTGCAAATTGTATTATGTTCATTCTTATTTTTGGTTAACTCATGCTTTCATTCTGCTATTTGAAACATATTTACTTCATTATATGCTCATAAGCCATCCAAAAGAAGGAACAGTATTGATATCACTATAGACATGCTATAATAACATATTTCAGAGGCTAAAATAGTCAATTCGATTAGTTCTGAAACCATATCTCAGTTCTCTAACATATGATGTTAACATCAGTTCTTTTATAATCAAAAGGTAAACATGAGTGGAAATATGTCATGCAGTCTGATGAGAGAACCCCCCAGACCCTTCTGTCAGCTAATGACACTCCATGGCTTTCTTCCCGTCTTTAGGGCTGCTGGAGAAAGATAACTGTTGATGACTTCCTGCCATTCGATGAGGATAACAATCTATTGCTTCCAGCTACAACCTATGAGTTTGAACTCTGGCCAATGCTACTGTCCAAAGCTATCATTAAGTTGGTGAATGTTGAGTATGTAGTGAGAAATTATCACTTATTTCTGTGAGAATAACGGGGCGAGGGCAACAACATCCATGCTGAGATCCTTTAATAAAATTAACTCAAGGAAATCTTTCCTTCTACACAGTGTAAACTTTCGAATGTAAAAGTTAATGTGATCACAGCACGGGTTTAAAGTATTGGTTTAACTGAGTAAAAGATAAAAACTATCCCAAGAAAACACACTCAAAAACGATTCTGCACTCTTTGTTTTCTTACTAGGAGTGCAAAGTGTACCACAGAAAATGCTTCATGTTAATCATTGTTTCTTAGGGGAAAAAATTAAATCATTTAAATGTTGAATAATATTACTCAGATTAAATTAATGTTTTTGAATCTGCGTTTGCAGCCATCATGTATAAACCTTAAAAAGATGTGAGCCCTTAGAAGGATACCAAAGTTCTCTTCAGGCTTTTGCTACCATTGGTCATCTGATATCGTCATGATAAAAACTATTCTTTTCTTTCAGTATATTTGCAAAATCTGCTTGTATTTATCTGCCTGCAAGACTTTTGCACCCACCATAGAAGTCAGCCATGTCCTACAGACAAGCCTTTCCTCCATTTCACAACTCACCATGAGAACAAGGCCCAGACTCTGGAGTTAGATGTGACAGCACCTGTGCATCCTCACACACACTGCATATGTCTGACCCCAGAACCTCCTGCAGTGTACCATAGCAACTGAGTAGGCCCTGTCAGCGCTGCTGAAAGCTCAGCCCCTCCCTTCTCTAAGGGTTATTAGCAACAGGGTTCAGGTGGCAGGGCTGCATTGTGTGGCTAGTTTTCTTTTTGTCTCTCAAGGATACATAACAAAGCAGCCCCCACATTGCCAGCCTGCTCCTCAGGTTTCTAGGTTTTCCTCAATTCCTCCTGGCAATGTGTTTCACTCAGCTTCCAGTCCAACATTTCAATAGATTTATTTATTTATGTATGAAAACTTTTGTCCAGATTATTTTTTCTCTTAGGTAGATAAATATTATTAAGCATTTCCTCCAGCCACAGTTATGTCTGTTTGGCAAAAATAAGTATAGTGCTCTTGGTGTCACTAAGAATTGGAGCTGCCAGGCTGGTGCAGCATGGAGTAGCTGACCTGGATAGCTGAGGCAGCATTCATTATATTAGCTATAAAGCCATGGTTCAGTGGAATTCATTAAGAACATTACTAATAGAGTTATTCTTTTAAAATAAATAAACAAAGCCAGCTTGAAAAGAAAAGACCAATTGAAGTATAGTACATTTTAAAAAAGATTTCTAGTGGAACCTGCCTTACATAACATCATTTTTATTTTTTCTATAAATTCATCTCAGATTTGATTACATGTGAGGTTTAACATTCTATAGACAAACCTAATGCTTTGTGGTGATTTTACATACCCATGTGGAATATGGAGAGAAAAGAGCAACATTTCCATAAATCTTGCAAAGTCGCTTATAAAATGAAACAGTCAGAGGCATTTAGGGGATACGGTGAACCACACGCCGGATTTATGTTGTCTCTGAGAAATGTAGAAGCATCAGAATTCATAATCCATTAAATAAGCCAAAGCAAACCATATACAGTGGGCTACATCACTGACAAGCTATGAATTCCTTCCAAAGGAAAGGATGTGTCTTGGTCAGTCAGCAATGTGAGCACCATGCCTGGCACAAGGTAGACTGTGCCTGATGTGTTTATAAAAATATAAAGAGAGATAATATGTTCTATGGAGGTGTGGTGAGGTGTGGGGGAAGGGGATGTCTCAGCGGGCCCATGCTGAGGTATAGTATAGAATAGAGTTTATTCAGGGCATGGGGCGGGGAGTTACGAGGGTAGTAGAGGCAGAGAAAGGGAGAGAGAGAGAGAGAGAGAGAGAGAGAGAGAGAGAGAGAGAGAGAGAGAGAGAGAGAAGAGAAGAGAAGACTTAGAGGCCAGCTATGAACATGTGGAGAGAGGGGAAAGGGAATGGGGAAGGGAGGGGAGAAGGGAAGAGCCCAAGAGGGCAAGAGAGAAGCAAGAGAGCAAGAGAAGCAAGAGAGCAAGAGAGGGAGGAGGGGGCAAGCAGCCCCTTTTATAGTGGGTCAGGCCTACCTGGCTGTTGCCAGGCAACTGTGGGGTGGAGTTTAGACAGAATGCTACCATTACCTCCACTCTGGGGTGGAAAAAACTATGATATTTCTCTTCGTTGACTAATTAATGTACATGTAAACATATTAACCAGCCAAGGAAAGCACACATAGGCAGAAGGACCAACGCAGAGCATGGTTTCTGATTAATGGCAATTTCTGACTTTATGTCACACTGCCTGGTCTACTCTTTCACAGGATAGACAGATATTTCTGGTTTCTGTTCCATTGTCAAAGTTTCACTAAGGATTCCTCATGCTCGTCTTGAGTTGCCACGAAAGAGACTGAATACACAGCCTCGTGGGCATCTCCACATAGCCTCTGCAGTTGGAAATGATGAAACTGCTCCACTTTGAAAAGAACAGAGTCACACAGATTATACCAACAAGCTAACAGGAAGTTGTACTATAAAATGAATATGTTTTATGTTTAGGAAATCAATGGAAATTTTAGAGCTTTCAAAGAGATAGTTCCTAAAATGTGACCCCCTTGTCAAAAGAAAACAACAAAAATTCATATCTTCATGCTTTCAAAAACCATTTGAAAGTTTAATATTGGGTCTACTCAGGCACTTGTAACAAACCAAAGCATCTAGCTTATGAGATAACATTCCCCTGTGCTGTGATGTGCAGCTGCTAGGATTCCCTACATTGATTACCATGATGCTCTGTAGGGTGTTTCCTAGTCTTTATTTATTGGTATGTGTTTCCAAATGTTGGTAACTGTAATACCATGTATTCTTTTTTTCCAGCATCCATGTAGCACACAGAAGAGAGCTAGGAGAACTCACAGTTATCCATGCTCTTACCGGGTGGTTACCTGAAGTCATCCCTCTTCAGTAGGTTTTTCAAAAAAATATTAATTTATGTATTTATTATCCATCCATCCATCCATCTATCTATCTATCTATCTATCTATCTATCTATCTATCTATCTATCTATCTATCAGTCTATCTATTGGGTGTAGGGAGTGGTGTGCCAAGGTATACATGTGGAAGTCAGAGGACAGTGTATGGGTTCCAGGGTTCAAATTCAGATCAACAGGGGTAGCAACAAGCACCATTTACACGCTTGGCTATCTCGTCAACCTTTCTTCAGTAGACTTAAAGACTAAGTTGCTCATTTTTTTTTCTTTCTAACATTTTTTTTTATAAGATGTTCTTTAAGATGACTTCAAGAATGGTCATGTTTTACAAAATGTTTGGGAGCACAGCATTTTATAATATCATTTAAAATGCCTTGTTGAGTTTTAGGGTCAGTTATTCTTCCTTATATAGCAGAACAATACACTAGATTCCTTGTTGAATCAAGGACAGACTAATCATAAAACAGGCAATCAAGTAATATCTGTTATGCCCCCAGCACACAGAAGGCAAGTCAGTCTGCTATGTGGTACAGACAAACCTTTCTTCAACTACAGTTCTTGCAGCACAACTCAATATGCCAATGAGTCACAGATGCTGGAGTTGGAAGTGCATGATAACTGGACAGCCCTGCTCTGTGGGGTATCCTCACATGCACCACAGGAGTCTGGTCCCATACCCTCCTGCAGTGACACAACTCCATTCTCCAGTCTCACGCCTTAGTAGACCCTATCAGTCCTGGACTCAAAGCTCAGCCCCTCCTTTTCTGTAGGAAGCATAGCTTTTGGGCCTATCGTTCATGCATATTGGGAGACATCCAATTACTTAAATAGCTAGTTCTGAACCTAAGCTTGTACATCCTCTTCAGGAAAGAATAGTGTATTGATAGGGAAGAGGCAAAACAAAGGAAAAAGACTGAGTTGCAGCAGGTGGCAGTCTTGGGAAGACAAGTATATATCCTCGCTTGGGAGGACATTAATACAGCTTGCTGTGTAGGCCATTCTGATGTGGCTTGGTGCCTCATTCAGTCCACAGTTGTCTTCAGCTGTCATTCCTTGTCTGCTGTGCTTAGCAGTGGCTCCGAATAACTGTCATAGAGCACGTCCTCAGTCAGTATATGTGAGCTGAGTTAGTAATTTGTATTTTCAAAGTGTTCCTAAAAAAGGTGCAACAAGGAAGCATGCACTTTCCCCTATCCCTGAAACTGATGTTTACACTGACTTCAAACGATTAGTTGAAATTAATGTACCTGATTAATTAGTGTGGGAAAAATCAACTCAGAACAGACAAAATAAGAAAGTGGATTAGAAAAAGTATAATCCCCCAAAAGTGTTTGACATGCTAGTGAATTCTAGAGCAGGAATTGGAGAGGAGCTAGGGCTAAAGGCTTTTGATAGCATATTTAAAAAGTCTCATGTCATCTTTAGAGGGGGAGCATATCCCTGGAAAATCCTATTCAGGAGGATGCCTTCATGCACATAGAGCATATACACATGCATAGCATATACAGCATATATGTATAGCATATAATCACATATAGCATATGAACACATGTATATATCTCACATATCATGCATTTAGCATACCTGTCCCCTCTGCCAGCTTGACTTATCTACTAGTTTTGGTCTCTGTATCATCAAAGTCTTGTACATAGTAGGAATGCAATAAAAACATAGTCAGTGAATAATATTTCTAATGAAAAATTAAGGTAACAATTGAAATTAGTCTTAGGAACTAAGAAGATAACATCTTGACATCGGGTAGAAAACCATTATCTGGAGATTAACACAAATGTATTTCCTCTAAGTTCAGCGTATACGGACAGAGTTTGGGAGCTCTTGAAGGAAATACTGCCTGAGTTTAAGCTCACGGAAGAGCCCAGTTCTGAAAGCAAAATCACAATGATGGACAACAAACTGAAGGAAGCCATGAAAGAGAACAAGGACAGTAAGGAGGTCAAAGACGGCAAGGACGGCAAGGACGGCAAGGACGTCAAAGATGGCAAGGACAGCAAGGACATCAAGGACATCAAGGACGGCAAGGACATCAAGGATGGCAAGGAAGTGAAGGACTTCAAAGCAGAAGCCTCCCTTACAACCCTGAAGGCCCCTGAGAAAGGCGACAGAGCTGCAAAGGGTAAGGCATCGAAAGTCATTCGACAGGCCAAGGCAGAGAGATGCTATATAGCCCCTGTTGAGGCTAATGATATTTTGTTGTTGTTGTTGTTGTTGTTGTTGTTGTTGTTGTTTGATGTTGCTACCATGTCTTTACTGTCCTTTAGATTTTAGAACTCTCAATGTGGCTTGTACCTCCCTTTTAGTAAATAGCACAGGCAGTTCTCAATTTTGCTCATATTAAATTACTGCTGTATTAGGAGACAAGATACTGAAGTCTAAATCACTATTAGAATGTCTTTCTCATACTTATATGTAGAGTGGGATGGAGCCACACAACAAAAGTAAAAAACTTACCTTGTTGTTTTTAGAGAATGTGATATGAGCATGGGTTACGTAAATTAAAAATTTAAGATGGAGGTTCGAATATGAAGAAAACTAATTTCAAATTATATTTTACAAAATACACAGTCATTTCTATTTTCAAGAGAAAAAGTTGATCGAATAATTTATTCTGTGTTTACTGAACTATCTTCTAACTATGTATATGAAGAATCTGCTAATGAAGTAGAATTAAATCTACTAAAAATATTCAGATTTTTCTGTATATTTTGGTAGTATCTAAAAGATTCCTTCAAATATTAATGCTTTAGAAAGTATTAACATTTTGTCAAAATTATTCTTTATGAAGATTGTTTCTAACCTGGGAGGGAGAAACAGGAAGATCTTAAGTTGTAGTCAGCCTGGATAATCATGTGAGCTACTGAGAGACCCTGTCTTAAGGATCCAGAGATTATAACACAATGGTGTGATACTTGCCTAGCATAGGCAATGCCTTAGGTTTGATTTCCCAGCTCTGCAAAAGCAAAATAACTAAGAGACCATATCTGCTAGTGTTTCTTACCATGTAGTATACAGAAAACTTTACTTCAGATCTTCAAAAATCTATCAAGGTCAGCTGTGCAATGAAAATAAGCAAAGAAATAATGAATGGATTATTTTTTTAGTATATTCCCAATTAATTTTCTTCTAGAAGCCCTTTTGCTGTCTCATAAATTAACACTCAGGCGTCCAACCGTCAATATTCATCTAAATACGCTCTTTGCTGATAAAAGTCCTGTGAGTTTTTGGGGAGTTGGTGATAATCTTGGGAAGCAGGAACAGCTGTGGAGGAAGCCACCTTGTGAGCCTGATGATGTAATGGGGAACCCTGACTAACAAAAGGAAGCTGCGCTAACCCGAAGCTAAAAACAGGAACTTTGGAGGGAAATACAGGAAGCAATGGCAGTCAAAGGAAGAGGGCTGAGGCCTGAGCCTGGGCAGCAGAGGAGAACACAGGTGCAGATGCCAGGAAACACATGGAGCATGACGGGATATCGGAGAGCAGGGTGTGGGATGTATTCAGACAAAGCAGAGTGAGAGGGTGACTGGTTTAAGACGAGCTGGCTATAAACAGGCAGGAGTGACCAACTGAGTGTTCTAGATCACGTTTGGAGTCCCGGCTTCAGTGTAAGCATTACTGACAGGCAGTGAAGAGTTTCCAAGGGAATCAAGATGGAATTTGCTTTTTCAAAAGATAGTTTTAGCCACAACTGACAAGAATATTTTGGGAGATTTGAGAGAGGATTAGCGAGGAAATTGTGGGAAAATGCAGAGAAAAACAGTTTGGAGACTGTGGGGCCAACTCATGTTAGACAAAGTGGCATCTTGAGATACAGAAAGTTGAGAGACCCAGTAATATGACTGTTTTAAAACTAAAAACGAAAAAGGAAACTAATTATAAAATAGCAGAACTTGGTTTGGGTAAGTTATGCAATTCTGAGTTGTTCAAACTGGATCCACAGTAAGGTCTACAAGAAGGCACCACAGAATGATCTTGGTCATATTTAATCTGAAATGCCTTGAACATGATCACATGAACTTTTAGTCTCAAACTGGCAATGGGCATTTAGGAGGCTTTCAAAGATACACAGTGGGTGATATTTCCCAAAAAAGATAGCATGGCCTAAGACGGTAGGCACTGAACCTGGAGACTGTAACTATCTGAGAACTGGTACCAATGACAGACTGAGGAGGCAGAGCCATAAGTGGCCAGAGATGTGGGGTAAAGAACACATGAGTGTCCTGGCATTAAAATCAAGGGGGTGGGGTGGAGAGTTTCTCCAAGAAAGAGAAACACAGTATAGGATACTATAGAGAGATGAACTGTGATGTGAACTTCAGTTCCTCCATCAGATGTTGGAGGCCAATAGATCCTGGGATTGGTGCACATGGAAAGCCGTGGAAGAGAGTTAAGGGGACAGAAAGAAATAAAATCTGCAGACAACTCTGTGAGAAACTTGGCCTTGAGAAACAGCAGTCATAACTCAGAAGCTGATAGTGATTAATGTGTCACATCCAGACTATATAATTGTTAATCCAATGAGGGAGTACACAACAGTTCTGTAGGGTAGCCCACCAGAGGGATGCGGATCCAGCTTTTCCTCCTCTCTCAGGAAGCTGACACCACCACTGTCATTTAAGATGGACCTTCCCAGTCACTGGGTACAACTGTTGAATTTTCCTTACCCTGGGGATGGCTTCTCTGATCTAACGGGCAGGCACAGGTCATTGGGGGCCACAAGGCAAACCTACACACACGGATACAGGTGTAGGTAAGTAGATGAGCCTGGTTTGGAAGAGGATGAGAATTCCTGACAAAAGATTTGAATATTCTCTGTTTGTAGGAAGCCTCATCATGAGCTGAGAGTGAGGTTGAGCTGGAACATAGAGACTTGCTGGGAATTTAAAAGCAGTGTGGTGAGGTTTGTGGAACTAGGTAGGGAAAAGTAGCATCTAGAAGCACACAGATGTCAAGCTGTTTGTAATGGGTTCCAAAACCATGCAATTAAATGACAGATAACATGGTAACCTAGTGGTAAACATTTAAAAGAGTCGAATTGTTTTTCTATGTACATGTTTTTATGAGATATATTATAAATCAAATTCCAAATAGGAATTGGAGAGCAAAGTTCAGTTTTAAAATTGTAAATGGAATAACATATTGCTACACAAAATCGCTTAAATTAAGTTGATATATATACAAAATAAAGGTTTTGTTAATCTAGCTTTTAATACTTAAATTTCTTAGTTTGATATCTCAGTCTATATTTAAAGTTATACTCATGTTTGCTTTTATGTCTAACATACATTTAAAGAATACTTCAGGCTCTATGAGGCAGGTTTATTTTCAATGCTAAGGGACATCATAAGTCGTTTAGGTAATAATCTTTAATAATTGTAAATCTTTTTAAAGAAGTGAACAGGAGACCAGTGAGGTTTATAAATTTAGCAGTTGATACAGAGAATCTAAACTCATATTCTGAATTGAAGGAATTTATTAGGCAAGAAAAGAAATCTTGACTTTTTTTTTAATTAAAAGAGACAGTCGTTCATAGAACTGTGTTCCTGAGCTGAGTGAGAATTCAAATGGCGAGGACAGCTCAGTAAATGGTTTATTGCACAAGCCATACTGAAAATAGGTGGTTGGTTGATGGGTATGGTTGGATTTCAACTTCACTAAAGGATATCTTACTGAAAGAAAATGGTGTTTTCTTGAACTCAAGGCCCTAAGTAGAGAAGACTGAGAAGGCCCTGCATAGATAGGACTAAATGTTCAATGTGTACTTTCCTGGTTTTGTTTGTTTGTTAGTTTCCATTTTTAAAGTGAGAAAATTAGCCTAGCATTGTGATTATATATAAATAAAATATACCCACGTGGCTGAAGAGGTGACCTCTTGGTTAAGAGCATTTTCTACAAAGCATTAGGATCTGAATCTGGATTCCCAGGTATCTACATAGAGAGCATGGGGCTACCAGTGTCACCCCAGTGCTGTTGGGGCCAGAGACAAGAGGATTTATGGAGTTTACTAGCCAATAAGTCTAGCTGAAGCAAGGGCCCCAGATTCAGTGGGGGGAGACTATGTCTCAAGGGAAAGGGGAGAAACTAGGAGAAGGACACCCACATTCCTTTGTGCCTCTGGGTGAGCATATGCACCACAGATGCCTGTACATACATACACACAAGCATGCATTCAAGTCACTAGCTGTATACAACATAAAACTATGTATAGTAGTTTAGTTTTGATGCATATAATACTTACTAATTCTGCCCAGATTTTACAGCCCATGTTAATTTTTAGGATTGTTGTCTCTTGCCTTACTGTGATATTTCTAATCAGAGGAGATTACATTTTGGGAGACATTAAGGCTATAGTTTTACATGTGAGTGTTATTGCTTTGCCTTCTTTAGGACACACTGGCTGAATATGTAGCACGCTCTGGGGTTTTCTAAATAAAAGATTTACTATGTTTTTTTAATATGTCAGAGAAAGCAGATGCAAAAGACCTTGGGAAGAAGAATAAGAAGGATGGAGAGAAGGAGAAGGAAAGATTCAAATTTTCACTCCATGGTTCGAGACCCTCATCAGATGTTCAGTACTCTATGCAGTCCTTGTCAGATTGTAAGCTCTCAGTCTCTTACAGTAACTATCTTAGTCGCTGCCTAAGCTGATGGAAAATGGGTGGGACATAGACATGGTACATTTTCTCTTTTGAAGTATTTAAGTAAGCACATTCAAGTTTTTCCTCAAACATCGGTCCTTTGTGTAACTGATGGGTGCATGCTAGAGATGAAAACAGGAGCGAGATTGCCCTTTAAATAGGACCAAATGCTGCTAAATGCTGCTTTCCCCCTTTTCCCTGTGAAAGTAGAAGCAATAATACATTTCCCTCCCCTGCCTCAGAACTCATTATTAAATTCAGCATGGTAGCGCACACCTTTAATCCCAGCACTCTAGAGGCAGAGGTAGGTAGATTTCTGAGTTTGAGGCCAGCCTGGTCTACAGAGTGAGTTCCAGACCATCAGAGGCTATGTGGTGAGACTGTGTCTCAAAAAAAAAAAAAAAAAAGAAAAAAAAAAAAAAAAGAAAAAAAAAATCCAATGAAAAAACCAAGGAGGTTAAGAATGAACAGGATATGACTCAGGTTTGGGATGTAAGCGCTGCCTAAAGTCACCCTGAGTGTGAGTACCAGGCTAGGGAAGGAGTCCCTTTAAAGCCAGGTTCTAGATATGCACACTACCACAGCAGCATTTAAGAGTTCTCAGAATTAAGAATTAAAATCCAAACCATTTATCTGATTGCATATTACACTTCAGCTTGCTTATGAAGAGTGTTTGAACTCTTAAAAGTGCCTAAGATAGAACACTGGGTTCTACTGAGCTCCTCAGGGCGAGTCTTATCTGACATAAATAATAGTCTGCAGACCTCCTCCCCCTATGCAGGTGATTTGAAGTGGATTTTGAAGGTACATTTTCTTCCACCAGCTGCTTTCATTTTAGTGTTAGGAGTTAGGAGTATTCAAAAGATAGCTGACTTGTAGACCCAGTTCCTATGGGAAAGAATGATTCCATTTTTATATTATTTGCATTCAATTTGACAATAGAAGTATAATATGCTTTAGCTAGCTCTAGGAAGGCATGGGAAATTTAATATAAAAGATCTATGTTTTATTAATTTTCTGAAGTTAATGTTTAACACAGCAGTAATTAAAATAAAAAGACGTTCATAGTTTTAAAGTTCTATAAAGATGGTAAAGAAGGGGAACAGAAGCTGTATAAATATTTATGCATGTTTTTCATCTGGTATGTGCTTACATTTCTATAATATCTACTGCAATCTACTACATGCTAATAACTATGTGACATTTAAAGGTCTCCCACCACAGTTTGTTATAGTCAAAGTAAATGTGTCCATGAATGTAGCCTATAAATGATTCAAACAGTATATTTAATTTTTTTCCAATTCAGGTGAAGTTAAGACTATTATGAGTATCCAGAATTCTTCCAAACAGTATTTAATGAAAATATTGGCCTGTCCTAGAGTTCTGACACCTTTAGCCATGTGGATTCTCAAGATTTTTACCAGCAGAAGTGGAAAAACGGGTGAAATGGTTACAGCTGAGATCTTTAAGGGCCAAACTCATTGATAATAGGTCATTTTTGTTTACATTGCAGTACAACTGCAGTTGGCCATACCTAAGAGGCTTGGAGAGACAGTTTGGCTAAGTGTTGTAGAGGAAGAGGGCGCTCTCTGGTGGACAGTAGCTAACCTTCGTCAAAGTTGACTTCCCTGAACACTGGATCCTCTTTTCATCCTTTTTCCACAACTATGTAGTCATACTTTACAAAATTATGACCCAAATTATCCAGTAACTGCACCTAGTTCTGGGTCCAAGAACTTTAGCGTGTGCACTTGCACACATTTATATACACCCACACCTCATATCTTATCCATTGTTAAAGATAGTCTAATGGGAACTCTGCAATGTGTTTTCATTCATAAAAGGAAACAAGAGAGTGAATTGTAGTCACTGGCCACTACTGACCATAAAATTCTTTTGAGACAGCCCTTTGTAGACCTTTGTCCCCACAGATGGGAAGTCCTCTGGCATGGGCTGTGGTATTTTGGAACAACTCCAGATGAGTTGGAAGTGGGTTTGCAAGTCCAGGAAGTTGGACTTCAGGGTTCACTCTTTTAACCACTGCATTATCTTTCCCCTCAAAACCTGTTGATAGTGCCACCTTTAAATGTTGAACAATTTCCTGAATTAAATTTGAAACGTAATTTATAAAGAAACTTGGATTCAGATTGTGACATTAATGAAAAACACCCAGATTTTAATATATGAACAAATCAGTCCTTCTAATATCTGACAAAGAAGCTACCATAAATATTAGATATTGAAATTTTGACACAAACTTTTACATTGCCTACAGGATAACTTACATTTTGTAACTTAGCAAGAGTCTTGAGATATCTTGCAAAAGAGCCAAACACAGTAAGACTAGAATATGATTTTGTGAGATTATAAGGACGGCATTTCTGAGTATGAGAGAGGCTGCCAACATTTGTAATTTTCTCTCACTGATTCAGAACAAGTTTATGCTGTATATCCTCAGATGTTTTGAAAGTTATTTTAGCCTCTGTTCGTGCTGTAACCCATGAAACATGAGCAGGAATAATATAACTCACTTCCAGCTTGATCATGAGATGCTCCCATATACAATTCTCCCTTTGCTGTCCTGGCACTGTCGAGAGCATAGTCATGGGTGGGAAAAATGGGAAGCCATGAAAATCTATGTGGAGATTTCCTTGTGGGTCTGTAATGTCCACTTCAGACTATATGGAAACAAAAGGAAACTAACAACATTTGTAAAGTTGTCTGAATCTTAGTGATTATTATAGCAGCTGGAAACATTTAGTGATACAGAAAATGTTGCCAAGGTTAGAGTGCCTGTTACAAGGTGAAAATATGCGGGCCTTGCTTAGCAGTAGGGTAGCTGGAAATGAGGAAGGAAGTATCTCAAGCTTGACATCGGCCAAGACCTAAACATTTATCACAGCAAAACTGGAAGCTGTTACACGTTGGAAAGTGGTTATGTGGTTGGGGATTTTATATTTCAAAAATACACGGCAGAGTTGCACACAGTGTTCATTTATAATATTTACTCTTAACAAGGCACTGCAAATAAAAGACAAGCCAGGCAAGAACAGTCTGTATTCCAAAAACGTATTAACAACAAACAAACAAAAAAACCACAGAGAAATGTTAGCAATCAAAGGTTAAGAAGAAGGCTACTTCTTGACCACAAAAAACTTGACCTAAAAATTTAAGATGACCATGATTTTGATCCACATGTATTATATACCTGTGTGGTACACATGCGTTGTTCATCCTCCCTCTCACTGGCCAACCCTTGCTTCCCTCTGGCTGGCTTCCATTCTTTGTCTAAATTGTCCTTCTCCTTTTATGGCATATATGTTCCTTTATCCTCTTTTGTACCTACCTCTTAATATGTCTCTTTCTCCTTATCATTATCTCCTTCCTAACTTTACAACACACACATAATATCAAGCTAAGAAATTATAAGCCTGCTATCAAAATTCCTCTGTTGCTGAGCTTTGCATCATATTATGGAATTACAAACACCTTCTGGCGGAAAGTGACCCGAAGAGCCTTCTGGTCAACCTTGTTTTCTGCTAACGCTATAGTGAATAATCAATAATAAGGAGTTACCAGAAAGACTAGACATCCTTTCCCACTCACTTCTCACATTTGCATGTTTCAACCATGCATTGTGGATACATTTTTTAACCTATCTTCAATTTAGTTTTCTTACCTGAAAAATGGTGACATACAGTTTATTTCATAGCCCTTGTATGAGAACTGACTCGTGTAATATACATTTGACTCATAGGAAGCAGTCAATGGAAGTTAGCCACTCTAACAAACTGAATATCACATCTAAAGAAAGATTTATACCCTTCAACAAGTGTTCCAGGGACTTGTAGTAATTTTGTAATGATTTGTAGTTCATCTATTGGTAAGTCAATGTTCCAGGCTGAACTTGTTATAATTTGTTACATATTAAAACACTACAATTTAACAGAGAATGGATCAATGATAAAAGTGATATTTAAGTAATTCTACATATTTTACAGCAGAGCTTTCTGGTATGTGCTCATAGAAAGCACAAAGAGCCTCATTCTATGTGCAATGAGATATTTAAATCATAGCAATATGGCAAAAACCTCTAGGCAAGAAAAAGCAATTGAGATGGCAGTTTTAGCAAGGAGGAGACTCATAAATACCTAGAAATATTTTAAGGCCATTTTAAAAGTTAGGATTTTAAATGTCATCTATTCATATCAAAGTGGGTCTTGTTTTCCTCCCTCCCCTTAAATTAGTCAATTATCAAGGATGCTGGAATACAGGGCTTTTTCAACATCTAGAAAGTTAGATAACAAAATCACATGGTTTCTGTCATGAGTTGTGATATCATGATATTATGAGACCCTTAGAGTCAAATATTTACCTTTAGGATATTCCAATGGTGTTTGGGTTTATATCTTAAAAAAAAAAAAAAGAAGAAGAAGAAGAAGAAGAAGAAGAAGAAGAAGAAGAAGAAGAAGAAGAAGAAGAAGAAGAAGAAGAAGAAGAAGAAGAAGAAGAAGAAGGAGAAGAAGAAGAAGGAGAAGAAGAAGGAGAAGAAGAAGAAGGCGGCAATGTAATGTTCCTTGTAAATTAAATAGAACCATAATAGCGATAATGGCTACCTATTGATTATCTGAGACTCATTATAAATAATTTTTACTGTTTGTGGGATAATACACTGTTTAGAAGTTTTTGAAAATTATTAACCTCCTCTATTCCCAGACACTTAGTTTGTGATAGGGAGACCATGGAGTGTACAGTGTTATCCTGACATATACAGCAGGTTTCAGGCCAGCTTTGTTTTAGCACCTTGTCACATGACATAAAACAAAAGGAAATTGTTTCAGGAAGGACTTCAGAGGTTACAGTGTTCAATTTTCAGTGATAGAGTATAATTTAGGCCAAAATACTTTTATACATAAAGATGTTAATATCAAAACTGAGAAGGAAGGGAATGTGGTGGATGATTTTATGTTTCCACTGAGCCATGTGGTACTCTGAAATCTGGGGAAACACTGTGTGAAGATGCTTTTTTGGATGGTATTAATACTCAGCTCAGTAGGCGGAGTGAAGCAGCTTATACTGTCTCCTGTGAGCAAACTCCATCCAATTGGTAACTGCTGGATATGAAAAGGCATACCCTCCTCTTACCTGAGTGTCTATAGGCTCAGACCAAAACACTGACTTTTCTTGAGACTGCAGTCTGTACATCTTCAGTTGGGAATAACCCATTGCTTCTCCTGGGTCTCCCCCAGCTAGCTGGCTCACCCTGCAGAGTGGACACTCATTACATGGACCGACTCCTAGTAACCACCCTATTTCCATTTTGAGTCTATTTCTCAGTGAGACAGGGTTCATGCAGATGTTGGTACCATGACACAACATGCTGGTATAACAAATATTGAAAAATTAGGGAGATGATTTTGAACTGATTGATATGTGGATGCCAGGGAGAGTTTAAGATTCAGACTTAAAAAGTCCTGAGTGGTTCTGAAGGGCTGGTTGGTAAGAGTTACATATATGAGGGATGCTGAGGGGGAAAGTCCTAGCTGGAAACAAGGAAAATATGATTGGAAATTTGAAGAAGTCCCTGCTGCAAACCGGAAAGGGGGCTTGCCAGAAGTGTAGTGTTTTGTAGAAGCAAAAACTTGTTAGCAATGATACTGGATATTTAGCGGAGGTGGTTTCTCAGCACAGCATTGGGCATGAGGGTTAACTTCCTTACCATGAGTAGTAAAATATGAGAGAAAGAAGGTGAATGGAAGAAACTGTAAGCTAGAAAGCAATAAAAATATGAAGATCAGAAAACTATTCAGTCTAACCTTATCCTAAAACAAGGAAGCTTGTAAAGGAATGCCAAGGGTATAGCTTGAAATCACCCATATGGAAGTTACCCACCATGAAGCTAATCAGTCAGGTCCACAAAGGCTAGGGATAGAAATGGCATTATTCACACAGAGGCCACTTTAGAGGAGACACAGATGGGATAAAGGAGGGCTGTGGGTCTATAATTCTACAGAATAGGACCATGGTGCTATTTGGCTATGAATGTGAATATGCAGGTAAGTCCCCAAGGTGATCCAGAGGCAATCAGGACTGCATTTCACCACCCTCCCAGGCTGTTTTCAGTTCATTTATAGAGGGTGGGCCATGCTTCCTGTTTTCAGTAACCCATAGTACCCATGCAAAGAGCCAGATGGGCCTCTTTGCAAGGACTGTTTATAGGTGAAGCCACTGCAAAATGTTCTTACAGGTTGTCTGGCCAAAGTCAATAAGGTAGAGCCACCACTAAGGGCTGAAGGGAATAGTGGGCTCATCAAGGTGAGACTCCAGACCAAGAGGGAAATATTCTCAAGCCTAAGATACAATGGCATTTGCTTTGCTAAGCTTTTATGCTGATGTGGGTGTCTACCCTATTCTTTGCTTGTATCTCCACTGTAATATGGAGTCATATTTCTTGCTCAGGGTCACAGGCTCATAGCTTTGTAAGAACCCTAGGAAAAAATGTTCAGTTTTCTTTATAGGTAAATAAATTTTCAACGTGTACATGTCAATAAAACAAACATAAAGAATTGGAGGAAGAAGTTTTGCCTCAAGATGAGTCATGTCTTACTGGGGGGGACTGAGATGTTTCAGTGAGATTTTGGACTTGGTCCTGAGGTTGAACTGAGTGAAAGCTCTTGGTTCTGTTGGTCTGGGCTGAAAGTAGGTTATGTATGTGGATGGTATATACAGTTTATGGAGGAGCAGAATATTATGGAAGAGATTGTTTCTCTCTTAAATTTATATATTGAAACCCTGAACTCTAATGTATTTGGGGAGATTTTTTTTTTAAAAGGGCAGTAGTTAAGGCTAAGTCATTATAAAAAAAGGAAAAGATAACAGATATATCTTCCCTCTTTCTCTCTTTCATTTCCTTCCCTTTCTCCTTCTCTTCCCTTTGCCTCTCCTCCTCTCTTCTTTTTCATATCTCCCATGAGAGTTCATAGTGAGAAAGTAACTGTCTACATTTGTGTCAACGAGAATTGTTCACAGTTTAATATATGTTTATTTTCCAGGTTCCTCAGCAATACAGTCCCCTCAGATGGTTGTATATGCCACCTTTACACCACTCTATTTGTTTGAAAACAAGATCTTTACATTAGAGAAGATGGTAAGAATTCAAACCAAAGATAAATATCCTTATGGGTGGTGGTATATAGGGACATATTCCTTGGCTTAGACTAAGGAGCTGGAACACTTCAAAATGTCTCCGTTGTTCATAGTACTATCTAATTATATAAAGGTAAAATGCAATCACATTTTATTTTAAAATATTTTTCTATTATATACAAAGATAAAGGATAAAGATAAAGGAACTACATGCATTTCAGTGAAATTTGTATACATTGTACCTGATTAGTAATTGCTTTTCAGCAACTCAAGTGGACATATATTCTTTTACTTTATATAATTTTTAAAAAATTTATTTATTTTATGTATGTGAGTACACTGTCGCTCTCTTCAGATGCACCAGAAGAGGTTATTGGATCCTACTATAGATGGTTGTCAGCCACCATGTGGTTGCTGGGATTTGAACTCAGCATCTCTGGGAGAACAACCAGTGCTTTTAACTGCTGAGCCATCTCTGCGGCACCATATATTCTTAAAGTGGGATGATATACCTAAATTTGCACTCAGTTTGGGAAGCAACTGCCATGGTCTTCTTGCATCATAAAGTAATGCAGAATAAATACTTTTTGCTTTTAAACAATAAATTTAATCAAGAATAGAAAATTTAGTAAGTATAGCCAAAGGCAATATAGCTAAATTATGCATAGTGTAAACATTTAGGCCTAGGCACTGCTGGTATATACTCTTTGGTCTCCTTCCTGTGCACATATTCTGTCTTGTGCTCTATACCTTTGCTCAGAGTGGAATCCTATTTTACAATCTGTTCGGAGGCCAGATTTTTGTTTAACAGGATTATTTATGTTTTCCCATGGCATTACTTTTTAATTAACATGTTTAGTGATTACATGATATTTCTGGAATTCCACAATTTTGAGCCATTTCTTTGGTTCTGGGGGCAAATAAAGTAAATGCTCTCCTTTCATAATGATAAAATCTACCTATCTAGTTTATTTAGACCATTGTAATACGTTGAGGGCTTGTTCAATCCTGGCCTCTGTGGGGACTTTAGACCCCCAGCACCTTACCACTGGGGTTCTACATGCTCTACAGTTGCTACGTTAAAATAGCAATATTTTGAAAGTAGTGGAGGGATAAAGGGTACACTGGTACAATTGCACATTATGTCATTGTGTCAGAGTTGAACTTTAAAACTTTAATGAAGATTAGCTTGATAAGTAAATATCCCAGTAGTGTCACATGGCCACATGTGTCACTCTCTTCCTTTAGATTAGCCTAGGAGCCGAATACCATCATCCCAGAATCTACTATTACTAGCAAACGTCCACCACACATCAGCCGTAACATTATATATATTATGTAACTAGGACACATGCCTTAGCATGTACACAATAGGAACAGAGGCAGTCTCTGCCACTTTTAATCCAAATTAAAGAGCGGCAGCAGTGGCTGAATAGCAGGATCAGAAATATTCATGCTGTCTTGATATCGGCAGCTCCCTACAATCCAAGTCTGTGCCCAAATCTTTCTCAAGCCAAGCCTTCTGCTGACTTTCGGGTTCCCCTCCTCTTCCCTGATGTTCTTTAAGCTCTCTCTGTCATGAGGACCATCTCAGATGCTCTACATGGTGATAACTCAGGGTATGGCCCGCTGAAGGAGATCAGTCATGTTTTGTAGCATAGCACGCTTCTATTCCGGAGATACTCAAACTGGTTATTAAAGTGTTACCCTCAATACACATCAACCCCTGTGTTATAATACACATATGCTAGGTAATGTGCTCTGCTCGCTCTGTATAGAGATGATTATTACAGTCCAAGATCTTTACCACAGAGCTCAGAGAACAGAAGTAAGCAGAAAACAACAATTAACAAACTGTTACAACAGAGAATATATAAGGTACCTAGATAAACAGTGGTTGTTGGAGAAATGGCAGAAATAAATACCTATATGAATGAGGGGGGAACCAAACAATCAGTGGGGGAGGGGAGACAGGACACAAACCATAAACCTCTTTCTCTAGTGAGCAGCCAGGGAGGTCTTTCTAAATGAAACTCTGTTTAACCTGAGGAGTAAGAAGTTATGCTAGTTAATAACAAAGTGTGTTCAAAGCAGAGAGAAGTTTATCTTAGAAAGTCTGGAGGCAAGGAGACCACATATTCTCTGTGTTAGGGAACTAACTGAGACTGAGTTAATTGTAGAGAATTTTCATAAGCAATTCAAGTTATAATCAGGATATAATAAAGAACATAAATATACTATTTTAATCATAAATCCATAAGAAATTATTTCTTCTCTATTGGAATTTTGTAAAATGGAGTACACTAAACTTATAGCCCCAAAGAATGTTAAGATCAACACATGTAGTTAACAGCTTGCTTTTAGTTAAGAAGCAACGAAGACTACAGGAGAATAGAGCAAATTATCACAGACTACCCTGTGTGATCCAGTACCCCTCCTCTCTGGCATCCTAAACAGCTCAGGTTGTATGTAAATAAGCTGACCCCACCTGTCAACTCTGGGCCTCTTCTTTTAAAGAGTTTGAAATAGAATTGGGGGAGGAGTAAATGGGTCTTGGAAAACAGAATTTCTAGCTTACATTTTTGCATGAATCATTCATCAGACATTAAGTACCTACTTAATCTTGAGGATACTACTCTAAATCCCTCTTTACCCCAATTCCTGTCTATGGACTTCTGAGACCTTTGGTGAGGCTTTTTACAGTCAAAATTTAACCAGAATTTATGGCATTACTTGATACACAAGCACTGCATAATATATTGAAAATAAAATATGAGAATTTGTCATTTTAAAATGTGTTCTGATAAATAAGGCCAGCCCTTTGGTAGATTAGTAACTGTGTAATATCTGCTTTGCACTTTATATTCTTAAGTTCCAAAAAGAAATTAGTTTTATAGTATAAGATAGTTATTATGAGAGAGAGAGAGGGGGGGGGGAGAGAGAGAGAGAGAGAGAGAGAGAGAAAGCACACAGAGAGTGCACAGAGAAAGATAAACAGAGATAGCAGTGTCTCTAAATTTTCTTATGTAAAATGTCTAGAATTTATTCTACTTTTAAGTATTACTTTGACCTGTGGCTTCATTTCAGAACATATTAAAATGTAACTCTTCCTGTAATGTTATTTTGGGACATCCTCTTATTGAATGACCTCAAATTCTCCCCTAAGTTTCCAGCGATTACTCTCAAGGGGTGACGTAGTTTCATTGAGGCTAACAGAATAAAGGTTGTAGGGAACCTTACTTTTTAGATGGTGTAGAAAAATTTTTGTTTTTAAGCTACTATATGAATTACAGGAATTTTTGAATTTTTTTTAGTAAATTGGCAAGAGACTGTAAGAAAAAAAAAAACACAGATAAAACACAGTTTCTCTCTTAGGCTACTTTTAAAAGCCAGAGTATCACTTTTCTCTTAAATTTGAATTAATTAGTATCTGTGTCACTATTATAAAAACTAATCATGTGAAATCCTTAGAAAGAAAATAGTTCCTAGAGGAACTGACTTTAGTGTAGTTGGTATTTTGTTATTTTTCTTAAATGTTAAAGGAATCTGTGGTGGTAGCGTAGATCAATTCAACTTTCTTTCTCTCTCTGTCTCTGTGTCTCTCTGTGTCTGTCTCTCTGTGTCTCTGTCTCTCTGTGTCTCTGTCTCTCTGTGCCTCTGTCTCTCTGTGTCTCTGTCTCTCTGTGTCTGTCTCTCTGTGTCTCTGTCTCTCTGTGTCTGTCTCTCTGTGTCTCTGTCTCTCTGTGTCTCTGTCTCTCTGTGTCTCTGTCTCTCTGTGTCTCTGTCTCTCTGTGTCTCTGTCTCTCTCCCCTCTCTTTTCTCTCCTCTCTCTCCTCTCTCTTTCTACAACATATTTCAGGCAGCAATTAGAGAGTAAAATTCTTTTGAAATAATGATCTGAATAATGGCTTCCGAGCTGAATGTCTGACTATGAGACATATCCATCAGGGCTGCTTCTGTCCCCACTGTCAATGTCTCCATTGTCTCCAATGATGGGGACTTCCAGAGGGAAAACCCACTGTTAAAAGATTACAGTTTATCATAGATAAGACCACTCTTGCCACCTCACAAGTCCTTAAGACATTTAAAAATTTTTTTAAAATGTTAAGTAACAATTGGTAGTGAGTTTATTTTTTTTTTTAATTTTTAGATAATCAGAACTTGTTTTATAGCTTCAACATAGAAAAACACCACCTACAGGTTTTATATTCTCAACTTAAGCCCAAGAATGGCCTAATTTCTTCCTTTTCAATAAGCAAACAGGGTATCAGGAAAACTTAAAGATGCAAAGAAATAGAAATGTTAGTATCATTCCTATTAAGGAATTAGGAACATGGTTGTTCCCCTTTTTCTGTATTGGCAAAAGTATTGTTATTAAATACAAGAGGCAATGAAAGATTTCAAATCCTCTTTCTATCTCTTAGGCGAATTCTGCAGAGAAACTTAGGGAATACGGTCTTTCTCACATCTGTAGCCATCCTGTGCTGGTGACCAGAAGTAGGTCTTGTCCCCTTGTGGCACCCCCCAAACCTCCTCCCTTACCTGCCTGGAAACTCATTCGCCATAAAAAGGAGACAGTGATAACTGACGAAGCTCAAGGTATGTGTCGTGTTGCCGTGCCGTCCGCCTGACCCTTCTCTGGGGCTTACCAGTCTCTGCCGTGGACTATGGTATGTGTTGAGGTAAACCATGCAGTCCTGCACCTAAGCTGCTAGACTCTTATGTCCAAATTATGAATTTAAAAAGTAAGGAATTATGCATACTATACTATGGGTTCAAAGTGTCCGTGGCTTCTGCTAGGGCTTATATATTTCTCTGTCTCCTTTCTGCTGGGTTTAATATATACTAAAAAACTAATAATAACAAGAAGAGACTTTCAATCTGAAGGATAATGCAGAATGATAGGGGAATTTACTACCTGTCTTATTTCTTTTTCTGTTCAACTTCAGGGTTCACTGTAGTGATGTGTGTAGCTCTCCTTTCTCACTGGGAATTTCTTACTTCTAAACTCACTTAACACTTGTGCATACCCAGTCCTCTCTCTACACACTGTTTTCTGGTTATTTATGTTATTTATGCTTCTGCTTTTCCTGTAGTCTCTGTGGGCCAGCTCACAGTTTTCCACATGTCCTAAGTGGTTTTCTGAGGAGGTTAATTAATGGCCACTATTTCTTTTTAGAGGAAGGTTTTACATGAAAAGTCAACTTTGCAGCAAATGCAAAGACTTGTGAAACTTTACCACTTCATATCATTGTTTCATGCACAGCCATAAAAGAAACTGTCTATAGACAAAAGAAAGCTGATATTAGCAAGATCTGTAAATTGTTTAATTTAACTGAAATGTCTCTGTTCATTCTTGCTTGCCTCTATTGAAATCCCGGAGTAAACATGTGCTCTAATTGGCACTGCCTTAGAATCTGAAGGATTCTGGCAGTGTGCGTCACACTTGCCAACTTTTCAGATGCTGCTCCGAAGAAGCCCGAGCAGTTTCTTGAGATTTCAAGTCCATTTTTGAATTATAGAATGGCTCCATTTACGATTCCAACAGAAACGTAAGTATGTGACTTTCTCACTGGTGCTTCTTCTTACCTTTGCATCTGTGATGTATGTGGTTAAAAAAAAAAAAATCACACTTAATGTGAAGAGTGTTTGAAGGACGTGGAAGCCAAATACATATGCATAGTCACACAACTATTAAAGGGGATGTCTTACAGACTGCAATTATATCATCTCATTTATTATCAAATACTGTGGTTTATATTTTTATGTATGAGTAGTAGAGAGTAAATGTTTGCTATCCCTCCAAAATGAAATGGGGAATTTCCAGCCCGTGGCTAGCTGGGTTTGTAAGGAATGATTTTTTTCAAGGTGGAATTGAGTTATATGGGGCTGTGATCCATTAACATCTGTCTGTGGGGAAACTCCATGAACTTTTAAACTTACTGATAACTGCCAGCCCCATCCCTCGCTGAGGAGCTATTGGCAGTTGATGGTTGAGGGAGAGTCATTTTTCTTTGTATGTGTGGACTCGGTTACATTGCCCATGTGGGTAGTCCCATAGCCACGCATATAGGCAGCTATTATTGGACTCAGTGAGTTCTTAAAAGAAGGAGGAGGAGGGGAAAAAAGAAGGGAAAAAGAAGAGGAGGAGGAAGAAGAGCAGGAGAAGGTGAAGGTGAAGGAGAAGGGAAGCCATAGACTATGAGGGAGAAATTTCTAGGTATAGTTGGAGGAGGGGAGCTGAGATAATTCCATGCATGTACGGAATTCCTAAAGAATAAAATAAATTTAAATTTGTGTGCCAGGAAGCAGCATGGTTCACCTCAGTAAGAACAGTGCTGGGGAAGGTTGTTGGCTGGCATTTTTGTGGGTTAGTGATTGTTAATTGAGAGACATTTTTGAGTTAAGTCACAAAATTATCTCTCCATTTGATATAAATTAGATCTTTGGGTTTCATCAGCCCAAACTGTATACAGCTGGTGGCCAAAGTCAGGATTTGTGTACAGTGGGATGAAGTCTCCCTTAAATATGCCCCCTTTGACCCAAGAGCATCAGTAGACAATCATAGAGTAGTCATTTGTAGAGCAAGGTAGCTGGACCGCACATACCCTAGGTTTTGTGACTAGAAGTGGTTTTGAAGGTCTGGGAGAATAGTCTGTGAGCAGTATAGTTCCCTCTTTGGACTGAACAAAAGGAATTGGCGTTTGATCTCATGAGCAGCCAAGCAAGGGAGGGCGCTTAATAAGGGGGTGCTCTCTGATTCCCGATGTCCTGCCTAGAATCCCTTTTCTCATTCACTACTCACAAATAGTAGAACACAAAAATAACCCGGCAGCTTTGGAACCGTGACAGTCTTCGTTGCTGTCCAATAGCATCTCATTTTTTCTGAGACTTTAACATTCTGTTAAGAATACTCTTTACCTTCCATATTTGCACCAACATAATCTTGAAAATCACTTACATAATCCCTGAAGTTGAGGCTTCTCCTACACTCTTCTCATCTTTATAGTTTAGTACCAAAGTCATCTTTAACAAAATAGCATCTTTAACAGCAATGTAGACATTTTTATAAAGTTCTTCAAAACTCTTCCAGCCTCTATCTAGTTTCAAAATGGTGTCTACGGTTTTAGGTAGTTAGCCTACTTCTGGGCATCCATTCTGTTTCAGTGCAGACTGTGGAAACAAAGTATCATAAACCTGTTGACTGTTAATAGCAAGAATATATCTCAGTCCTGGGAGCCAGCAAGTCCACAATTAAGATGTCAGTTCATCTAATGTGTGGAAAAGACCACTTTACCCAGCCCTCATTCTGCCTCCTCAAAGGCTTGATGTGACACCCAACCTCCCCAGAGCCTCGCTTTCCAGAGCACAGATCTCATTTATAAGGACTTTGCCTTTTGTCCTGATGGCTTCGCTAGAATTCTATCTCCTAAAACCATTGCCTCAGGGTTCAGTTTCAACACAGGAACTTGACCTTGAAAGCGAACACACTTTCAGAGTTTAGCGTTCCCTGACCCTTTGTGAAGCTGTGTGTCCTGCTTTCTCCAAAGGACAATTCATGAAGCTATTAAAATATGCTTCTGGATTTATTCCCTTGACTATTTCCACACCTATTTTATTATTGTTAGGTTTCTAGATGTATATAATAATATTTTGTGATTTATTTTCCATTTCCTTTGCATTTTCAGCTGAATACAATTTGGTATTTAATACAACACTAATTATTCAACAGGTGCTTCTGCTCAGGAACTATTGAGTGAAAAATCTTTTGAGGCACTTAAGTCATTCAGAAGCTTTTTAATATCTTCTAACTTGGTATTTTTAGTCGCATGTAACTATGCATATTTGACTCATTCGGGCACTTTTTAGAGTATTTTAGTTTTGGAAGCATTTTAGAAATAGTCTTCTCCAGGGAAGCTCACCCTCCCATACTCTAACTGGTTATTTAATCAAGTGGTCAGCCTTGAAATCATATACATACAATTAGCATTACATGGACTAAGCGGGTTATGTTTATATATTTAGAAATGTATGTGCATATATGTGTATATGTATATATATGTATATGTATATATGTGTATACTTATACAAATACACATATACATTCATATTTATATATATATATCACAACAATTAAAGAAAAATAGGGCATGAACTTCACAGAGAGCAAGGAGGTGCATGGAAGGAGTTGAAGAGAAGAAAAGCCAGATGGAAAATGATGTGATTATATTTTAATTCCAAAATTAAAATATATTTGTAAATTATTGAATTGCTTACATAATGGGGTATATATTATTACTTTTCCCTTTGGTGTGACAAAATATTGGGCAGAAGCAACTCGAGGAAGGAAGAGTTTGTTTTGACTCATAGTTTGAGGGTACATTTCATGGTGGGGAAGGCATGCTCAGTAGGAGTGTGAGACAGTTGGTTACCTTGCATCTACAGTCAGGATGTGGAGACTGCTGCAGGCTAGTGCTCAGTCTCTCTCCTTTACACTCAGTCCAGGACCAGAGCCTGTGGAATGATGCTGCCCAGAGTGATATCACCTCAGCGTAACCCAAACTCAAACCAGTTCCTCACAGACATACCCAGAGGTCTTTCTCCCAAGTGATTCTAGATCCTATCAAATTGGCGATATTAGTCCTCACAAGATATGGTAGATGCATATGCTTTCAGATATAGTTTAGTCTTTCTGAGGATATGTTATGATTATATCCATGGTAGAAATATAAAATGACAAAGAAAAACAATCACAATTTAAGTACTTAACTCATTGTATTTTCTAGTGTTAGGGACCAAGCCAGTTAATAAGTTAACTTACACTATCTTACTCTGGTTAAGTTTTCTATACCAGGCACATTTTCTTAATCAATTAACCCACACTGTCTTATTCTGGTTCAATTTAACATGTTAGACCCATTCTTGTCATTTTACCCTTATGTTTCTGTCATGTTTGAGGGAGTTGATTTTTCTGTTGCTCTTTTATTTTTTTATTAATGCTTCATAGTTTTCCCAACTACTTCTATACTAAAAGTTCTCTAGAGAAACATAATGATTACATATATGACTGCATGATAGCTGTGTCAGTGATATAGAAGCCAGGTAAACGCATGGATGCCATGGGACTTAATTGGCTTGCATGGTCATAGTGGTTGAGACGAGTCATGAAAGACCATCGGCATTTAGAGAACTGGAGAAGCCATTAGTGTAGCTATCTCACTCTGACACTAGAGACGTCTGGGAAGCAACAGTATGACTTATTTCTGGCTGAATAACCAGGGATACCACTGGGAAGTCCTGGAGTTCAAAAGGCAGAGACTTTGGAGTTGTGATGTCTTTGAGCAGGACAAGAATAGTCCAGGAGGTAGAAAGTAAAGCCATCTTTCCTCGGCGGTCTTGAGCTATCCAGGCCCACTGCTGACTGGACAATGCCTACCTACCCCAAGGGCAGAACATTCCCACTCAGTGCACTAATGCCCGTGTTAACGTCCTGTAGAGGTCACCTCATAGACACACCCAGAAGCAGTGCTGTACTGGCTATCTAGAGACGCCTTAGTCCAGTTAAGGAGATTGACACTGGACACTGGTCATCACTTTCATCTGACTGGACTTGCATACTAATTAGAGGTTATATGGGTTATAAAACTGCAGCTGCTTGACTCCAGAACAAATTTTCTTGCAGTTTATATTACAATACCCAGCCTTTAAGAGTCTCTATGTCATTAGAGTCTAGGGTCAAAAGTGGACTGATTTCTTAGCTCAAGTTCAAGTTCAAGTTGCTTCTATACTCAAGTTTCTGTAAGTTCTACCTTTACTGTTTGATTAAGGTGGACAAAATTCTGGTACCCAGAAACAGGTAACCATCACTTTGCTGTCTTCGACTAATCTATTAGTTGCTGAAATCTGTTATAATTCATTCACATCTTCAATCTTTGGAGCAAAGCCAAAGGCAAAGTTATGGGAGTGTCACTGCACTGTTTGTGGAAGACATGCCCTAGACCCTGCTATACAACCAGATTTCTTGTGTCAGCATAAGAGCGATCTCCATAGAGAATGACTACTGCTATGGTTTCCTTTCATTGAAATTCCATCAGTGTAACAACACAGGTTTGCTCATTCTTGGATCATGATTTTATGAGACAATTGGAACCTCATAAATATGTTTCTGCTACCCTCTAGTGGGAGTTATGTGAAAGTCGGAGAAGTTAGTCTATGAAGTCTACATGTTGAGAAATTAATTTTGTTTTGGTTTTGAGGCAGGATCTCACTGTGTATTTCTAGCTAACCGGGAACTTAATATATAGGCCAGGCTGGCTGTGAATTCACAGAGATTCACCTGCCTCTGCTTCCTGCATGCTGGGATTAAAGGCATGTGCCACCATGCATAGCTATATGTGTAGAATTTGATTTTATCTTTGAAATTGTTGTATAAAATGCAGGTACTAAGATAAACATCTCATTGTGCCAACGAAACTCATGCTAGAGTGATACTGTCTGGACCATGTCAGTGAGTTCTTGAGGAAATGCCTTGAGTCCACAGTATAAAAGTCACAATTAGAAGCCTGAGGGCTTACAGTCCAGGATTACATTTCCCACACTGAGATCTTCCTTCGTACACACACTCTGCTAACTCCACTAATGCTGATAATCAAATCCCCTAGATTTTGATCTTCAGCACATATATCTTTTTTTTTAAAAAAAAACAATGTCCCAGAAAAAAGAACCAACAACTTTTAGGGCAATATGTTGACTAATGAGGTAGTAGTATAGGAAGTAGTATAAGTTATTCAGAAGTAATTTTTTAAAAACTTCTCTGTAAAAGAATAAGAACAAAATGAACAGAATCAACCCTTTTTGTTGTTGTTGACAGAACTAAGCTTATTCATTGGTCACTGTTAGTCAGAAATTACAGTAACAGAAGTTTTGTGGGATTTTTTCTCCACTAGACATTTTGTCCAGTCTGTAATTAAGAAAGGAACACCACTGGGATCCAGTCTTCCTCCCCTTGTGGAAAATGATTTTGCTGCAGGTACCAGCCAAGGAGAGATGAGCATACTCAACGGAAATCCATCTCAGGTACCAACCAACTCAAGCCTGACCATATGCAACTTATCTCCAATTGTGAGCTCTCTTCTGTCTGCAAAGTGTACGTACCCCACATGTCAGAAGAATGAGGAATTCCATTAAACCCCACATCCTATATATCTCATGTATCTGTGGCCATTTAGAAAGTGACATATTCTTCCATTGTACAAGTCCACCATGTCTTCTCTGGCCCACATTGCCTATGAAGTGTTAAAGAAACTGTATGCATTTCTAATTTGGGCAATTATGTGTATACTTATAATTGTTCCTTTTCACTTTGCAGGGCAATATTGCATTGCAAATTACACCTGGAAAAGGTAAATTAATAATCCTCTCATGTTTTTGCTCTCATAGAGATCAAAGTACACAAAATTCTTGCTTCTAGACAGACTTAGTTCTCCTTTCTCTCACCTTAGCCTCTCCTCAGCATTTCCTATGATTTACTAATTCTAGTCTGCTCCATCCTAGAAACAAGTGACACTTTCATAGGTTAAATTCAAACTAAAATATAAATGCAGGAGGCTGTGATTAAGGGTCTGCGGTAAAAGGGTCATGTGCCTGTTTTATTTTGGTGTTTTATGTCATGTAAGACAAGGTTTCGCTAATCACCCAGACTGGCATACAACTCATTCAGGTCCAAGTTGGTCTCAAGCTCAATGTTGCTGGGTTTGCAGGCACGTGCCCACAGGCTCATACCATTTAATGCATGCATGCTGTGGTCAAAATTGTTAGTTCCTGTTAGTAACTAAAAACTTTGTCAGAACTCAAATCCAGAAGAAATGTCACATATCTGTCTATTAAAATGTTGGTTTAAGATTCTACATGAGCCTTGTGACAGAGCTTGATAAATATAAGTTGTAGTTACATAGCCATTGAGAGGAGTGATTAAAGGACTGGCTGCACAGGTCAGGCCAACAGGCCTGTCATAGTTTCATGGTGGCCTCTGAACTCTGGACTGTCCTTTTTAAAAGAAGACCTCTGTAACGATTTTAAGCACATAGACTATTTAGTTTCTGTTCTTATGTTGCAATTTGTAAAGAACCTGTTCCTAACTTAGCAAAGTGATTTTAAGTTTCCTGAATTATAAAATCCAAGTGGAGGACCATATCTTCACAAACTTTAGGGCTGCATTTAAGTGATTGTTATTTATGTTTTCTCATAAGTAGGACTTGAATTTGAAATGCTCCTTACCATTCATTTTTCATACTTTAGCAGCCTGTTGCTTAACAGTGTAAGATATGCCTGATATATGTGTCCTCTCCTCTTCCCAGATGAACCTTCAGAGCCTGTATTGGGGGAGTCCCACCAACTTGAGGCTGTTAGTTTAGAAAGGGATTTGATTAGCCTGACCACAGCGACACTGGACAAGTCACAGGAAGAGTTAGCAATAAATGAAGGTGTTTCCAAAGAAATATGGCTAGACTTTGAAGACTTTTGTGTGTGCTTTCAGTAAGTATTCAAGTGCCATTCATCTGATTAGATTCTGCCAGATCAACTCCAAGCTCTAGTATCATACAAGCTCACAGCTGGGGCAGTTTCTGTTTTTATTTATTGGTTTTATGATCTATCAATTATTAACTATCATTCAAACGAGGAAAGCAAATATCAGTTGTGGATTAGCATATTTTTTCTTTTTATTGAAAATAGTCTTCTGTCGTACAGTACATCCAGAGCACAGTTTCCCTTCCTTTCACTCCTCTCTGCTTCCTATAATTCCCCTTTCCTTACATCCACTCCCCTTCCATTTCCTCTTCAGAAAAGAGCAAATCTCCAAGAGATGACAGCCAAACAGGTCAAAACAAGATATATTAAGACAAGGCAAAAGCCCTCATATTGATCCTGGACAAGGCAACCCAATAGAGGGGAAAAAAGGAGTTCCAAGAGCAGGCAAAAGAGTCAGGGACACAACTGTCCCCACAGTTAGGAGTCCAGAAAACCCAAGCTGATAGCCATTCCATAGACACAGAGAACTTGGTGCAGACCCACGCAGGCCTTGTGCTTACCCTTCAGTCTCTGTGAGTCTGTGTGAGCCCTGCTTAGCCGATTCAGTGAACCATGTTTTCCCGGTGCCCTCCATCCCATTTGAACCCTTTCCCTCATGGAGGTTCCCCATCTCCAAGAAGGACCCAATGGAGACTTCCAGTTTACTTTCTCCCTGGTGTGGGGCTGTGAGTCTCTGCACCCTCTTCCACCTGCTGCTGGGAAAAAATAATAGATGCATTGACCATCTATCCACAGAGTACACTATCAACCAAAACCCTGTCTAGCTGATCTTAGTTCCTCTTCAGATGCTTCTTAAGATGAATTTTCCCGCTGAGAATGTTTTGTCCCATTATAACAACAAATGCTGCAGTTCTTTAAAAGTTTCTCTGCCTATAATTATTGGAGTCTAAGAAACTAAACCTATAGTACTAGTTTTGTATGTAATGGCAATAACCGGTTATAAATGTTTTCTTTTTCAGTCATATATATATTTTCCACAAGCCAAATTCCTATTGTCTTAATTTTCAAAAATCAGAATTCAAGGTAAGTGCATTAAGCTTTCCATTTTTATGCATAAGTTTTATGTTTTATGCATAAGTTTTAGGCATAAGTTTTTACTAAAAGATACTTTTATGTCTCAAATATTTCTGAATCTCTTACCCAGCTATAACTGAAACATCAGCTTTCAGTTTTTTTAGTCATCCCTTGTCCAGACTGTGAGACATGCTTTACTAGTTTGCATCCCCAAAATTCACTCACCCACACATTTAGGATAAAATTGAGATAATGTATGTAAGATACATAGACTAATGCTTATTAGTAAATCATGATATATGTTGGCTGCCACTTATTAAATAGAGTTCACAGTTTTTGAAACCCATCAACTGTTTTAAAATATGTGCATATATAGTGACACACTCCACTGTTCTTTGTTCTGCTGTTATTTTTATAAAATGATGGTAATAATTATTTTTTTCGTTTATGTCAATTTAGCAAAATAAGGTGACATGCCTGTGACTCTTTCAGTCCTCTGAATGTTTATGAGTTACATGGCTGTGAGAAAATGATATGCTCTTAGACACTGGAGCTCAAAGCTCCCCGTGTAGCCTGAGAGGAAGGATTGGCAATGGACCGAGGCTGAGCTTTAGTCACTGAACCTGCCAACTTAGCACGGAGCCAGTGGCCACAGCACACCTCACAGATAGTCTATTGACGCTCAGGGTGAGAATGGGTTAGAAACCTTTAAACATCATTCATGGATAGCTTTGGGGATGACCAATACCCCAAGGACTAAACCTTTAAAACTGAGCCCCCTGCAGAGACTCCTCCTCACACACACATGTTGGGCTGGGAGACACAAAATCCTTCACACTCAAGGAGTGAGTATTTGAAGCAACTGTCCGTGACTCTATTATGTTGCAACTTAAAGGGAACATGAAATAAATGGTTGGATCCTTACTGATAGAAAATATTAGAGGAGGCAGTGATTTAGAACGTCTCATAGCACTTCTATATATACTTCTAGAGCAGAATGACAGTCAGATTTGTTGAATATACTTACTTTAAGCCATCATTCAAAATCATACTAAAGGGCTGCCGGGTTAGGAAGCACTAACAAGGCAATAGTCATAGTGTTAGAGTCAAGCTTGAGATCCAACCCCGGCTTTGCTCCCTACGAACTGTGCCTTTGGCAACCCACTCCTTCTGCTTTGTATTTTCCTGGAAATCAGGAATGCTCATAGTTCCCTATAGAATGCACTGAAACCCTAACCACATAGCCATTTATGACTGCCTTTCTGAACAACTCTGGTCTGACCAATCACTTCACTGTATGTCCAAAACAAACCTCCAGCCTGGATGGACACCACCAAGCTGTGGTTCTATTTTTGAAGATCCTAAGAAAAGAACGAAAAGAGGTTTTTTGTTTGTTTTTCTGTCTCTTTCTACACAATTCTATAAAATGCCTACATGCAGCGCCACTAGACAATTTCCTTTGGCTGCCATGCTCAGTGTGGGTCTCCTTGCCTGTCTGCATCTGACTCTCTACCCTCAGCCTGCTCATTTTCTCACCATTTTAGTTCTGGAATTTGCAGTTCCCCTATTTTTGTTCATGGAGAAGAGTGTGAACTACCCTGTGACTAACGGGATGAATGGACTGCTCAGCTTGACGCCTGCTCTGATTTCTTGCAGTTCCTGGAAGAGCGCGTGCCCTACTATCTATTTGTGGATAGCCTGAAGCCTATTGAACTACTGGTTTGCTTTTCTGCTTTGGTGCGCTGGGGGGAATCCGGAGGTAAGAGGGTTCTGAGAGTGGGGTTGTCTGGATGTGCAGAGCACAGGTGGGCTCAGGAACATTTAATGAGAACGTTAGTTCAGGATGTAGGTGAAGAAACTGAGTTAGGCAGGCCTGCCCTGCCACTGCCTCCCTTGCTCTTGCTTCCCTCCCACTGGGGACTGTGCTGACTCTTGCCCCTTAAATCTTGGTCACAGTCCCTCGCTCACCTCTTTGGCAAGCGTAGCCTTACCTTTTACCTTTCTTTTCATCCCTACTGGTCATCGTCCTCATTTTCTTTGGTGCTTGATTGGATGATGATCAGAAGTGATCCTTTCCTTTCACCCCTTTTAGGTTCCTCTGTGACTTGTGGTGCCATTTCCTCCAAGGTCGTATACCGGAGGCTTGTCCTCCAGTGTGGGTGATGTTGTTAGCGAGATCTTAGGTGGTAGAGCCTTGTGGGAAGCATCTAAGGCCTTGGAAGGGCTGCACTGGATTGGGTTAATGCCGGTCTCAGACTGAATCTGATTTAATGAGAGTGGGCTGTTACATGTGGAACCTCTGCGTGTCCTTGGCCCCGTGTGCACACAGCCAGTTCCCATTGCTGTGTTATGCAGGTAGAAAGAGTGCTGATCTGGACCCCAGTACAATTCCCTTGGACTTCTAGACTCTGAACTAAGGGAACCTTTTTGTTTTCTCTTTCCATCACCTCTCCCTGATAAGCATCCTGGTGCTTAGCTAAACTCTGCCAAATCTTTAGCTATAAAAGAGCATCTGGCTATGCCTCGGAAAAGGCAACTCCCTCCTGGCCAGCCCAATCAACAGTGAGGAGCACTGGTTCTGCAGACATTGTCTAGTGTGCTCCTTCCTCTACTCTTGCTCTCATAAGTGACCACTTTAAACCTTGAAGTCTTCTTTCTTCCAGTTTCTGCTCTTACTGTCATTCATTTCCATCGAAAGCCACGCTGTTGAATTTAGTGAGAAATCTCTGGCCTCATTTTCCCACAAGAACTCCAGGAAGCCCTAACCTACCATGCCTCTTACATACTAGGTGGACTTCCCTGCCTTGTGCAAGTTCTCCTGATATGTACATATGATCACTCTGTGGCCATTTGGCCTTTTTTGTTAAAGCATATCTTTAACTCAGGTTAACCATGTCACATTGTAGTTGCTCAATAAACATGTCCCAAAACTCAAGACTTGAGTATTGAGACAATATTAATGGTAAGGGCTTTTATACTTCAGCATGGATCCTAATTGTGTTCAATGGTGAAGGTTACATAGCAGATACCAAATAAATAATCATTTAATAAACTTTCCAAACTTTAGCAATCTCAGTTTAATACATTAACTTGGCTTACAGCTCTGAAGTTCTCACGCTCTAGGACACTGAAATTCTCCATGCATGACCATGCTGTGGCCTTGTATCTTTAGCCTGAGAATGTTCTAGAAGAAAGGCAAAATGCATTTTGTTCTCTGTCATTGATGAAAAATAATTATTGATACACATTTAAAGAAAAACTTACTTTAACTTTAAAGTTATTTTTTTCCTTGCAACTTCAACATAAATTCAAAGTCCGAATTTGAAAGGCAAACACTTACATAGACAAGGGAATATTTTGATTTTCTTTAACACTCTCATGGAAATCTTTTACTATCCTGGATATTACACAATTTTCCTCATTAAAATTGACTCCCAGAAGATATTCTAATCATGTACATAGAGATGATAAAAAGTAGTGGCAGACTATGATGAAGTGCACCTGCATGTTCTCCTTTTCCCAACTTTCTCACCCTAATTTTTCTGTCTGAGAAGTTGAATATGAAGAGCAAACTAAACAGGGAGGCAGAGCCAGGAGCCATGGTAGGCATCATTTCCCAAACTTGGATACATAGCTTCCGGCATTTCAGCAGTGCTTTCAGAGTATCTCCAGCACCTGATTCACCTTCATGATTACACACAGTATTACTGGACAGGAAGCAATGCAAGTGGAGGCCGACAATTCTTCTATGATCATATTTCAACACATCTCCCTTCTCCCAAAGCCTTAACAAAAGATAGTCCCCCTGTGGAGCCTGGGCTCCTGACAGCAGAAGCCATCACCTGGAAGTCCCTGAAGCCTGTTAGTGCTGTTTTGAGAATTCACACCTATGCTACGAAGGCCAGCATGGTGCGCCTGCCTGTTGGGTAAGGTCTGACTTCATTTTCCCATGTTTGAGGCTTTTAGATTGTTACTAACGAAGTAGACAATGGAGATTCGATATTATTGTTTCCTGGAGTAAGATTCAACAAGGTATCTGTCTATAATTGGGATTGTTAAAAGAGAGAAAAGTCTTTCAATAATGATATTCTCAGGGCTACACTGGATGCTCCTTTGGAAGGATCAGTGTTGGGGGTCCAGGGGTTGTACATGTAAAGAACATAGCTTAACCCAGAAGTTTCTAAAATGATTCTGTCAATAATTTCTCTTGTGTTCTCATAACTCTTACTATTTTTTAACAAGAATTCTGCGTGATTCTGCTTAAATTTGGATTCCATTTAGATTATAAAATAGCATTTCTTCCCACCAACCTAGAATTCCACCTGTGGTATATTGTTAGATGTTATTTTTTTTTCAGAGTCAGAACATTCTTTTTTTTTCTTTGATACTTTATTTACATTTCCAGTGTTTCCCCTTTTCTAGGTCTCCTCTTTGGAGACCACCTATCCCTTCCCCCTCCCCCATCTCTGTGAGGGAATTCCACCTCCCATCCACCTTAGATGTTATTTTTAATTATAATAAAACTAGGCAAACACATCAAACTTTCTGTTTGAAGGAAATTACATACCATGGAAGTGTTTTATTGAATTTTAGCATATAAAATTTGGAAGACTTGCTCATACCTCAAATGGAATTTTTACTGGAATTTTACCCTAAGATTAATCTTTTTAATTCTATGTCATCAGTGAAAAGTTATAGACTCTGTGCAAAAAAGCAGATCCTAAGCAACAAAACAAAATGCTAAAGCAATGTGTATTATGCATCCAAAATGTCTAAAAAGAACATGCAAAAAAAATCAAATTTCTTAATCCAGTCTCTGTATAGAAAGATTCTCCAAAAATCAAATTAATTCTATGAGACTCTCTAACTCAGTGGTTCTCAACCTTTCTAATGCTGCAAACCTTTAATAAAGTTTCTCATGTTATGGTGACCCCTCAACCATAAAATTATTTTTGTTTCTATTTCATAACTATAATTTCACTATTGTTAAGAATAGTAATGTAAATAACTGATATGGAGGATGTCTACTATGTGACCCCTGTGAAAAAGATCAGTTGACCTCAAAGGGTTCACGACTCACAAGTTGAGAACCACTGATCTTATTGTTTATACATCAAGAACAAATGATTAAAAAAGGATGGTTCTGAAGTTTATCTTTCCATACAGGCCCTAAGCCATCACTGTGTTTTGAGCATCCTCTAAAGGCCTGGTAAGGGAAGAAAGTGGTTGTCTCTGTTTTCAGTGATATTCAATAGGAGGGAGAGAATTTACATGTGTGAAATGAGATGTGTTTGTGAATCTGCAAAGCCCTGTACTCAACAAGAAAAAAATCTAGAATCCTTTTTAGCAGCACAGGATGTGGGAGACATCTTCAGTGTGTGATAGCCTGTCATTTTGTTTAATTATTTCTGTCTTCTACAATCAGTAAAACACAGATTTTGTGATTGTCTAGGATTCTCCTAGAGTACAAACCTAGGTAATTATCCCTTCTGTCTTGAAAACAAAGCAACTCCTCACTGACTTCTGACTTCCAAACTCTGATCAAGCAACTAGCAGAGGTGAAATCCATTAACAGAAGAAGCATGGTCTTCACATGGTTTCCATTCTCTCTAGGAGGCATATGCTGCTCTTCAATGCATATTCTCCTGTGGGGCATGCCATACATATCTGCAGCATGACGACATTTGTCATTGGGGATGAAGATGTTGTACTGCCCAACTTTGAGCCGGTAAATATCCTAGTAAACCTGCCCCCAATGGTTTCAAAGATTTTAACTCAATCCTACTATTTATTCATTTAGCCTACCACCCTCTCTATTACACTATTTGTATATCCTCTAAGAAATGCTGAAATGTAATCTCTGAGAAACACAATTTATTCATCCCTGATAACTGTACACACCTCTCCTCTGTTGAGTCTTTCATGTCTCTCAGCATCTCCCCGGGTAGATACAGTGGTCCTTGAGAGGGATAAAGCACCAGTAAAGTCCCTTGGATGTCACTTAAAATCTGAGCATTCCTTCCTATCCATCCCTTCCTTACTCTGAGGAATTTAGAGAGTGTTTCTCTGGGTTGAGGAGGAGTCAGTGTTCCACTGGAAGCACCCATCAGTTCTTCCCCTTTCCTCTCCTATTCTTTATCTGCTCTGGGAGAAAATGGGTGCAGGAACTCCACTAAAATCCTCCCTTTGTGTAAAATGTCCTCTGTCTACCCATGTCCCTAGGGGACTTAAGAATTTGCTATTTTCTGCTGTCTGACACCTAGTACTTTCTCATCTCTAATGACTTACTTAAAAAGTCCAGAATAAACAAACTAGAAACCTAAGAAAACTAGCTGAAATCTTTAGATGGTACAAACACAGGATTCTCTAAGGCAGCTGTAAAACCTTGCAACAAGAGGGTTTCCTTGACTATTCTGGAATGTTTGTTGGTTTCTTTGTTTTGTTACTTTGGTTTTGTGGAGATAGGAGCTCATGGTATATCTCAGGCTAACCTAGAACTTGTGGTCCTCTTGCATCAGCTTCTGGAGTATCTGGGATTACAATCATGTATTGCCATGCTTCACTTTATCCTGCTTATTGCAAAGTCTTCTTTAAAACAATTCTACTTGTGTGCCAGGTATTATCCAGATCGCAGGAGGATTAACTCCTAATAATTATTTTGTTGGGGGATTTATTTCTCTGATGGTATAATGTTCCTATGTTATAGGGGTTATTGGATTCAAGATTAATCTCTATTATGCTTTTCTTCTAATGGAAGTGCAAATGCATACCCTTGCCCATGAGCTGAGAGAGCCTAAATCCCCAGAGTCATAACTGATCATTGCCAGATCTGCTACATAACCAGGTGATTTCTCTGGGTAGAGGCGTACTTTCACTAGATCTCCACTGAGTCAAGACCTTCCTCAGCACTGACGCTTAGAGTGATCACAGAGGTATTCAAACATGAATATGAGAACACACCTATTTATCAACAGTTTCTTACCCAGCAGGCATCTGTGTTTCCAAGGCACATTTGCTGGGCCTACTCTTGAGTCCTCTGGCTATCCCTGGAACAATGATCGCATTATGACACCTCCTAGAGAAACAGTAAAGATGGCTTAGTCAGTTTTCCTCCAACTTCCGCTAACTAGGCATGTGCTTCTTCAGGCATCTCAAGCAAGCACTACCTAACATACATCAACCAGGACGGTCTTCAGACATCTCTGACTGGTTGATTCCTGGAATCTCTTGTCAGCTCTTACTGTTGCTCAGATAGCTGGAAGGAGCCAACAGCCCAAGCTAGCCCACACACTGGTCTTTATCTTGCAAGACTCTCTCCCTGCAATCTTCTCTTTCCCTCAGTCCTCAAAATCCCAGTCTCTGTCAGCCTAACTCCTAGACTTCCTTTAGTCCTAACTCTGGACATTAATATCATGGAGTTTTCCCCACTCCATAAGGCTAGAGTTCCTCTTCCGCAGCTCCTTTCGGAAGACTTCTAACCAATTGTTTCACATCTCCTAGACCATTGTCTCAAATAAAAAGGCTCAGTTCACTCTGTTCTATACAAATAAAATAACCGTGAATCAATCACAAAGCAGAGGATATTCTCCCCCAGAGATTGAACAGTTGTAAAATCAGTTGTCCTTTAACAAACAGAAGGATGGCTGCTACATGCATGTTCTGTCTTCACAGGAGAGCTACCGATTTACAGAACAGGCTTTAATAATTATGAAGGCTATTGGCAACGTGATTAGTAATTTCAAAGACAAAGGTAAACTGCCTGCAGCTCTGAGGGATCTGCAAGCAGCTCACTATCCTATCCCCCTCTACAACAAAGAACTCACTACCCAACACTTCCGGGTAAGCAATTTCTGGTTCTGATGCTCACAGCAGGAAACCTCCCATCTGAAAGTGGAAGTCCAAATGCTGAGTCTGGAGAAGTGGTTTGCAGAGAGGAATCTAGAGGAAGGGAATATGATAGTGGCTACTGGGGGCTACTGAGCCCCACTCACCCAGAGGCTTTTGCCAAATTAGGAATGAGGTTTCCATAAAGGAAACTCACCAGGCAGTGTTTCTTTTTTCAATAGTTCAAGTTGCCCTCAGGAACCACCCTCATATCACACTAGATTCTGCTGAGGCTGAGTTGCTTTCTGGTTTCCTAGATACCATGCAGGAAGGAAAGTCAGGGTATTCCTGGTTAGCTCTTGAGGAAGGAAACTGAGGGGTACTGATCCACTCCAGCTGCATGGCAATCCAGATACATCTGCTTTTATTTGTTCATTTTCGTTCAAGATTTTTCAACCTCTGTGCAATTGATAGTCAGACTAAATTATTTTTGTTATGGGACTGGCTTATGCCCTGTGGGATGTGTCACAGATCACTTGCCGCCACTGTATATGCTGATAACATCCATTTGTGACAACAGAAAATGCCTCTGACCTTATCACATGCTCTTGGAAGGAGAAATTTCAGAGCCAAAATGAAAAACACAGTTAAGCTGTCATTTTTTGTAAGTTAATAGTATGTACCATGCTTAATATAAGCACAGGTAAATTTTCATTTGCATTAAAAATATATTTTATCATTACTTACATGTAAACTAATGTTGGATATTGTTGGCAAAGTCTTTATAAAATTAGACTATGCCCAAACTAGCAGAACACCTTGCCAAGCAGAGGAGAAAGAAACCATTTTAGTGTTAAATGAACATCAAGGAAGAATTCAATATACACCTCAATCACTTGAATTGGCAATGATAAATATCCACCTTGTCACATATTCAGACAGACACAAATTTTACAGATATACTCTCAACAGACAAGGTGAATCCTCTAGTAAAAAACAACTCAGCTCCATTTGCCATATATAGTTGAACCTACACTGTCCACTATTGCTAATTATACATGTGTGTATGTGCATGTGTGTGTGTGTGTGTGTGTGTGTGTGTGTGTGTATGTGTGTGTGTGCATGTGCATGTGTGTGTGTGAATATTTTTATCTTTTCCAGGTTTTCCATATATCACTGTGGCGTTTAATGAAAAAATCTCAAGTAGCCAAGCCTCCTTTAAACTTCAAATTTGCATTTCGGACTATGGTTTTAGACACAGAATTACTGGATTCCTTCTCAGAGGATCCCTCTTTAGGTGCTGGTTCATTTTAAGTATCTGAACATGCAAATGATAAGTAATTTAAAATGTATATGTTCAGCTGTTGTGTAGCAGAGACAACAGATCTGCCTGAGAACCGTGGCGTTCCAGCTCTCTCTAGGATGCTCCAGAGGCTCCCATGGTCTTATGAGGAAGCATCCTAACCCCTGTCATATGTACTTCCTGGGGACCCAGAATTCCTCTGTATTTGTCATTGACCTGCCTGACTCGAATTAAGGACCCTTAAGGAGATGCCCCGATTCCTTCCTTCCTCTTACCATATTGTTTCTATTCTCATTATTTTGTTTCCTTTCAGTTCTGAGGGATGCCTCTGTCCCCTTTCCGATGGAAATCCAAGGCAGGTCATTGAAATATCGCAGCTTCCTTCTCCAGACCTTTACCTAAGCTCAGTGGGCACTGTGAAACAGGATGTTCAATCCATTTTTGTGGAATTTTATATGTCTGAAGGGCTTTCACAGCTTCAGGCATGAACTTTTGGGGGAAAGAGTAAATACAGATCCCAATCCGGTGTTTTTCTTTCTCTTGTCAGCGGAATGGGTAGACCTTAAATATTCTATTCCAATAAACGAGAAGGAGTATACTTCCGAGGAGATAGCTGCCGCAGTGAAAATTCAATCTCTGTGGAAAGGGGCCTATTTCAGGATGCTCTTGAAAGCCAGGACGCCAGGTACGGTTTTAAGAAACTTGAAATGGACCAAGTGTATAGGAATGAGTGGTATTTTAGAGTCACCCTGCTTCACACAATACTTCATTAATTTTATCTACTAAGCTCTGAAGTCCTGAGGCAAGGAGCTGGTTAGAGTTCATTTTCCCACTCTCAGAACTCATCAGTATTTGAGATGTCTTGCACAGTGAATATGTACTGGAAGGAGGGCGAATGTCAGGGCTGGGACAATGGGGTAGAAAGAGTGCTTGCTACATAAGCAGGAGGACTGGAGTTCAGGTCCCAGATGCTACAGAAAAGGCATGTGTGTGTAGTATTCAAACAGCCCCAGCACTTGGGGGGCAGAGAGTGGGGATCCCTGTTCAGCCAGATGAGCCACATCCTGGAGCCACATTCTGTAGTAGACTCTACCTTGGTAAGTAATTAGAGAGCAACTGAAAAAGACACCTGATATCAACTTCTAGCCACCACATGTATGTGCACAGATGCATGTGTCCATCGCACACACATGTCTACACAGATGCACACATGCACTGGTATCTATTGCACACTACACATTGGAAAAGGATAAATGTTTCATGAGTTATTGAGAAAATGATTGGTTTAATTTTCCGAATCTGTTGTGAGTTCTTTTTTGTCATCTCCAGTTTGGTTGCGTCAGTTTGAGGTGTCAATCACCTTCAGCTAGGTAGAAGATGCCTGTATATTTCTAGATTGAATTTCACGGGAGGGACTGGATGTTGCAGGAATGAAGGATGCCTGTGCCTCTGTGCATGATGAGGTTAATGTTAAGTTAGGGGCAAGAATGTGTTTCAATACGCTCTGACATTTGTAAAGTGAAATGTTTTCAGGTATGTCAAATGAATTTGTGGGGAGTAATGCCTACTTTATCAAATTAAAACTCAAAAGGTATATTCAGTCATTGCTATCATATAGTATCCATTGATCCTTTGAGAGGAAAGATTTACTTTGATAGACCCTTTTAGTTTGCTGAAGTATTTTGTTATAAAAATATCTCGATGGAAAACATTTAGTAATAGCATTGAAATGTTTGTCTAAGGAGCAAAAAGTCTAGATACCCAAAGGTTTTTAGAATGCACAATAAGTAGTTTGGCATAGAAATATCGCTAGTGAAGGAATGGTGGTGGAAAGTGTAGTTTCAGAGAGATGAGGGCGAGGGATTGCTAGCGTTAGTTTGAGGCCGACTGAGCTACCAAATCAAGAAATGAGAAAGGAAGGCAAGAGGAAAGGACAAAAGGAAGGAAAGAGGGACTGAGAGGAAGGGAAGGGAATGGAGAGAAGGGGAGGAGGGAAAGAGTAAGCTAGAGATGAAAGCAAATTATACTCACTTGATTTTCATGGTTCTCTGCCTTAGAAAACAAATGCATTTATCAAACTTATTATGTGGTAAAATATTTTTGATTCTCTAAGTAGTAACTATTAATTCCTATGATGATCTTTCCCTCCCCCCATTCTGAAAACTGAAAAAGTGCAAGCAAGTTCATAGTGCAGTTCTTTCACTCAACTGGCTGAATTTCAGGGATGACTCACTTACGATGGTTTCAGTCAGAGAAGCTGGCCATGCAGGCAAAGCTGCTCCATGAGATTAGGCACACAGCAGGCAAGGAGATGCTAAGGTTCCCCTTTCCGAACTTGATCAAACAATGAGAAAATGCAGGCAGGGCTTAAGAAAAAGAGAGTGCTTTTTTCTGTCATGTTGACAAGATGTTTACTCAGGACCGCATTTCCTCTGCCAGTTAGTTCATCCATCTACTGGAAAGCCATTTATGGGCAGTGCAATAACCAGAAGTTCATGACATCCATCCAGGTATATTCTTTAGAATAAATAGGTTACTTTTTCTGAGTGAAGGTTTTCCACAGGAATTTTTGATATGACAGAAGAACTTTTGATGCAAACTGTTTCAGGAATCACTTAAACAGCATCGAAGAACCCTCATGTTTTTAGGCTGAAGATGAAAGAAAACAGTAGACTATCGTGAGCGCTGCTCTCATCTAGACACTGATAGCTTTATGCTTTAAACATGCCTTTACTGATCTCACAGTTTGGAGCCTAGATGCATCTTACGTGGGGTTTGTGGGGGATCTTTGCAAACTCCACAGCCAGCGGGGTATTGATCCATGAGAGGCAAGAAACCCTGTTCAACACAACTCAGTAACCTGTGTTGGCTCAAACTTCAAGAGTCTGACCCCACCGAGTTTATTTTAGGTGTGTTTAAGCAAAGCACAATTTTCTGGTGATAAGGAACTCAATCCAGTCTATGCAACAAAACTTAAGACATGACTACATCAAAACTCTTGCAAAGTAAAGCAACATTTCCATAAAGATATGTTCTAATAGACTAACTGAAAAGGTAGGCTTAAGATAACCAAGCTCATGATAGGGTGTGAACGGTGATGTGGCCTGGGCATAGATAGCACGGAAGTCACTAGACTATTAGCTAAATCCATTCTCAACTTTCTGGCTGGAAAGTAAGTTCACATGTTTTTCTTTGATGAGAGAATTCTGTGTATTTAACATTCCTGCCTACCCTAGCACTTACCTATGAACACAAAGATCTACATGCCTCCTATAGTGGATTTCAAATGCTTTACTTGCAAAATGAAAATTGGACAAGATCATTGTTCAGATATCGTATGGATTTAATGTTGTTATTACTATTACTGTTATTATTGCCATTACCATTATTATTACTGTTGGCTGTTTTTGTTTAGAAACAAAGGAAAATACCAACGTTGCAGATACACTTCAGAAAATTTGGGCAGTATTAGAGATGAATCTGGAGCAATATGCCTTATCTCTCTTAAGGTACAGAACACCACTAGATCTCTTGCAGCTAATGAATACTTCTAGATCGCCAGGAAAGAATGGTCCTGAATGACTCTAATGGCCCGTATTGCAGATAGCTCCCGAGATAGTTTGAAAAAGACCCAGGATTCCTGGTGCTTTTGAGGCCAGATCTAGATTCAGTCAAGAAGGGAAGAATCCTCCCTGCTGAGGAATACAGATAGCAGGGGAAGTCACCAGGTTCCCTGCAGGGAGCCAGGCAGGTCTCATGATTTATTTAATCAGCTACATCAGCCAGAAAACACAGAGGACAAAAAATTCAAATGTTAAACTCTTGTTTGTGTCCTTGGGTTTTCATATCTGAATTTTGCAAAACCATCGCTCACATTAACTTCACAAGCTCCATTCCAAACTCTTCTCTCTATCTGGATCCTTCAATGACCCTGAACCAGTCTTACAACTGCTTGGTCCTGCTTTATGCTTAACATCAAGCCTCATTTCCCTCTACCAGCATTCATTACTCTCTTGCTTAGGAATATATTCTCTTTCAGTTATGTGCCTTTGGAAGGTACCATTCACACCTGAGCTGTAGTGTACTTCTCCCCCCTTGACACCAGACGCTACGAATCGCACAGTGCCTCTTTGACCTAACCCTGACAAACTTTGGCAGGGTATTTCAGGGGCTAGGTCTCTTCTATAAATGGAGTTTATTTTAAAAGTCCTTTTTCATTGATACTCAAATTATTTTTACATTTCTAGACTAATGTTTAAAAGCAAGTGTAAGTCTATGGAATCCTACCCATGCTATCAAGATGAAGAGACCAAGGTGGCCTTTGCTGACCACACTGTGAATTATGCAGACCAGCCACCAAATTCTTGGTTTATAGTATTCAGGCAAGTGGTGAATGATGCATCTTCAGATGGAATAGGGTGTTCAAATCTGCAGTTTCAAGAGTAAACGCATGGTTAGCAGTAAAAATATCAGCCTCTAGACTCTTTCATATTTGCATAAAACTTTTCCATACATGATTGTTGTGGGAAATATTTAATAAGAGCAGCAAGTTCTTGAGCTATGCCCTGGTTCTCTCTGCCCCGGCGGGCTGGCTGTCTATGTACTGGCGGGCAATGGCCGACCTGTTTTTAGCTCATGAAGACTCTGACTCAGAGCTCCTAAATCTCTCCACTTGCTAGGTTCCCACTGGTGGGTCGCTACCATGCCAGCCCCATGCTTCAAAATCAGGCAAACCCACACTTTGCCACCATACCTTTCTCTCTGGAACCCAGTCAAGTCACTGCGAGAAGGAAAACACTACACAAACTTAGTTCAGAAACAATGGTAACTCAATTTCTGGACGCAACCACTAGAATCCTAATCTTGTACGCCATATTAAATCTAATTCCTCTGGTGGGAAATCCTGGCAGATCCACCATGAAAGCAGGAGACATTAGCACTACATCTTGCCCTTTCCTACCCTGTCCCAAAATCCCCCCTCTCTCTCCTGCTCCTCTCTTCCTCTGTCCACCCTGGAAGTCCCACCTACTCACCCAGTGATTGATCTCCTTATTCATTCAGGGAGGTTCACAAGAAGTCACCTGAGTAAGTGACTCATTCCTCCTTCCAGACAGCCCCTCCTGGTAGAGCAGAATTAATATTAAAATACAGGCAGCACCAGAGCTATCCACAACACATGATATATAAAAGTTTTCCATATATATATGATATGATGTCAGAGAACTTTTATCAATATTCCTCACATCAAAACATGAAATGTGTAAACAATTTGTAGATTTTCAGTGAATATATTAAAATAAGTCAGTCTGGTTTTAGTTCAGATAGGTAAGAATTTTTCCAAGCAATAGGATATTAAGTACAAGTCACAAATGACATAAAATGGGAATTCTTAAGGGAATTTACATTTGTACAAGAAAATGACACAGTAATAGTAACTTGGAATGGAAAATATGTGTAAGGCTGTTAGTTACTTGCAACTTGAAGTTTTTGCAAAGATGCTTTGGGATTAAATTCTATTCCATGCTTTGAGAGTTGCATTAAGAAAGGCTCGTGCTTTTGTAATTACAGAGAAACATTTTTGGTTCCTCAAGATATGATGTTACTCCCCAAAGTGTACACTACCCTCCCAATCTGTATGCTGCATGTCATTAACAATGACACATTGGAGCAGGTGCCAAAGGTGTTTCAGAAAGTGGTGCCTTACTTTTACACCAAGAACAAGGTAGGTGCAAAATGTAGCCCCAGGTGATAAGACAGCATCCAACAGCAAACTTGGCAGCTCTCCTAGGAGGAAGGGTGCCCTGCACCATCCCTGTACAACAGAGAGAGCAATCTGGCAGCACACTTTCAGGAAAAAAAAATTACACACGCCCAGGATTGAAACCAAAGCTACATTAACTCTGAACATAGAAATGGATCCCAGGAGTTCATTTGGTCCTATACTGAAGCAGGTCAAAGGGGTATCTCTATCTTACAGGGAGCCTTGTTCTCTTCTTAAGAATTTCAGGGGACCAATAGCCCACACACAGACCCCACACAGTCTTCAAAGGTAGCATGACTTCTTCAGGCCAAGAAGCACTGTGGGCTGCCTGCTGAATGGATGAGAGACCCTGGCCTTCCATGAAATGTTGCTATTCTTCATATTTTAATCCCTTTGTGTTTTCAGTCACATTCCCCATTAGGCATCAGGCAATCACGACAAACTTACTGGATATTGACTGAATGCCAAGAGACCTGATTTTGCTCCTAGCTTCCGTTCTGTAGCTCTATATTTTGAAATCATTCCTTTTTTTTCTCTGGATGATGGTTTTGTTTTTTGTTTTGTTTTGTTTTGGTTTTGGTTTGCTTGCTTCATTTCAGCCTTTCATCTTATGCATTATTTTCTGTAAATTAGACATGCCTTTCTACTGAATGACTAATGAGTACTGGCTTCATAAGGATGAAAAATAGATATAAAATGTAGTAATTCAATAAGAAACTGAACAGCTCCTTTGAACCATTTTAGAGATTTGAGGATACATTTTTTTTAAATAAGGAAAATAACTTTACTTTCTTTCTTTCTTTCTTTCTTTCTTTCTTTCTTTCTTTCTTTCTTTCTTTCTTTCTTTCTTTCTTTCTTTCTTTGTTTTTTGTTTGTTTGTTTGTTTGTTTTTTAACTTTATGACATGGCCCTGCTATGTAGCATGTAGGCTTTTAGACTGTCCTGGGATTCACCATGTAGATCAGGCTGGTCTCACTTCACAGAGATATACCTGCCTTAGCCTCTTGAGTGCTGATTTTAAAGGCATATGCTAACAGATCCAGCTAAAATTCTTGGTAAAACAAAATAATTCATCTGATTATTTAAATATGTGTGTCCATATGCATAGTGAGATTTTTAAAATTGTTTTTAATAAATTTCTTAGTACTTACTATAATTTTTAAAGCTTACGTTTTAGTAAACCCAGCTCTTCTGTTATGGAAGTCATCTGTATTTGATAATATGTTCTGTAGCATAATTTAAAATTTTCCATTTTTTTTCATTAATTTATTTACTTTACATCCCAGTTTCAGCATCCCCTTCCTCCTCTGATCTCCTCTTCCCTCCATGCAGCACCCTCCCCTGCTCCTCAGAAGGGGGAGGCCTCCCATGGAGAACAATCTACCTGGGCATATGAAATTGCAGTGGGACTAGGCACATCTTCTCCTATTGAGGAGAGAAAAGCTGCATTTCTTTAAGTGCTTCTCAGTCAGAGAATTCTCTGTTTAGATCTGCACCCTATTTCTAATTGGGTTATTTGGTTTGTTGATGTCTACTTTCTTGAAATCTTTATATATTTTGAATATCAGCCCTCATCAGATTTAAAGTTGGTGAAGATGTTTTCCATGCTGTAGGCTGCTATTTTGTCCTTTTGAAGGTGTCCTTTGCCTACAAAAACTTTTTAGTTTCATGAGGTCCCATTTATTGTTGATCTTAGAGTCTGAGCTCTTGATGTTCGTTCAGGAAGTTTTCTCTTGTACCAATGTGTTCAAGGTTATTCCCCACTTTCTCTTCTATCAGATTTAGTTTATCCAGTTATATGCTGAGGTCTTTGATTAACTTGGACATGAGTTTTGTGTGAGTGATAGCTATGGGTCTACTTTCATCTTAACTGATGTACATGCAGACGTCCAGTTAGAGCAGCACCAGTTGGTGAAAATGCTTTCTTTTTTTATTCTATTATATATTTTTGATTCATTTGTCAAAATTATGTGTCCGTGGGTGTGTGGATTATTTCTGAGTCTTCAATTAGATTCCATCAACTAATCTGTCTATTTTTATGCCAATATCATGAGGTTTTTATTACTATTGCTCTGTAGTTTAGCTTGAAAACAGGGATGATAATACCTCCAGAAATTTTTATATTGTACAGATTGTTTTAGCTATCCTGAGACTTTTTTGTTTTTTCCATATGAAATTGCGTATTATTCTTTCAAGGTCTGAAGAATTGTGTTAGAATTTTGATGGGAATTGAATTGAATCTGTAGATTGATTTTGGTAAAATGGCCACTTTTCCTGTTAATCCTACTGATCCATGAGCACGGGAGATCTTTCCATCTTCTGCTACCTTCCTTGACTTCTTTCCTCAAAGCCTGAGTCCTCTGTCACACAGGTCTTTCATTTGCTTGCTTATAGTTACACTAAAATATATTATTTGTAGCTATTATGAAGGGTGTTGTTTCCCTAATTTCTTTCTCACCTTGTTTATCATTTTTATAATCTAGGGCTACTGATTTTTCCAGTTTATTTTGTATCCAGCCACTTTCTTAAAGGTGTTTATCAGTAGTGGGAGTTCTCTGGTAGAATTTTTGGGATCACCTATGTACACTATCATATCTTTTGACAATAACAATACTTTGACTTTTTCCTTTCATTTTGTATCCCCTTGATCACTTTTAGTTGTCTTATTTCTCTTGCTAAAACCTTTAGTGCTATACTAAATAGACATGAAGAGAGTAGGCAGCCTAATCTTGTCCCTGATTTTAGTATAATTTAAGTTTGTCTCCATTTAATTTGATGTTGGCTATTGGTTTACTCTATCTATCTATCTATCTATCTATCTATCTATCTATCTATCTATTTATTTACTTTATTATTTACTTTATTGTGTTTAGGTATGGGCCTTGTATCCCTGATCTTTTCAAGACTTTTAGCATGAAGGGTTGTTGGATTTTGTCAAAGGCTTTTTCAGCATCTAATGAGATGGTCATGTGGTTTCTTTCTTTCTGTTTGTTTATGTGGTAGATTATGTTGATGAATGTTTGTATATTGAACACTGCCTTCACCCCTGGATGAAACCTACTTGATCTTAATGGATGATGGCTTCTTGATTTTGTTCGCAAGTATTTTATTGACTATTTTTACATCAATGTTTATAAGGGAAATTGGGCTGAATTTTTCTTTCTTTTTGTGGTTTAGGTATCAAGGTGGCTGTGATTTCATAGAATGAATTTAGCAATGTTGCTTCTGTTTCTATTGTATAGAATAGTTTGAGAAGTATTGTTATTAGTTCTCCTTTGAAAGTCTGGTAGAGTTCTGTGCTAAAAACCATCTGGCCCTGGGCTCCTTTTGATTGGAGATTTTTAATGACTGTTTGTATTTCCTTAGGGCTTATTGGTCTATTTAAATTATTTACCTGATCTGTATTTAACATTGGTAAGTGGTATCAATCAAGAAAAACATCCTTTTTTTTTTTTTTTTTTTTTTTTTTGTAGATTTTTCCAATTTTGAGGAGTACCGGTTTTCAAAGTAAGAGCTAATTATTCTTTTAATTTTCTCAATGTCTGCCTTTGTGTTCCCCTTTTCATTTCTGATTTTGTGAATTTGGATATTCTCCCTCTGTTTTTTTCTTAGTTTGTCTAAGAGTTTGTCTATCTTCTTGATCTTTCTCAAAAAAATACAGCTCTTGGTTTCATGGATTCTAATATTTTATTTTAGCTCTGAGTTTGATTATTTTCTGCAGTCTACTCCTCTTGGGTGTGTTTGCTTCATTTTTTCTAGAGATTTCAGGTGTGCTGTTAATCACTAGTATGAGATGTCAATAATTTCTTTATGAAGGTATTTAATGTTATTAATTTTTCTCTTACCACTGGCTTCATTGTGTACCATAAGTTTGGATGTGTTATGCCTTTATTTTCATTGAATTGTAGAAAGTCTTTAATTTCTTTATTTCTTTCTTGATCTAGTGTTCATTGAGTAGAGAGTTGTTCAGTTTCTATGAGTTCATAGACTTCCTGTTGTTTCTGTTATTAAAGTCCAGCTTTAATCCATGGTAGTATGATAAGATGCAGGGGGCTATTTCAGTTTACTTGTATCTGTTGGGACTTGTTTTGTGACAGTGTATATGCTCAATTTGGACAAAGTTACATGAGCTGCTAAGAATAAAGTATATTATTTTCTGTTTGGATGAAATGTTCTCTAGATATCTGTTAGGTCCATTTGATTCATAACATCTGTTAGTTTTATTATTTCTTTAGTTTTTGTCTGGATGACCTGTCTATTGATGAGATTTGGGTGTTGAAGTCTCTCTTTATTAATGTGGGGTTTGATGTGTGATTTATGTTTTAGTAATGCTTCTTTAAATAATGTAGGTGCTCTTGCATTTGGGGAATAAACATTTAGTATTGAGACATCACCTTGGTGGATTTTTCCTTTAATGAGTATGAAGTGTCCTTCCACATCTCTTTTGATAAATTTTGGTTGAAAGTCTATTTTATTAGATATTAGAATGGCTATTCCAGCTTGCCTCTTGGGTGTATTTGCTTGGAAAATCTTTTTCTAGTCCTTTACTTGAAGGTAATTTCTATCTTTGATGCTGAGGTGTGTTCCTTGTATGCAATATAATGATGAATCTTGTTTTCATATCCATTCTGTTAGTCTGTGTCTTTTTATTGGAGAATTGAGTCAATTGACATTGAAAGGCCATGACTGATGATTGTTAATTCCTTTTATTTTGATGTTAGTATTGGTTGTGTGTGTGTGTGTGTGTGTGTGTGTATGTGTGTGTGTGTGTGTGTGTGTGTGTGTGAGAGAGAGAGAGAGAGAGAGAGAGAGAGAGAGAGAGAGAGAGAGATTCCCTTCTTTGATTTTGCTAGTGTGGAGTTATTTCCTGTGTTTTCTTGGGCGTAGTTAACCTTCTTGGGTTGGAGTTTTCCTTCTAGCATCTTTTGTAGGGTTGGATTTGTGGATAGATACTGTTTAAATTTGGTTGTGTCATGGAATATGTTGTTTTTGCCCTCTATGGTGATTGAAAGTTTTGATGGTAGTTTGGACTGACATGTGTGGACTGCAAGACATCTGCCCACGCACTTCTGGCTTTTAGAGTCTCAAGAGCTTGGGTGCAATCTGGTTGGTCTGCCTTTATATGTTACTTGGCTGTTAACCCTCACAGCTTTTAATATTCCTTTCTTGTTCTGTACCTTTAGTATTTTGATTATTGTGTGGTGGGAGGATTTTCTTTTCTGGTCCAATTTATTTGGTGTTTTGTAAACAACTTATGTATTTACAGGCATCCCTTTCCTTAGGCTGGAGTAATTTATTTTCCAGTTTTGTTGAAAATATTTTCTGGGTCTTTGAGTTGGGAATCTTATCCTTTTTTTTTCTATTCCTATTACTTTTAGGCTTGGTCTTTTCATAGTGTTCCAGATTTCCTAGATGTTTTGTATTAGGAACTTTTTAGATTTAATACTTTCTTTGACCAATGTATTGATTTCATCTATCATATTTATTACACCTGAGATTCTCTCTTACATCTATTCTGTTGATGATGCTTGCCTATGTAGTTCCTGTTTTCTTATCTAGGTTTTCTATCTCCAGGATTCCCTTAGTTTGTATTTTCTTTATTGTTTCTATAGGTCTTAAACAATTTTGTTCATTTTCTTCACCTGCTTGATTGTATTTTCCTGTATTTCTTTTAGGAATTTATTTCTTTCCTCCTTAAAGGCCTCTATCATCTTCATAAGATTGGATTTAAGATCATTTTCATTTGTTTTAGCTGTGTCAGAATATCCAGAGCTTGCTGAAGTAGGGTGGGTGGGCTCTGGTGATACCATATTACCCTGGCTGTTATTGTTTTTTTTTGCCTTTAGCTTCTGGCTATCTGGGTTTGTGGTTATTATAGGTTTGAGTACTGGCTTCTGAGTTTTTCTTTGTTAGATGGGTGTTTTTCCCCTCTTTGTTTCTATTTCTTCTTGGTTTTCTGACCTGAGTGTCCAGGGTTTCTGGTAAGCAGCAAGTCTTCAAGTCTGGTAGGGTATCTCCACTGGAGTTTTTGTGCCTTGTGTACTCTGAGATTGTGTCTGCTAAAGTTGCCTCTGCCATTCCTATTATCAGCAAAGCCTGGGGTCCCTAGTGCCTGAGTGTCCTCCAGGAATGCAGGCAGGGTTGTGAAGCAGAAAATGGAATACAGGATATGGGGTACAACTCTTTTTGGGTGTGTTTTCAGGGGAGTTGGCTGGCAGGGCTTGCAGCAGGGTCTTACCTATTGTCCCTGGTGCCATCAGGTGTCCAAGAAGGCAGGCAGTTTTGTGGTGCAGGAAATGGAATACAGTGTATGGGTGCTTTTTACTGCTGTTGGATGTACTTTCAAGAGAGTTAGCAGTCCAAACTTTTCATTTTTTAAAAACCAATGAATCAGTTACTTTATCTATACTTAACCATCCCATTTTAATTTATAGTCATTATACTTACTATTTTTAAAAATGGCATTCGTATTTTCTTTATTTTAATATCATTTACCATTTTATACACATCAACTGTGCCCTTATGAACTCTATTTAACCTACAACATGTTTCCTTCTTATATTCATTTTCACGGTCTAATAAATGACATTTCATCAAAATTTTCAGGACTGTGATACCTCCCTTACCTATGGATGTCTCCTTCTACAGCATCATGCCCTGTATTTAAATCCAACATTAGAAAAAAATTTGCAGGTCCTTCCTTAGCAAACTTGTTTTTATACATAGATAATTCTTGTCCTCCATCAAATTTGTCTCAGACTTCAATTGAAAAAGAAAAAAAAAAATGAAGAGATTATGAACATTAAAATATAAGAAAGCTCAAACAAGGAAATGTTGTTTTCTAAAGCAGTGGTTCTCAACCTTTCTAATGCTATGACCTTTTAATACAATCTGTATGTTGTGGTGACCCTTCAACCATAAAATTATTTCAGTTGCTACTTCATAACTATAAGTTTGCAACTATTATGAATGGTAATATAAATAACTGTGTTTCCCAATGGTCTTAGGTGACCTGTGTGAAAAGGTCATTGGGCTCCCAAAAAGATTAGAGGCCCCTAAGTTGAGAACCATTTGGTGTAAAGGACAAGTCTAGCAAAGTCATATATGCCATCAAAACCTGGAAATAATCTTCATGAAATATGTTATACTAATATTGTCATTGGCTCTTGATGTTGGTAAGGACATTTAAAGAATATTTAATTGAACAGAACAAGAAACTAACTTTTATCTACAGGGTTTTGATGCATGCCTGTGTGTGGGGGGGTGAGGGTTTGTTGTTGTTGTTGTTGTTGTTTTCACTAGTTAATTCTTTCAAGAATGCAAGTTGAATCAAAATGTAGAGGCACATTCCATCTCCCTTTAGCTATTATTTTGCTAATTTTGAATTTGTGTTGCAAATTCAGATGGCACCAAACAAGCCCATTGTCTCTCAGGTCTCTACCCTCTGTGTCTATTTAAGTTTAGGGAAAGAAATGAGTAGGTTGTGGAAGAGAAGATAGAGATGTACGATTAGAACTAGCTTCCCTCTGCGCTTTTTGTGGCTTGAATTTTCATCTCTTCAGGATTCTCAGTCTTTAAATATACTTGCAAATTACTTATGATCCAGGTAAAATTTTGCACCCAGAACTTAATGTTACCTCAGAACAGAACTGATGAAAAGAAAATTATTTCTTCAGTTTTTGTTCTGTAGTCTGTGACTGCTTTAACACTCCAGTACCTGAAGAGTATAATGACATGTATGAAGCTTACTGAAAATCATCAGTTTCCAATGTATCACTGTAAATTTTGTGTCTCTTAGGTGTGCTTTTTCTGTGTGTGTGTGTGTGTGTGTATACATACATATATATGTATATATATATATATAGTGTGTGTGTGTGTGTGTGTGTGTGTGTGTGTATATATATATATATATATATATATATAGTGTCCTAAAGTTAAGAAAAAAGTTCAGAATGAATTACTTTTTTCAAGATTTCTCAGGCTTTTTCATAAGCTAATATATATTGAATATCTTCAGAGGGGAAAAAAAGGATGTAATTCTTCCCAAAAGTACTACATCCTAGAAACCCATTTTCACAAAATATATCGGATCAATATTTCATAAAGCACATCTTGGAATGCACTACTGTACATTGAAGCCCTTCCATTTTCCTGCATGGCATTTCTATCTGTCAGTCTCTTAACCATTAAATAATTTGCTCCGGCACTGATAAACCTTCTCGATGTGATGTCCCAGGGATGTGCTCCAGAGACAAGTAAACATCTCCACCCATATAGAGGATGTCTAAAACTAATGCAAAGATGCATAAACTGTATCCCTGGGTATTACCCAACTTATATATCTGCTGGTCTTGATGAGACCTCATCCAGAGTCATCCTGCACCATGGGGACTTTAACAGCTTTGTCATTATTTACCTGTGCCTTGGCTATACGAGCTAATGAAGTTCCTCGTCCTTATAAACTCATGTTGGCTTGTTAGGAGTCTGTTTAGTTCCTTTGGATTTTCACAAGGCATGCTTTGAAGTTTGATAGATTAGCTTGATAGATTAGACCTAGGCTTGTAAATATATATGCTTCTTCAATTCAAACAAACAGCTGTTTGCCTACTCCTGTCATAATTCCTGAAAGACTAAACAGTGTGACTTAGAACACTGATCTGTGAGATTTCTCAGAGCTTATTTGTTTGCTTAGAGCACTGGGGATCTAACCCAGGAATTCACACAAGCTAAGCAAGCATCTTCACTTGGATACACCCTCAGCCCTAAAATGATTATTTCTGTGAAGAATCTTACATAGAATGGTAATGGCTTGATAATTCTTACATTCTGGGCTCTGTGTGGATATATCAATAGAGTGACATTTATTTCAATGTGTGGACCACGTTGGCAATATGAGACTAGTGGCAATATGAATCCTATGTGTGTGACCACCCTCTCTTTAGAAGGGATACACCTTTGTGGCCGAAGCGTATACTGGTGACACATTCGTATCAGGGGCACGATGGAAACTGCGGATCATTGGCTCTTACAACCCACTCCCATTTCTCTCCCGTGACTCTCCATGCAACACTTTCAGCATAAAGGAAATCAGAGACTACTATATTCCTAACGACAAGAAGATCTTGTTCAGGTACAAGTATATGATAGGTGGATAAAGGTGTTCTTTAAATATAGTAATACAGCTATTAAAATGAACTCCTAATTCTGAATTCATTAAGTTTTAAGTTCTGTCATTTTATGGAAATAAGTAGCAATAACATGGCTAAGTGGATACTTGAGCAAGTCTGTACAGCTTCAATAATGCTAATCCCATTTCCTAGGCTTCTGTTTACCTGCCTTTCACTGAAATTCTTCCATATCCTCCACTAGCTTCTTGATGCTCTCCTTACTGTGCCCTATCTGTGGCTTTTCTCTGGTGGGACAGTCCTTGTTTGTCATCTCAACTTTCTGTGCATGCTCTTCTATCCACCACCCTTGAATTCCCAGTTCTGAGTCTACTTTGTTTTATTAGCTGCTTCTGTGGGTTGTAATTCTGATATGCTACTCTTTTTTTTGTCTCCCCCCCCCCCCGTCTCTTCCTAATGCTCCTGCACTACTTTAGGGTCTTCATTATGAACGTTACATAAAATTGTTGGTTTTGGAATCTAGGACTCCTTTATATTCCTTTTAAAAATTTGCACTATCACCCCACCTTCTTAATTTATATGTCTATCCTTTATTATCAAGAAAGTTAACTTTCTAACATACATATTTACACATGTACTATAAAATATTTGCAAGTTTTCTGTTGACGATAGGGTAAAAACTCGAGCTTCAGAGTCTAATGGCCTTACCCAGCCCCCAAGTAATAGCCAGGCCTCTCTCTTAATAGAACAGAAGTCACCCCCTCCCCAAACATGTCAGTTGTACAGTTTTATTTTCTACACATACTTACTTATTTTGTGATATTATATTCTCATTTTGCCAGTTAGAAAAACATGATATTTTTCACATTGTAAACCCTTTGCACTGAAATCTCCAAATATAAGTAGCTGAACCTGGTGCCATTCCCATGGCCACATTTTATGTGGTGTATCCATTGTATTTGATTGTCTGTGCATCAGTCTTCATGAGAATTAATGTGAATTGAAGGCATTTTTTTTTCAACATAGAAACTTGCACAGTATCCAATGCATAATTGGCCTGCATTAAGTATCTTCTCTTTTTAATAGAAAGTGTTCTTTCACCCAAATTTAAAAAACACATTAGTATATAAATGTCATTCATAATCAGAAAACCAAAAATAGCCTTAGTTTTTAGCTTTGTAATTGTCTGTGTCATTTCTTTCTTGTCATAGTTTACCACTTTTAAAATCCTAACCATGGGAGCTTTGTGGTTCTGACATTTCATATAGCATTGTGTAATACTCCTTTATTAACAACCTCAAGATGATTTTAGCTGTTTTATGACTGCCCATAATCACCGATCTGTATATGCAATCATTGACATGGTTAAGGAAGCTGCTCCTATTGTTAAAGCCATGACAGGAATGGTCTGTGGTGCCTAGAAAAAAAATTATTTCTGGGACTCTATTATATTGAAGAGATGATATGTTTTAAGGGCACCATACATTGGTGAGTTCATTTTCAGAAGGAAAAAACTAAGACTTTCTGATAAAATTTGACAAATAATATTCTTTGCCTGATTTTTTTCCTATAATAATTTTAATGCAAAAAATTTCCCTTTAAAAATGTAATTCTTAAAAACTAAATAAGTAATAACATTCAATTATAGAACAATACATACACACACACACACACCACACACACACGTATATATATATGTATGTATATATGTATATGTGTGTGTGTGTGTGTGTGTGTGTATATATATATATATATATATATATATATATATATATATATATAAAATGAACCTTAAGCACACATTTGGCTTTCTACATGAACATATTTTATACCTAGGTAAAGACATATAGAACATTCTAAGTGAAAGTACACTGAAGTGCAGGCATGCAAGTTGTGAGTTTGCCTCTCAATTTGTCTTCCTGTAACATATTTCAACATTGCCTGTATAAAAAAGAAAATTAGAAAACAGAAAAGCAAAAACTAAAAATGGAATGACTAATTTGCTTACCAGTGTGGCCTGCTCACACAGGAACTAGAGGCTTTACCTTAACAGCAACCAAATGTTTAAAGAGTTTTAAGAAAACTGACATTATCAGACCTGTGTCAAAAATACGTCTATAATACATGAACTTGAAAAAAAAATCAATGTAATTCCTAAGACAAAAGCTATTGACATATTATTATGAAATTCTATTCAATTATTCAAGGTACAGATTATTAACAGATTAATTGAGATGGCTGCCAGATGTTGATCTGAATGAAATGGATATTCAAATAGTAGAGTGACAGACAGACAGCTGTAAGATAGCTCAGGTGGTAACCCTGGCAATAGGAACTTCAGTCCATGAGTCTGCTATAGCTGCCCTGTCAAGGTCTTGGCACCACACCGGGTCGCTGATAAAAATGTCTCATGTCACACTCTAGAAGTTCACTCTGAAGTTATCATCAGGGTAGGGGTCTCCAGAGCATTCTGGAAAGAATCTGTTTCTTGACTTCCTCTCAGCATTCTATGTTTGCTGGTGTTCTCTTGCTTGTTGGAACATCATTCAGATCTCTGTTTTCATCTTTATACAGTGTTTTATTGTGTGGTTGTTTCTAAATCCCACCTTATTATTATGAGGTCACCAGCCATATTGATTTGGCCTCATCAATAGCTTTTCCTGTGATAAATTATCTCTATATCAGATGACCTTGTGAGGTCTCCAGCATGACATTTGTAGGAAGAAGAGGTACAATTGAACCAATCATAAAGAGGTACATGAATCCGGAGAGAAAACATTTTAAAACGCTGAGGTAAAACTGACAGCCTTGACTGGTTGGACTGGCCTTGGGACATCATTTACTTCAGGGGAGAACACAGGGCAGAAGCTAATTTGTAAGGTGGTCAGTCAGAAAGAAGTTCTTACTTGTAAATATCAGTAACAGCCATGTGACCCTTTGAAGAGAGAGCCCAGCTTGAGGCTTCCATTTAGGAACTTTGATTCCATTTGAGCTCACAGAGAGCCCAGTGGGCTGTAGAACAAACATCGTTTTTCAGTCTATGAATGAATGCAGAGCACTGTTTCCCTGACAAGCATGGGATATCAATGGCAGAGGAGCCTGAGAAAGCAGACCTGAAGAGAAGGGACAGCACGAAGTTGCTTTACTCAGGGATGACAGGTTTCTAAAAACAAGGCACCCAATGATCCCTTCAACCCTGCTAGACTCTCCCAAGAGGTCAGGAGATAAGACCTGAAGTTTCCATATGGGAAGTACACACTGCTTAAAATCCTTGCCAGTGCGAACCAAGACTCTGAGTTTGTGCTGAGCAAGTGAGTGGGAGATGTGGGAAATGAGTTGGTGAGAAAAGCAAACAGGGAGGGGCCTGTGGAAGGGAAGGCAGGTCACTCTGGAGTGCAAAGTGATAGACTTGCCTGATTTGCCTTTTGTTTTATCTTCATTCACTTAGAGAAATTGAAAGTCTACAATAGGTCCTGGGCATTTGTGAAGAATTACTAGAGAAAACAACAACAACAGCAACCAAAATTTAAAAAAAAAAAACAAACAAGAACTAGAATCTTTGGCTTGGAGGGTAAAGTGCTTGCCACGAACTACTCAAGCATGCCAACCTAAGTTCCATCCCAAGAATTCATGGAAAGGTGGAAAGAGAACCCACTCACCCGTACATGTGTGCTTACCTGTTTCTCTCTCTCTCTCTCTCTCTCTCTCTCTCTCTCTCTCTCTCTCTCTCCCTCTCTCTCTCCCCCGTCTCTCATTTGCTCTCACTCTCACCATCTCTCTTGCTCTGCTTCTCTCCCACTCCCTCTCTATCACACACACACATTGCAATAATATTTTTTTAATTAAAAAATACACGTAGTAGTGGTCACATGACTGTCAAGGATGGTAGCTTTTAGATCTATACTGCTTCATAAATGGCTTCTCATCACACTTAACAAAAAGATGCATTTCCTACTTGGGATTTTCTAATGACAGAAACTTATGCTACTGTTTTTTCTCAGCTGCATGGTATTGGGCTCCTTTGTCAAAGTCTGCAGGGACTCTAGGGTTTCAGCATGTCCATGTGCCTTACAGAGCTGTATTTCTTTCAGACAATCAAATGAGAACAATCCCAGTCTTTCCTTTTCTGGAAGGCTTAAGGGACAGAGCAGTGTATTTGCTCACAGAGATGACCCTTTCTCACAACAGGTACTCCATTAAAGTGACAGTGGCACAGGCTATTACAATACAGGTCCGGACATCCAAACCCGATGCCTTCATCAAGCTGCAGGTGCTGGAAAGCGAGGAGGTGATTGTGAGCACTATGGGCAAAGGGCAAGCCATCATCCCAGCCTTCTACTTCCTCGGAAATGAGAAAGCGTTGAGCTCCCAGTGTGAGTACTTGTCTGGAGTTTGACCTCCATTCAGACACAGATGCTTGTGTTGCTGTGGCATTAAAAATGTTTAAAATAAAAAATCAAAACTTGACACTTGACAAACACTGGGGCCGACTCCAGTGACGCCATTGTAATTCTATGCCTAAGTAGGCTCCAAAAAACAATAGATTGGTTAGGACTCTCTTTTAAAAACTGTTTTTTGAGAAAAATTATTTCTTATATATAAGCCTGCTTTTATTTTTTAAGATTTATTTATGTGTATGTATATGAGTGTTTGCCTACACATCTGAATGGGTACCATGGGGATGCCTGGTCCCACAGAGGACAGGAGGAGGAGTTGGATCTTTTGGTACTGGGACCACTGGTGGTTTTAAGGCACCATGTGAATTCTGGGAACTAAACTAAGATCCTCTTCGGGTACAGCATGTTATCTTAACTGATGAGCCAGCTCTCCAGCCTCACATGAAATTTCTTAATAAATTTCTCTAAGACCAGAAAATTTTGAATAATTAATGTATTTTTATTTTATTTTCTTAAAATAACCATGTCCTTTTAAGTATACTATATTCTATATGTGCATATGTAACCTATTTATTTATTCAATAATATCAAATATTCTACCATAATATTTCTCCTTTTTAGCTAGCAAGCACATTCTCTCATCTCACATCTCACCTAAGAAAGAACCAGAAGTGCTGACCAAGAAAAAATCTGGCCAACCAGGTCAGAAATCCTTCAAAGGAAGACCTGGAGGTGGACTAACAGACTCAGGAATGCCCTTGCTGGAAGAAGAAGTTATGAACATACCCACTATGGAAGAAAATTCTAGCACGTCACAACAGGTACATTAACTGAAAACAACCAATTAATTATTTGGGGCTAGGAAGGTGGCTCAGTGGGTGAAATGTATGTGTGTGACTCCAGCCTGGGAGGCCTAGACAAGCCGATGTCACTTGCCAGTTAGCCTAGGAAAAGATAGAAAGTTCTGGAGCTAGTGAGAGAGTCTGTCTCAAAATATATATATATAGGGTAGAGAAAGACAGAGAAAGAAGCTGACCCTGGCCTCCACACATATGTGCTCCAACTGGTGCCCCCGTAGTCATATGTGCACAGGCATACAGAATGAGCACATAAGGGTAAAGAGAGGGAAGAACGTATGTCCCAGAATGTAAATGGGGCCTGGGCAATAACTGTGATGATGATCAAGATCATAGGACATAGAAATCATTAGAGATAGATGTAAAAACAGAAGAGAATGAATTATTAAGAAGAAGCGGTCTTAATTAATGTGAAGACACCCAACTACCTAACAGTAGAAACCAAACAACTATTGGGATGGTGTAGAAATAAGTCAGTAATCCAATTGAATTTTTCAATGTATGCTTCCTAGAAACTGATAATGCTAAGGAGCAAAATAAGAACCATTTTGAAGGTTTGAAATTTCTAATTATAGTGCCTTTGTCTTGACATATGCTGGACATTTGATTGCTTTGTATGTGTGTATGAGTACTCCTGTGTGTGAGTGTGGGAGCATGTGTCAAGGAAAGCCAGAGGACAGCCTCTGGTGGAGGTCCTTGCCTTCTATCTCATTTGTAACAGGGTCTCTTTGTTGTTTGCTACAGCACATACTCAGGTTAGCTGACCCAGAACTTGCAGGGATCCCACCTCCCAGCCCCTATCTTGACACAGGAACAATGGATTACAGACACAGCTACTGCATCTACCCTTAAAAGGGTTGTTGGAATTCGAATACAGGGCCTCACACTTTCAGGAAAAGTACTTCATTTCCTCAGGCATTCCTAGTCCATTCATGATATTTTAAAAGGTAGATTTGGGGGCTGGAGAGATAGCTTAGGGGTTAAGAATGTTTGTTGCTCTTGTAAAGGATACAAGTTTGGTTCTTATAACCGACACAAGGTGGCACGCAACCTACGACAACTCTAGTTCCAGAGACTGAATATTCTCGACCCCTCAGGGCACCGGTATTCATACGCATGCACATGCAAAATTAAGTACGTATTTTTAAAAAGATAAATAGTTTGTGATTAAAAATTAATAGGCTCTTCAATAAAAACCAATATACTTATATATGGGCAGTATTAGCACAATGCAGTTGCAAATACATTAATAATAATTAATAGTTTAAAAGCCCACAAATGTGAAACCATGATAAAGAATGTGCAATAATCTTTTAGTTAAAAAGATCAACTGAGTATTTATGAGACATAGAACTCAATAATGAGTTTTTAATAACAACTCTAAAATTATAGTTTGCTAGCAACATTTATGTGTGTTTACAATTAATCAGTGAGTCATGGATGTTCAGAAGTGCGTGAGCTAAGCTCAGGCAACCAGAGTTAGAAATGAGTTCCATAGTAACTCACTGAAAATAGAGAAAGTTTTGAGAATGATGTGAAAATAAACCAATGAAACTTACAAACAAAACGCCGCAAACGAATAATCTATAGTTGTTGCTTTTTATGATTCTAAAGCATACGTGCTACTCATAAGACCCGAGAGAACACAGAATGCAAAATTTACCAAACACAGGAAAATGGCTCACGACTCGAAGGCCATTGAGTAGCACAGGCTAGTTTATGCTTGCAGAGGTAAACACTAGGGCAGGCAAGGCTAGTGGTGGGTGAGAAAGGAGTTTGGCAAAACCCATTAATAAGGAAATAACAATCTGAGCAACATGATAAAAACTATTGCAATTATAATACCTTTGAAGGTTTCCCTTGCTAAATACCAGTAATACCATCACCAGTTGGCATATGGAATGGGTCAAGGAACAGTATTTTCTAGAAAATACAAGAACAATCTTGTCTTATTTGAATAGGGCATTTGAGACAGGGTCTTACTCTACAGCCTGTGACTGGCCTGGAACTTGCTATGTATCCCAAGCTGGCCTTATTTGTGGTAGCACACAAACCTCAGCCTCACAAGTGCTGGAATTAGAACCATGAGGCCCTGCACCTAGGTTCTTATGATATTTTTACACACATTCACACAATCTTGAGTCCATAGCCAGATAAGGAGAACATGAGAAAAATGAATAAATTTAGCTGATTAAATTATTAAATTATTAAATTATAAATGATGTGCCAGTTAACTAGTTTCAGCAGTGCTAGGAGTAGGCAGAGAGCATCTCTCCAGGAATTCATGAGGTCTGTAATTAGAAAAATCTATGGATGTAAATCCACAGAAATAGACTACTTGAGAATAGTTGTGTGGCCCTTGGACAGCTTATCATGCTCAGCTACTACTTACAGACGCTTAATGTAAAAATAACGCGCATCCTATACACCAGGAGCCTTCATTTAGAAATTTGTACAAAATTTATATTAATATTTGAACTTGTCTTATTTTCCTTAAGATAGCATAAGAAAAGAATCCTCAGCATTATTAATATTTAATAACATTGCAACATTTTGGCAGTAGAAGATCAAACTGGTTAGTAGCAAAGTAAGAGAACTGCTGAATTATTTGTAGATAAGATGGTTACTTGCCTATACAATTGCCTAAAAAATTCCAACAGAATACACAAACCTTAGAGCTAATGAGATTTTAGAAGCTTGCCAGGTACAATGTACCTGCATTTACTCAACCCTTTGTTTGATACAGATCCTCAGTGTTCCAGTTAACCCTTAAATACATACCCTTGTTATTCCCATATAACATGAAGAGACCTGGGCACAAAGAACCACAGTGACCTGCTCAGTAGCAACCAGCTGACATATGCAAAAGCCAGCTGAATGGCACTGCTCCCTCTTGTGACATCGTGCCCTTGACAACCAACTCTGCTGCTCCTAGAGTCACACTAGTCATTGCTCTGTATCAACACTGGAACATGAGGCAGCACAGTGTGCTGTCTTTCTTAACAACAATGTAATTGTAAAATAACTGGCAGTTGACCTCAGCTAGCACACTCAAGTTCTTCACACAATAAGCATTTACACTTTAATGCAGAACAATGAAAGTCAGTAAGCCACCCAAAACACACTCTAAATGACCTTCCTAGTCCATGCTTTTCAGGCAAGTGGCACAATATTAAAAAGACATTAGTTAATCTTTTAAAGTCAGACTTAAAATTAGGGGAGTGCTATATACAAGTTTCTGTGTTGTAAAATATTTTTTATCTCTATCTGGGATTTTTACCCCGCCTTTAATGACATAATTTCTAGGGAAAGGGCATGCACAACCTTTATATTTACAATAAGCCTTAATCAGCACAAGAGCTGGGCAGATATTTATCCTCTGTGTTATTATGTCTATTTCACAGCCAGTAATTCCATTATTTAATTTGCCATGCTTTGTCTGGGCTGCTCTTAACTCCAATTAACCAACCCATATGGCCATTATTTTATGACTCACCTAACTCGTGGTGGCTTTCTCCTCTCTCCACCTTCTTCTTCCCTTCCCTGATCACAAGCTGTGAACCATAAACCCTGCCTATGTCTCCTCTGCCCAGCTATTGGCTGCCAGAACCTTTATTTACTAATCAGAAATAACTTGGGGGCAAGGTCACGTAACATCACTTGGGTGCGGACTCTCTGGGGCAACTAGGTCTTTAGACCTGCTCTTAGCATAACAATACACAGCAAAAGGCCAAACCTCAACAGTTCTCCTTTTTAGTCCAATAAAAGCCTCCTTTTCTCTCAGATATAAATTGAATATAATTATAACAGTTATGAAAAGTATAAGGTATACATTTATAATGTCCAATCCATTATGTTTGGCAATTTAGATAAAGTATTTTATCATCTATCCTGTTTTGGTGAGTTAGAATTTTGTATATAAATTATTTATTATCTTAACATGTGTTACCATTCTAAAAACATCTTTTTAGATGTAGACCATCTTTTTAAATCCTAAACAACTTAAGTTAAATTGTGAGACTATAACTAATTCGTCTTCAACCCCATCAGAAATTTGAGAAGGAATAAATATTATTTGAGTATGAAGGGGGAGTACAGGGACACAGCTTAAAAAATTATAGAAATGACAGAGATAGCTTATCACCTGAACAATCCCTAATATTGACTATAATGTTGGAGCATCTATCTTCAGTCTTCTGGCCCAGAACATCTGATAGACCTTAAGTGAAGCAGGAATTATGAAGGATTAACTTACCCTGCCTTATCAGAGCTTAGCAACCAACTATTTTGTGTCTGTTTGTCCTTTGTGGACAGCATTCTGTCTGCAGATAAACTTAGGGCATTTCTTGCCCGGTGGCTAGCTTTCCACAATTACAGCAACTCCTACGGAGGTTGTTGATGCTCGTTTTCTTCTTTAAAGTGGACTGGGGTGCTTCCTGAAGGAAATCTGTCCAATAGTCAAAAGATCCTTCAATAATGAAATGATTTTAAATGCCATATTCTGTGGATCTCTGATGCTTTTGAAGACTATCTATCTATATATGGCATATCTGAAATGTTAAACATTGCTTGTTTTTAGCTATTTACTATTTGAATAACTTTGAAAATATTTTATTGCAATTTACTAAATTAGTATCTAATATGACCATGAGTTTGACTATCTAACTATTAACTTGCATTACTTAGTTATCCTAAACAGTTTGTTAAAAGAACTGGGATTAAATGTTGTATTTTTAAATGTGTTACATAGAGACTATGTCTATCTAAGAGTAATAAAATTAATCTTAAATTTTGTATTAATATACAAAGATTTATACCAATGAAAACCTTAAACCTGTATCAATACACAAAATTCATATAAATGTAACAAAATATAACCTCAATTTTGCATCAAATTATAAAGATCTCTATTAATGTAAGATTATTACTATAAAATGTTTTTGTTTAAGAGTAGATTTAATAACCTATCCTTATTTGTCTAATTGCTTATAATATTACTATATCTTTCCACTTTTCCTTTTCAACCCCCTTCCCTTTGCCTAAGAAGGAAGGATAGAAGATAGGAAAGAAAAGATAGAAATCCCTGAGTTTAAGCTCCCTATTTTTTTTTTCTTTTCTGTCCAAGACCATAATTATTTATAAATTATCCCTTAAGATGACAAAATATCTGTAATTTATAAAATAACCAAAACTATACGTTCTAACTTAAGGGATTGAGATAACGTTTTATTGGTTTGTTTGTATTTTTAATAATTGCTTTCTGCTGAAATTGGGGTAAAGAATTCATGTTTGTGTCCCAAAAGGAAATTGAAAAAAAAAAAATAGTTAAGTCAAAATAAAGCTAGCTGACATTATTTGTTGGCCAGTCTTTATGTATTGAGAAAGATCAGGGCTTAACTGAAGTCATGACTGGAACAGTCTGAAAGGCTGGATGAACCCAGGTCATCAGGGATTAGCAACCCTTTCTGAGGTTATTCTTGAAGCAAGTCTCTGGAAACAGCATCAATTGAGACAGGATCAGGCAGGGAGCTGGAGCAGCAGGTCATTTCAGCATCCCCAAGAGTGAATCTTGTCAGGGATGCCCTCTTGGTGTTTCATTCTGTAATATATAAACCTTAAAATCAATATTTAGTTCTATAAAGATATTTGAAGGAATGTGCAAGGTGGTCAGATTAGTTAAGGATGGATTCGTGTTTCTTGTTGGAGCAGGTGAACTACAACTGTCTTTCTTCATGAGTTAGAACGATCATACCCTCAAGCTGCAGTGCACAAATGGATTCATGCTGTGGGAAAGGATGCCATGATGAAGTTTGAGGACTCTGTAGCTGGCAAGATCCATTGGCGATGTATGGCTGAAGTTCGGGCTAGAGACATTTTTATGGCCCAGCCAGTGTCAGGGCCTATGTAGAAGGATCAGCAAATCATGTTACGTGACTTGTTTGGTCATTTTGATTTCTTTTTCTGCTGCAGCCAAGATCTTTAGGGGGCCTTCCTCTATCAAATTTGATCCTTATTACTTTAGAAGGAGTACAAAGCCATTTTAAATTTCCTGTTAACACAAATACAGTGCCTCTCTCTCAAAATAGCATTTCCTTGGTCCAGCAACCCAAAGTCATCAAAAGTATAGATCGATTTAATTTAGCAGCCTCTTTTTTATGTTTGCTCTATGTTGACCTCTCTCATAGAGGATTTGTAACTCCACTATAACCACTGAAGTTCTACCCATCTTTATATTGATAATTAAAACAATTTAAAACAATTCTCTTTATTTATTGAGATAGGGTTTCTCTGTTTAGCCTGAACTGACCTGGATTTGTTCTATATATTAGGCAGGCCTCAGACTCACAAGAAACATTATCTGTCCCTCTCTTTGTGTCCTAAGCATTGAGATCAAAGGCCTGCATTTATCCATTTATCCATGTATTCTTAAAAACATTTATGTCAATTTTCATGCATTTTCCCTTCTTTGGAGAGTAATATTTATGTGGATAAATATACTTATATCCCCTTTCTCTTTATGTAAATTAAATTAATATCCATTTTATATTTAACTTTATTTAAATTTCATTTTATTTATTGCATAACCCTATTCTCAAGCCATCATGTATGTGTCATGTGCTAGGTCAAGCAGTTCCCGTTTTCCCGTGGAGGCCACGTTGAAGGAAACCAGTTGCTTAAGGTAGCGTTGACATCTTAATTTATTTAACTTTTTATAATTTTTTTTTTGATTGCCAGAGGCATGCAGCCTTGATTTTTGCTCTCTGAGCAGCAGGACTTAGCTTCATTGTCCAGCAGAGGTGTTTAGTATCTGTGCTATAAAGCTGCATCTCCAAGGCAGCACAGAGCAGGATTTGGGAAAACTCCAGTCTGAAGTTCGAGCCTGCCACTTGGTCTGTTGTTTCTTTTTGGTTTGGGGGGCATAGCTATGTCTTAGCTTACACTACAAACACTGGAATTATGGTGCCAAATTAGCACATATTTTAGTCTTTGTCTGGAATCCTGCATGTTTTGGGGGAAAACTACAAGGTTTGGTGAAAAACTGACTTTACTAAGAAGCCAATTTTACAGGGATAGCTTGTGTTTTTTATTTGGGAATCTGAAATTAATTTTTTAAAGTGAGTTTTTGCCCCATGTTGGGCAGTAATATATTGTAATTGTAAATTTTTAAAAATCTCCATCTGGGATTTTTTACCCTGTCTTTAATAATGTAATTTCTGAGAAAAGACACATACAACCTTTGTATTTACAGTAAGCCTTAATCAGCACAAGAGCTGGGCAGATATGTATCCTCTATGTTATTATTTCTATTCACAGCCAATAATTCCATTATATAATTTGCCATGTTTTGTTTGGCTGCTCTTAACTCCAATTAACCAACCCATATGGCCATTATTTTATGACTCACCCATGGTGGCGTCCTCCTCTCTCCGGCTTCTCCCCTTGTGGTCCTCCTCTGATCCCAAACTGGGAACCCTAAACCCCGCCTATGTCTCTAATAACTTGGGGGCAAGGTAATATAGTGTCACTTGGATCTAAATTTGGACTCTCTCATCTCTGGGACAACTAGGTCTTGGGGATCTGCACTTAGCATTACAATACATAACAACAGACCACACCTCAACAATTCTCTCCCATCTGTCAAGTAGCCTGCAGTGAACCATGAAATTCAGTGCAATCATAATCCAGACAAAGACCCTCACTATTCCAAGAAAATATTTGAAATTCTTCTAAAATTTATAAGGGTGAATTGTAATCTAAATAAGTCATTGTTGAAAAGGAAGAGCAAAGAGAACTTTCCGTTTCAAATATTAAGACATACTAAACCAGTGGTTCTCAACCTTCCTAATGCTATGACCCTTCAATGTAGTAGTTCCTCATGCTATGGTGACCCCAAACCCTAAAATTATTTTTGTTGCAACATCCTAACTGTAATTTTGCTACTGCTATGAATCATAATATAAATATCTGATATTCAGGATATCAGATATGGTTGACCCCTGAGAAAGGGGTTTTTTGCCCCTAAACAGGGTCACTACCCACAGGTTGAGAGCCATTGCACTAAATAATTTCTTTAGTGATAATTAATATTAGTTAGTATGGAAATAACTTGAGTAAAGTAAGAAAGTAGAGAAGTTTAAAAGTCCCACAATCTTTAAAAATTCAAACATATACAATTTCAGTCTCTTTGAAATACCTATCTCTTTTAAAATTCAAAGTCTTTTAGAATTCACTATCTCTCAACTGTGGTCTCCAAGAACCAAGGCACAGTCCCAATCAAATCCAAACAAAACCAGATTTAAACTGTAAGTAACTCAGTGACCAATGTCTGGCCTCTTCCAAAGGGCTTGGGCCACTTCCTTGGCTTCATCTTCTGCAGCACACACAGCCTGTCTCCTAAGCTCAGGGAGGCTCCACTCCAAGGCTATTGTCCTCTCAATGTTCAGTCTGTGGTACTGGCATCTCCAAAATGCTGGGCTACACTTCTGTAGCAGAACTACAGTTCTGCCACAGCTGGGCTGCACTTTCCCCAATAGCTTCATTTAGCCTCTCTTCCTAGTGACAAGCCTCAGTTTCTTTGCATGACCCCTTCAGTCCTGGACCTTCACCTGCCACTGGGGCTGCACCTTCACCAATGACCTCTTCTGGTCTCACAGTGCCCAGCCTCAGCTGCTGTCCATGACCCCTTCCTACCTTCAAAACCAGTATCACTTGGAAGACTCTACACATGACCATTCATTGTCCTAGCAAAGGAAAGGTTTTACTTGAATGGTTCTAGTCTCTTGTTAATCACAGTTGATTCTCCAAAATCAAAAGTAAGTGGGAAAAATTACACATTATAAGCTTGAGCTATTAAGTCTTTTAATGCATACACTGTGTAGATCCTTTTGGTGATCCTGACTCACACCCTTTCCTTTCACAGTGCTATAAGTACATCATCCAGTGCTTGGTGTTGTTTAACAGCTGGCCTCTAAATGAAACTCAGCTGACATTCGTTCAAGCACTAAAAGACATGGAGAAAATTGATATCAAAGGTATGTCGCCTTAAATACTTTTAAAACATTTATTTTATTTCATGTGTATAGGTATTTTCCTGAATGTATGGATGGACACCATGTGCATGTGTGGTGCCAGTGGAAGTCTAAAGAGGGCATTGGATCTTCTGAAACTGGAGTTACAGTTGATTGTGAGTCTCCATGTGGGTACCGGGAATAGAACTCTGGTCCTCTGCATCAGTAGCAGTGCTCTTAATACTGAGCCATCTCTCCACCCTATGCCTTAAATATTACTCATGCCACTTATAGTCTAAATACTGAGAAGTAAGTTGATCACAGAATTCTAAAATGTTATTGCTAATAACCTATAGTCTCTTATATTTTTCTTATATTTGTTTCAATATTTTACTTCATAATTTATAAAAGATAATATTTAATCATTAAGACCTTGTATAAACATGTTTCATGTGTTTAGCAAAACTCATGCACCAACTATAGTTGTAACCTTTCAAGAAATATAGATGACTTTTATGATTATGAAATTGTATTTCTCGTAGTTGTTAGGGAAGACTAGCAATGAAGTTATACCCTGAAAGCACACATATTTAATCACAGCACTCGGGAGGTACAGGTGGATGTCTGTGAGTTCAAGGCCATTGTGGTCTCCAAAACTATACTGATCCATGGTTGCATAGTGAGGCACTGTTTCAGAACCGTGTGGTGCTGGACTGGAGAGGAGGCTCCGGAGCTAAGAGCTCTGACTACTCAACACAACACATCTACAGCACTTTTGAATATAGAAGTCAGAGAGCAGCCCGTGGGAGTTCCTTCTCTCTCGAATCACTTTATGACTTGATGTTTTTCCAACTTTACATTCTTATATCCCAGAATTAAAACAAAACCAAAATGAAACAAACAAACCAAGATAAAACAAACAAACAAAAACCCCAGGTCTAATATATAAATACAGAGATAAATTTGACCTGGGAACTTTCTTCCTCCTCTTCCTTCTCCCTTCCCCTCCCTCCTTTGCCCACCCTCCCTCCCTCCCTCCCTCCCTCCTTTCTTTCTCTCTCTCTCTCTCTCTCTCTCTCTCTCTCTCTCTCTCTCTCTCTCTCTCTCTCTTTCTTTCTTTCTTTCCTTATTTACTTTATATCTAGATCGCAGCCCCCTTCCCTCCTCACCTCTTAGTCCCACCCTCACACCTCCCTTCCCCAGCTCCCCCTCCCCTTCTCTGAGAAAGGAAGCTCCCCACCCCAAATGGGTACCAACCTGCCCTGGCACATCAAACTGTAGCAGAACTAGGGTCATCCTCTCCCACTGAGGCAGACAAGGCAGCCCAGCTAGGGGCAGGGGATCCAAAGGCAGGCAACAGAGTTAAAGTCAGCCCCTGCTCCACTTATTAGGGGACCCACTTGGAGACCTACTATCCATCTGCTACATATATGTGGGTGGCCTAGGTCCAGCCCACACATTCTCTTTGGTTGTTCATTCAGTCTCTGTGAGCCCCCATGGACCTGACCTGGGGTATTTCTGCTATTATTTAGAAGAACCGTGACTTCGTGCTATTGTAAGACAATAGTGCCATCTTCTGTTTCTTTCGGTACCCACAGTTTACTAAAACAGCTGGCTAGCTATTGGCTGACTCACTGAAGGAGCTAGGAGACAGGAGGGTCTTGAGCTGGGAGTTCTCAGTGGCATTTGCTTTCAGATTTTTAATGCTGTCGTTCTAAATTCCTTTTGTCAAAATGCTGCCTCTTTATGTTGATAATCAAGGCCTTTGAAGTCCTAATTTATTTATTAAAACATATAATTTCTATCTTTTTCAAAAATTCTTGCTTTAGGGGCTCAGGTCATAAAGTGCTTTCTGGGATTTATTTTCTTTTCCTTTTTTTGCTAAGGAGAGAACTACAAAATGAATCATTGTGAATACAAGTCAAAAAGTCTTTGATGAAACAAAATATTACATATGTTATATATTAATATTTTATTTAATATAATTATATTTTGTAGTTATATAAACTAAGCAATTTAAGGTATATTGCAAAACAAACGTACATACATGTGTGTGTATATTTAATTTTTTTGTTTGTTTGTTTTCACTTACAAGAAAGTGAGTCTCTTATCAAATATCTACTTTACCCTAAACAGGTTTAGAAATTTTGAGAATGTTCAAACATCAACCAGATTTCAGTTTCTGGGGACACAGATTAAAGCACTGATTTGATCATAAAAAAGAACTTGCATTTCTGTCTCTATGGAGGTTTTTTCATCTACTGAAGGTTCCCCTCTACTGTGCACTGGGGAGAGTAAAAACCCAAAGGGACTCATAGGAAGGCTTCTTAAACTCCTGTCATCAGCAGATACTTTCACCCAGCACTTCTTCCCCACAAGGGGTGTGCGGGTTCATTCCTCCAGGGCTTTCTAATTACACACACACACACATGGGTCACAACTTCCATCACTTTTGAATCAGTAGGATGTTTTCCATTCCACAGCTTATTCTGATACGTGCTTACCAATGCATGCAGATTTCTTGCAAACCTTGAACAGTAAAGTAAGCAACCTGCTATTGACTGTATCCTACGAGTTAACCAATTAAATTTAAAGCACACAGCATGAATACAGACAATTTTATTTCTTATCAGCACCAAGAGCATATAAGAGTAAAGGTCTTTGTATATTAATGACATTAAGTTGGTATTAATTCTGGGTTATTATAAAGAAACATTTTAATTATAATCTTACTCAGAGACACCAAGGGGAAAATGAAAATGCACAGAAAAACAAAAACCTGAGAGAGTTAAAACGCTTCAGCAGTGAGTATGGTTTTAAAGCAAAAGAAGGTAGTAACAGAAGATTAGAAAAACAAAAAATAGGGAAATATGTAGTAAAATAAATATCAAAGTACCCAACATAAATCCTTCCTTTTGGACAACTATGTTTAATGCAAATTAAATGTGCTCTACAATAATACATGATATAACTGTATATGTTCATAAGGGCATACTTTAATTTCAAAGATATAAACAGTTTTATGGCAAAAGGAAAGAACACACAGAACACGCAGTACCAATAGTAACCCAGAATGATCATACTACACATGCACTGTAAACCAACCTCTGTAGATGAAGCGTCTTTCTAGGGTGCTTGCAACGTCCCTACAGGAAATGGTCTTGTCCTCATGTCGGGTCTCACTGGTTTCTATTTTCATGTCTCTCTAGCTCATGTGGAGAAACATGAAGAACCAGCTCCGATGGGAAGCCCAGATTCCCATGCTGCCAGTGAAGGGCAGAAATCTGTAGGAATGCCCAAAACAACACGGAAAGGCAAGGAGAAGTCTGCAGAGAAAGAAAGGTCAGCCAAGGAAAAACAAGCTCCTCGATTCGAGCCTCAGGTGGGTGCAGATAGGACACCCTCCTTACAGAACAAAGCCAGGCGGTACTTACCACAGGGACTGTGAGGAGAAGTTAGCAATAGGAAGCAATGAGGACTCCCGAAGTCAGGAACCATGTCCGCTTGCATTTAAAGATCCCTGTGCCCATGGGAGTCATGAAGTATAAGCAAGTTTGGCTGCATCCTCAGATTCATCTGTTGGCACCGTGATAGTTCTCTCTCTATTACTCAAAACTCCATACTGGAAAAGTTCCTGGTCAACTCACTTTTGGATCTATTTAATGAGAAAAGCTAGCATTCTAAGAAAGAAAAGAATTCTCATCTCATTAAAATACTAAGAGAATCACATAAGAATCAAGGTCTTCTGGGTAATAATGAAACCAAATTTTAAGTGAAAACTTTATTTCGTGGCTGCAACCTCCTCCTCTTCCCAGATTACGTTGCTTCAGATGGACATAGCCTTGATCTTATGTAATGTATTCTGCAACTGCACCGGTTTTAACAGCTAACTTGCCTGGTGGGTTCCCCGATGATCTCCCTTTTGGAACCTTATGAGTCAAAGCTAGTTAACCAAGAAAACCTCTACTTTTCCAAGTTGCTTTTGGTCTTGGTATTTAATAAATCAACAGAAAAATATACAAACCAGTATGTTAAATGGAAACTTGAATGAGAAATTGGCAGAAAAAATTACTTAGAAAATAAGGGTCTTTCTCACTCTTTAATTGTCAAGGAGTGAACCCCTTCTATCTAAAAGTCAAAACCCATTTCTGCTGCCTCCAGTCCTTGCAAATGGTTCTATAAACCTCAAAGTACCACTCACTTCCAGAATGAATCTGGAGAACAAGTACATTCAGAGCTAGAAAGATTAATTATATTATTCAGTTTTGTGAAGTATATATACCTTTAATATAATTTAGACTTTACTTAAAATATTTTAAACATTGTGTGTGCATGTATACACATGTGTGTGCTAGCGTGTGCGTGCATGCACACACATATGAATATACTCATGGGTATATTTGCAGGTCTGAGGACCAAGTGTGTGAGGCAGTTCTCTCCTTCTACCATATATGCCCTGGGAATAGAACTCAGAGCATCAGGTTTGGCTGCAAGCACCCTTACCTACTTCACTGGCTAGCTTTTATTTTTAAGCTGATATAGCCCAGAGTCACTTAGGAAGTCAGCTGAAGATGTGAAGATTGGCTTATGGCCATGTCTGTAAGAACTCATCTTCTTTGATGATTGATGGAGGGCCCACCCCACTATAGGCAGCACACTCCCTATGCAGGTGAGTCTGAGCTAACTAAGAAAGTTAGCTGAGCACGAGCCAGTGAAATAGCCATAAGCAGCCTTCTTCTATATTGTCTGCTTCAGTGCATGCTTGAGCTTCTATCCTGGCTTTCTTCTGGTGGTGGACCTCCAAGTATAAGCTGAAATAAACCCTTTCTTTTCCAAACTGCTTTGGGTCATTCCATGGGTATTACATCAACAGAAAAATAAACTACAACACCCCTGGGCCCAAGGCCCACAGACTTTATTGTGTATACTCTCAAGCCAAGATTGCATGAAGTGATGGGCACAAACACTTGTTCTTTTCTCATGTGCATGTGATATGCATGAATATGTGTCTGTATGTGCACATGTGTGCGGTACATATGTGTGCTTGTGCTTATAGAAGCCCAAGATTGATGTTGGGAGTCTTCCTCAATCACTTCCCACTGCATTCATTGAGGTAAGGCCCCCTCAGCTGAATCCAGAACCCATTCTTGTGGCCTGCCTAGACAGCCAGCTTCCTCTGGGGAGGGGGAACCCATCTTTGCCTGCTGAGTGCTGGCATTCCAAGTGGGCTGCTGTGTACAGCCAGCACTGGAGCTCTGGGATGCTGAACTCTATCTACTCCTCACACTTTCAAAGCAGGCATGTTTTATCTACCGAGCCATATCCCCAGCTCCACAGGCACTCATCACTGCACAAATTCATTGACGTCCAACAGGTAAACCCACCGTGCAGCACAAGGTAAAGATTCTGCCCCTGAACCCACTGCTCTTCATTTAGCCATCCCTGAACCAAAGCTCCAGGTACCAACCTGTCATCTCCCCACCTTCAGCCATCACAGAGTTCAAATACATGCCTTACACGATTGAATTAGTTTGTGCTGGACTTCCACATTTTACTAAAATATGTGCCTGCAGGGTTCGGCCATAGGCAGATGTTTGTTTTCAATTCAATGCTCAACACCCAATATAGGAACATGCTATTAGTTGTTTGTTCACTGGCTGATACACTTTTATGCTATTCTCTTCCCTGTAATTGCTACTGTGAAAAAGAATGTAATGAACATTCTTACAGAAGTCGTATGCAAATTATAGTGGTTTTCCTGTGTGGTAAATAGCCAACAGTGAAATCTAAGTTTAGGGCGTGAATCCTTTCTAGAAGAGGAAAGCATTCATTTTTATAAACTTTTTTCCCCCCTAGCAAATACAAATACCCACTGCTATTCACTCTCAGCAAGAAGATCCAAACAAACCCTACTGGATCTTGAGGCTGGTCTCTGAACATACCGACTCAGACTATGTTGACGTGAAAAAGGACACAGAACGAGCAGATGAAATACGTGCCATGAAGCAAGCTTGGGAGACTACTGAACCTGGCAGGGCTATCAAGGTCGCCTGCCTGAAAGGCGGTTCTTTCTGTCTTCATTGTTAGATGTAGCTTGGGAGCTGAGCCCTGTGGGTGAAAGTGTGGGATTGGGATTGCGACCTGAGTCACTGCTCACATGTCCAAACTATGACACCCCTCTTTATACTTTGCCATGAGGGCTGGATTCACATGGATCCTGAAAAGCTCCAAGGCGAGCGTGCGAGTGTTTAATGCCTGCGTTCCTACTACAAACAACTTTAGAATAAAAAGGATGGGCTTCCCCCTTGGGAAATTTAAATACACCTCTCTTCTTATGGCAGAGGCTCTCAACCTTCCTAACCCTGTGGCTCTTCAGTCTACTTCTTCATGTTGTTGTGACCCCCAACCATAAGATCATTTTTGATGCTAATTCATAACTACAATTTTGCTACTGTTATGAGTCATATTGTAAATATATTTGGAGAAAGGTTTGCCAAGGGAGTAGCGACCCACAGGTTGAGAACCCCTGCCTTGAGAGCTTAGACGGTTAGTCTTAGTTAATGGAGAGCTGGCTTGGTCTAAACTACCCTTCTTTGTGTTTTCTTTTACAATTTTGGTTTTCGAACCCACATTTCTCTCTTCTTCCAAGTACCTTGTTTCGGGCTGCACCGCTTGCTGCTTTTCAAAGACCTCACCAGGCTGGCATCTGTCTTCCAGGCTTCTCAGGCCCGTTTGAAGTACCTGACCCAATTCATTAAGAAGCCAGTTGATTCCTCCACCTCTGCCCCCAGCACTGAGACTTTGTCTGTGACTCAGAGCCAAACTAAATCCTCAGAGGAAGGTCAGTGGGAGTCATAAGCTACTCAGGAATTTTGGGGGGGGCTTCCTTAGACACAAGGAATCATTTCTAAGTTTCTAGTCCTTAGGACTGGAAAAGACCATGAGGCTTTAAATGAGGACACAAATAGCCTTCTAATAATCAAGCCTCTTGTACTTACTTTCTCATCTAAGGTTCATGTGTCCATTCTCCACACATAGGCAGAAATGGTTTTCTTTACATAAGAAAACATGACGAATACAGTGTGGTGGCACATAGCTGTAACCCTACAATTTGGAAGATAGAGGTGGGAGGATTAGTTCATGTCCATTCTCAGCTATATGGAGAATTCAAGGCCAGCCTGGGCTACCAAAGACCCCGTGTTTAAAAGAAAAAAGATAAGAAGATGAAACCAGACATGATATGAGGTGGTTATTTGAAATGATGGCAATTGGAGGCAGGCTTGCTACTTAATAATATGGCGCCTTCTTTAAGAATAAGAATAAGAATAAGAATAAGAATAAGAATAAGAATAAGAATAAGAATAAGAATAAGAATAAGAATAAGAATAAGAATGAGAATGAGAATGAGAATGAGAATAAGAAAATAGGATTAAGAGAATAAGATTAAGAATAATAAGCAGTTAGGGTATTACTGTTGCGAACAAACACCATGACCAGGGCAGCTCTTATAAGGACAAAATTTAATTGGAGCTGGCTTAAAGGTTCAGAGGTTCAGTCCATTATCATCAAGGTGGGAGCATGGCAGCATCCAGGTAGGTATGGTGCAGGAGGAGCTGAAAGTTCTACATCGTCATCTGAAGGCTGCTAGGAGAAGACCGGCTCCCATGTGGTAAGGAGGCAGGTCTCTTTGCCCACCCCACAGTGACACGCTTCCTCCAACAAAGCCACCCCTACTCCAACAAGGCTATACCTCCTAATAGTGCTGCTCCCTGGGCCAGGCAAATTCAAATCACCAAAACTACTTATATGGAATTATTATCATGATTTGTCAACTTGCATTACTTAAATTATAGTTACCTCTAGTGTCCAAAGGTGATTGCTTCCAAGACCTACAGTGTGTACCAAAATGCACAGGGGTTCAAGACCCTTCAAGAAAATGGTGGTGTGTTTTCATATAATCTGTGCACATTCTCCTGCATGCTTTTAATTGTTCTTATATATCTTATAATCATAATTCAACCTTTCTATGTAGTTGTTACACTGTATCATTTAGAGAATATAAAGGCAAACACGTATATATGTTCAGTACAAAGAAAACTAACATAGAACTAACTATGTAGTAAATAACCACATAGAATGTTAAACAGTATGTTTTAAATCATTTAGTATTCATTGTACTATGGGTATGTGCATGCTGTTTAGGGGGTTGTCACACTACACAGACAGAGGACTGACAATTCTGTGGACTCAGTTTTCTCCTTTACACAAATTCCAAGAGCTGAACTCAGGTCACTAGGCTTACACAGTAAGCTTTGCTTTACCTCCCTGGGCGTCTTGTCATTCTTTAACCATATATGCTTAAAACGTTAAATTAATTAATTAATTTTTATGTTATGTGTATATGTATTTTTTCCTGCATGTATGTTTTTGTACTACATGTGTGTCTGGTGTCTAAGGAGGCCAGAAGACAGCAGCAAATCTCCTACAACTATAGTTATGGACAGTTGCCATGAGTGCTGGGAATCAAACTTGGCTTCTCTAGAAGAGCATCCAGTGCTCTTAAACACTAAGCATCTTTCCAGCTCTGCCTTAACAAATTCTTGATCAATGGTTAATTGACTAAATCCATGGATGTAGAACCGAGAGATACTATATTTTATTTATACTTACATACCAACCCATTGATGTATATTCTGATTTCCAAGGTGGAGAGAGTCTCAGTAATAGTTCTAAGTTTGTGAGAAACAAGAGACCCAAAAAAGCATGCAGACCTGGCCCTCCTTTGATCCATTGTCTTGTCACATGTATAGTTAAACCTAATTATGTCTAGGTACCACTGGAGGCAGAAGCAATTCACACCCCAAATCTCTCGTTTCATTCAAATCAAAACATGGCAAAAAGTAGGTAACCTACAACAGATGGATAAGTAGAACAGTGCATGGCTAATGCCAGCTGGGATTGGTCGGTGTGATTTCTCCATGGCCGCAGAGTCACTATTAGAGTCGCTGCTACGGAAAAGTCTCACGTCTTTAGGATCTTCACAAGTCAGAATGCTTTTCTGTTGATCTAAAGACAATGTCAATAAGTATCAAGACTCACTAGTCCCTTCCCAAAGAGAAGTGCCTTGCCTATATACAGTGACCCCAACACTTAAAGACCTCCCCTCTGTCAAAATTGTCCCAGTTTTTAAGGCCTCTGATTGGATGTGGTTTTCTTTTCCTGAAGAGGCTTCCGGGCACACCTCACACATGTGCTACAGTAGCTCTATCAGGCCTTAGCATCCCAGATGGCGCATGGCGCTTGCACCCTGGCAACACACTGCATAGCTTTGGAATCGTGTCCTCCAAATCTAGGCTCCTACAAACAAGCCCTGTTAGATTCATTTGCATGGTCTTAGCAGAGTGCAAGTTATTTTTTTTTCAGGAACATATACATTGTGCTATAGGAGAACTAGGTACTGGGAAAGATGCAGAGATCAAAGAACTGCCACCAGCTGCAGCAGGAAGTGTGCTGTGGAAGAAGTGGCAACTGAGCAAGACCCTCAGCTCTCTGTCAAAAACCTTAAGCAGTGAGAGTACAGTGAAGGAAGAGTTGCCACGGAAGGACATTCTTGGTGAGTCCTGATCCTGCTGGTAAGGTGATCTATATGCCTGTCTTTGAAATAACAATGTCACAGATTATAGTGAATACATGTGAAAATGTGAAATTAGGGCTCCCCAAAATAGGAAAAAAAAAATATATATATATATATAAACCTGTCACAGCTGAGAACACAGCATGTCTCCCTGGCATATTAATCTAATCTAGATTTCTCCAATTGCCCCCCCCCCCCAGGTCTACAGCAAATTCTGGAGTTAAAAGAAAATGCTGTCGACTAACAATTCTTAAGTAAAAGCCAACTTTAAAAACTTGAGCCAAAGCAGGAGTTGGGGTATAGTTCAATTGTAGAGCATTTACCTAGCACATGCGATGTTCTAAGTTCAGTTTTCAGCACACACACACACACACACACACACACACACACACACACACACACACACAAAGCATGTGTGTGGAGGAGGGATGACAGGAAGACAGGTGAATCTTCGAAATTCAAACACTGGTGAATGTGTATCTAGAATAAATCGCTTCAAATAAGTGTCAAAGGAAATCATCTGGATCAAGAGAAAATAACCTCAGAAAGTGATTCAGCTCTACACAGAAAAGTCATTCTATATATGTTTAAAGAAATCAGAATCATATCTCTGAATTTGAATTTTTTAAAAATGATTTAAGAGTAATTGGAAAGCTGTACTGATTAGCTTCTGACACATAAGCAACATGCCAGTCATAGTACAAATGGTGGCCAAGGAGCAAGTGCTCTATAAGAAAAATGCAAAGGGATTGTGAGAGATACTATAAACAACTATATGCTGGCAGTGACCTTAACTAGATGGGCAAATTCCTGGATGCACAACTTATAGTGATTAGATTATTTGATTGACTGACTGATTGATTGATTGGTTGGTTGATTGATTGATTGATTGATTGATGCAGGCTAGGAGATGGCTAGGAGTGGGTAATATGCCTGTTACCGAAAGAGAAGATCAGGTCTGCAGACTTAGCACTCGGCAGCTTGGAAACAGGTGGATACGCAGAGTTTGCTGGCCAGTTACTCTAGTGAAACAGAGTAACAGAGTGAGCTCCAGGTTCAGGGAGAGACCATATCTCAAAAAGAGGTGGCCTGCCATAGTGGAAGACACCTGTTAATCTCTGGCTTCTGTATGCTTTTCTGCACACATACACACACACACATACCCCCAAATAATAAATAATTAAAATTTGAATAGTTCATGATGAAGAAATACAAAACCTAAACAGACCAAATGTAAGGCTGAATCCATAGAAAATTCTCCATCAGAGAACATCTCAGGACAAGCTATCTTCCCTGTTGTATTGAATCAGATTTGTGTCAAACAACATAAGTTCTTTTTTTTTTTTTTTTTTTTTGCCTCAAAAAGTGACATTTATTCGGGGGGGGGAGAACAAAACAAACAAACAAAACAAAACAAAAGCAAGATGACCATCCCTTGGCTCCTTTCCCTTCTCCTTTCCAGCTGTTCCTTGGCACCTCCAGGACTGAATGCTGGGCTAGGGCCAGGAAGCAGGACAGCCCCTCACATGAGGTCAGCAAGGTTGAGGGGCATCTCTTCAATGGAGGTGTTGTAGAAAGTCTCAATGGCTCAAAGAGTACTCTTGTCTTCTGTTCCCATGTTAATAGCCACAACCTTCTGGCCAAACCAACCACCTTGACCGATGTAGTTTTCCCTGTTGGTGGAACGGTCATAATTGATGACTAAGGAAACCCGCTGCACATCAATGCCTCTGGGCAACGGGTCAGTGGTAATTAATACTCTGCTAGAGCCAGACTGGAACTCCCTCATGATCATATCTCGTTCCTTTTGGTCCATATCTCCATGCATGGTGGAAACAGTGAAATCGTGGGCATGCATCTTCTCTGTGAGCCAATCCACCTTTCTTCTGGTATTGATGAAGATTCCTGCCCAGGTGATGGTCAGTGTTTCATACAAGTCATACAATGTGTCAAGCTGCCACTCCTCTCATTCCACATTGATGGAAAATTGGCAGATACCAACCAGGGTCAACTCTTCCTTCTTGACAAGAATCTGAATAGGTGCGGGGCAGTGGTGGCACACGCCTTTAATCCCAGCACTTGGGAGGCAGAGGCAGGTGGATTTCTGAGTTCGAGGCCAGTCTGGCCGACCGAGTGAGTTCCAGGACAGTCAAGGCTACACAGAGAAACCCTGTCTCAAAAAACCAAAATAAATAAATAAATAAATAAATAAATAAATAAATAAATAAATAAATAAAATCTGAATGGGGTCTCAAGGCTACACAGAGAAACCCTGTCTCAAAAAACCAAAATAAATAAATAAATAAATAAATAAATAAATAAATAAATAAAATCTGAATGGGGTCTCTCATGAACTTCTTGATCACCTCAAGGACATCGGAAGGCATTGTAGCAGACAACAAAACTACCTGTGTGTTACTCTTGAGCTTTTCAAATATATTACAGATCTGATCCTGGAACCCATGGCTTAACATTTCATGTGCCTCATCCAGTACAAATATCTTGATGTATTTGGGGGACAGGTATCTCTGCTTAAGCATGTCAGTCATCCTGCCATGGGTGCCCATGATGATATGGGGAGCTTTCATGTTCAGCTTCTGCACCTCAGCATGCATGTTGGTGCCCCCAGTACAGGCATGACAAGAGGCATTCATGTAGTCTCCTATTGCCATAACCTCCTTTTGTATATACTGAGCCAATCACAAGTGGGTGCCAGATCCAAAGCCTGAGTGGCCTTTAGATCTAATTCAATCTGCTGCAGAATTGATGTGGCAAATGTAGCTGTTTTCCCAGTCCCAGACTGGGCTTGAGCAATCACATTCTAACCCTTGATACAAGGAAGAATAGCTCACTGCTGGATGGCAGAGGACTTCTCAAAATCATAGGAATAAATACCACGAAGGGATTCTGAGAGATTCCTGTCATCGAAGCTATCTACAATCTCATTCTAGTTACTCTTGATGACGCCCTCCAGCTCCATCCCATTGGGGCCATTGACTCTGGATCGAAAATCCTGACTCACAGACATGATTCTTAGAATCTAGACAACATGAGTTCTTAACATATTCACACTTCTTCTGTGGAGCTAATACTGCACTGGTCTCAAATCAGACAGGTACAGCGATACAAAAGAGCCAATATGCTTGATGAAACTAGATGAAGAAAAAATTCTTACCTAAACTTGACAAAGCAGAAAGTTGGATCAGTCTTTAAGAGTGCTTTCTGACCTCGAAGAAGATCTGAGCTTTATTAATGGAATCTATGTCTTCAGGCTCACAACCGCTTACAATTCTAGTTCCAGGGGAATCTGTTGCTTTCTTCTGATTTTCATGGCACATACACACTCATGTGCAGATTACCACCACCATCCCACACACAACACACACATGTAATTAAAAGTAATATGTCTTTAAAACCCAGACAAGCCATATACAACAGCACATTAAAATATTATTCACTGTGATTAAGTTGGAATCAAACCAAGGATATAACAGTAGTTCAAAAGGTCATTAAATAGATTATTCCACATGAACAGAATGAAGGAGAAGAAAGTAAAGAGGCTGGGCTAAACTCAACATGTCAATCAGAAACCCAGTCCTGTGAAAACCAAGCAATCCATACAGTATTTTATGGACCTATGCATGAAGGTCTTGTGTCCTAATTTACTAGCTCTAAGAGTTCTAATAAGCACATTTCATCTGAAAACAGTAATGACATCATTTCATCCCAATTGAAATAAGACTTCTTATTCTTCCTCTTGCCTAATTGTTCTGGTAAGGCCTCCCAGAATATGTTGGATGAAAGCAATAAAAGTGAAAATCTTTATCTTACTCAAGACCTTAAAGTACTTCTTTTGACTCTGTTCTGTTCAGTAATGTCAAATTGGTTTCCATATGAACTTTGTCTTATTCACTGAGAAATGAACATGGAATATGAAAAGGAAAGAAAGGGGAGTGATCAGAAAAGACTTCACACTGTACAGTTACAACACTGTTGCCTTCTGGAAAAGGTATCAGTAGAGTCAGTAGCTGCGTGGGCTATGTACGGGAGAAAAATAGAAGTGCCTGGGGTCAGTCCTTCCAGGTCAGTGAATGTACTCTCAATGATATGTCTATACGAGACTCTATACAGTTATCCAGACCCACACAGTATATAAGACCTAGAGTGAACCCTAACGTAACCCTCAGTGTTTGGGAAATAACGAACATTGGGAAATATTAACAATGGGGAAAGATATGTGTGTTTTTGTAAAGGGTTAAGCAGAATAGTCCCCAATACTGCTGCAAATCCAAAACTCCTCTTAGGATTAAGAATTGAAATCATAGAGAATGAGATGAAAAGACTTTTTTCTTTGTCATTTCTACTTTTATCATGATATTAATAACACTTACTTTCGGTAGAAGGCTGGAGTTGGGTTAGTGGGATAAAGTACCTGCTTGCCACATAAGCCTGACAACCTGAGTTCACTCCTACATTAAAAAGTCAGATGGGACGGCCTGCATCTGTCTTCATAGTGCTACTGATGATGGAAAGTGGAGAAAGGAGACCAGGGGGAGGGAAGGCCACTGGCCAGCTGGCCTTGAGTGTGGTGCATGGCATCAGAAATAAGAGGAGCTCTGTCTCAGGAAGGTGAAAGGTGAGAACTAAGTCCCTCAAGTCATCCTCTGACCTCCCCCCCCCCCCATGCTGGTGTGTATGCATGCTAACACATTGAAAGAAAGAAAGAAAAACAAAAGCCTACTGTGGTTTGAAAGTCCCTTAAGAGGTTAATGGTAATTTTACCATGTGACCCCAACCCATTCTTGTCCATTGGAGATATCCAGGAAAAACAAACAAACACTAAGATTCAGTGATGTAGATTAAAGGCAGCTCCAAGCGTCTGGGGTGGGGTACCATGACAATAGGGAAGCTCATTTGATTAATATAAAGGGTCTTGGAGTTGGGTTTTATGATCAAAGAACCTAATAGATTTATTTAAAGTATTGCATTGCACTCTTCAAGTTGGGTGTGTTTTGTTTGGTTTAGTTTGGTTTTGTGTGTAAACTATGCTTTCTTTTTTATTTTGAAGACATAGGGGCTTGGAAGAGTCAAAAGGTCACTATCATCCAAAGACTTAAATTTTTGATTAAATATTTTCTTGTAGCTCCCTATGGATGCATGGAGTAGAAGTTGCTCCTTTCCCCTTTAGTGTGTTTATTTTATATATTGCTTAATCCAGGGGATGTAGAGCGCTGTGTCTTAAGAACGCTTGAATTCTACCATAGTGCTAATATGACTGTCAGACCTTTCTCAAACTCTTTACATTTTCAATCATTTAACTTGCTTATGATGAAATTTTGTAATTTGAACTAAGAGTCTGTTTTTCCTCCCTCATTTAATTGTAATTAGAAAAGAATTTGTTACTATTTGTTCATTTAGCTATACATAAATGTACAGCAAACGGAGGCTAACTATAAAATATAATTCATAAGAGTATTTCGATAAAATCATAACAGAAGCACATTGTTGCTCCTAAACAGAAAACATTGCTTTCAACCAGGAGATAGAATAGCTATTTGGTTATTTAATTCTGGAAGCCTGTGTGCTTTGCTTTCAACAGCGGTCCGAACACGATCTCCAACAATTTTGGAAACGTCTCCACAACAAATTCGTAAAGCACTAGAATTTTTGGATTTCAGTCATTATGTACGGTAAGTTGCATATACTATATGTACAAATATGTACAGACAAGAGTGTGCACAGACTTTTAGCTATATCCCCAATGGGCCGTTGCTAAGTAACCAAAAAGTTGAAATTAAATACTTATGTGTTAATTCTGTATAAGACTTTAGAGCTACATGATTTTGAAGCTTAAATTTGTTAAATATTTCATTTCTCCAATCCCCAACTCATTTACACGACTTTTGTAAAAAACAATTCCTGTGGACCTACATAAAGTCCTTGTGATACCCACTACAATTATTTCATGAAGTTATATTTTCTTCATAACTACAAAATAGGATTAATAGAGCCTATCATGCATGCTTATGTGTTTGAGAATGTTGTCACATTTACTAACTGGATAAATTCAAAAGTAAATCCCCCAAAATATTCCAAAATGTTCCACCAGTTCCAGCACCAGTTCCACAGTAACGTTATCTAATGGTGTATCTGAGTTTACTGACATTCTCCATAACATTTTATTAAAATATCAATGAGTCAGTACCTAACCCAGTCTTAAAAAGTTAATATTTTGTTCTGCCAGCCCTCATGTTCGTGTTGACTCACTGTTAACACAATTCTAAATTACTTTGCATTCTGAAATAACGTTTACTTTCGAGTTCCCAAATAATTTTTTTTTCATTTTGTTGACATTCTTCATCAAGGAAAACAACCGACGAGGCTGTGCTACAGACAGACGAACTGAATAAGCAGCAAGCAATGCAGAAGGCAGAAGAAATCCACCAGTTCCGGCAGTACCGCTCTCGGATCCTCAGCATCAGAGACATTGACCAGGAAGAGCGCTTTAAGCTAAAGGATGAGGTTCTGGAAATGTATGGGGAGATGCGGGTAGGTATAGTAGGACACATGGCAACATCTGCCATGCTCGTTTGTAATAATAAAAAGAATGCAGAATTATACATCTGAATAGAAAGGAGTCTTAATATTTGATTTACAGTTTACCACCTCCCAGAAAGGATAGGTATATGTCTATATATCTTATTCATTCACAGCCTCCTTAAAACCCTAGCCTGTTATAATAGGAATCTATCTTATGAAATGAATGTAGAAAACCACTGGGGAAAACCACTTTACCTGAATTGAGACAGGCTGGCTGTGGGAAAATGCTTTAGAATCTAGCTGTTTGCTCACTGCATTCACACAGGATAACCCACAGACCCACAGGCCGGGGCCAGGGATGTTAGAAAGAGACACTGAAGTGGGATATAATGAGGTTTACTTGGTTTACATCTATTTAAAAGCCACAAATCATGCCACAACTCTTCACTGTGGATGGCCATTACCCCTGTCCCATTTCTGCAGCAGCATTGACGTGCTTTATGTAGACATGGTCCAAAGAAAAGCTTTCTGTGCCGTGGAAGACCAAACTTAATGAAAAACAAGACTAGGGTACTAGAAATGGAGGGCCACAGCCAGTGTGTAAGCATGACTTCCATCTGTGATGACAGGGATTTATTGCTCTCCTCTTCCTTCCCTAATATCATACATGCACACAAATACTCTCAAACATGCTCATATAGACACACACATACACTACGACAACAGATGTACATATACACAAACTAACACATAAACACAGCCACACATGCACATACAGATGCTACACACACTCGTGCATACACTTACAGGTAGACACCCACACGCACTCACACACACACACACACACACACACACACACACACACGCACACGCACACACACAGAGCCACTTAGAGCTACAGAACTTTCTAAGTGTTTTATTCATCTTTGTCCTTCTTTGATATGGTCTGTCTTCAGCAGCCAAAGGGCCCTATCATTCAGGATAAACTGTTTTATTCTCTGGTAACAATCGTAATATTTCAGTGTCTGATGCAGGGATCTGACAAACTTGTTTTCTATAAAAGAGGATGAATTGGATTGGCTTTCCTTTTTTCTTTTTTTTGTCTCTGTGGGTCCTATGACTTTTTGTCCAGCACATATATGACTTCTTGTTACTTCACCCTACCAATAGTAAAACAAAATCAAAGTTAATACTTAACCGAGTGGGAATACATCAAATAAGCAATACTTTATTTAGGAAAAAAATCCAAACAAGCAATAGAGAGATATGTTTCATAGACTTCAGCTTACCAAGCCCTGGCATTTCTCATTCTAAGAACATGCCTCATGCAGCTCAGTGGGGTCCTACTTATGCTTACTAAGACACTGAATGCGACTGAAAGAGATCTCATGCAGAAAACTCTCGTGTGACTATAATGGTAGTGATACATAATGTATAAGGCTATAGATGGACCACGCTGAACTAAGCATGGCAATTCTGCTGTGACATTTCTGTCCAGAAATAGCACGCTATTGCCACTTGCATTTCATTGGTTAAAGCAAATCATGTGGCTGCTCACAGCTTAAAAGATGGAGCCAACTTTGGTTGAATGTACAACATAAAGCATTGTGAAACTATCCCTTTCTGGTGCCTGAGCATCCTGGGTGCTGTTAATTTGTTTCAGCAGCCCTATCAGTCTGATACAGATGGCAGAGGTTAACTTGAGCCTGAGAAAGAATGAAGAAGTATTTATCCATTGCACCAATGACACAATCATGTGTCGTTTTGGTTTTTAAAGTTATATTCCTATCTATGTATTTCCTTATTGTTTAACCTTTAAGTGTAATATAGACTCTAAATATGAATGCATTTAAAATCTGTCTCTCCTAGAGAAGGCTTTCATTCTGGTTAATTCTTATGTTTGAAAAGGAAGAATGGGAACTGTGTTTGAAAAATGAGTTAGAATTGATGAATTATTGTTAAAATTGCGTAGATTCAGTATAACATAATATATTATCAGAAATAGGACATTTCAAGGCCGCTTGTCTTTCTGTGTTTAGTAGCTGAGCTAATGCAATAGGCAAGGGTGATGTAGAGAAGATACATTTACCAGGACAGCGAATTTAGAGCCTCGTCATTCGAGAGTGGGGTATGAATAAACACTCTTATTTTGGCTGAAGCCATTTAAACAGAAACCCAATAGTAACACATTTCTCATCAAGTAGGAGACAATAACTCTCTTTAAAAGAGCCCTCATGTTTCCTGGCATACATTCACCTGACTTTATACATGCCCCTAAGATGTTTGTATCTTGCTCACTCTCTTTTCCCTAGCTAGAGCTGTCATCTTGTACCCATGATATTCGCTTTAGGAATCCAATTTTAGAGTAGTTATTGTAGTTTTGGTTCATCAAAAGCATTTTGAAGTCTAACTCTGATATCCAGCTATGCCAGCCTCTCAATAAAATCATGCCAGTTGCAGAACTGTCGGGAGGAAAAAAACCTCAAACAATTTAGCATGAAGAGAATGCTTACCTTTTGAGAAAGTTCTCTTCATGTTAGAATCGGTCCACTAATCCTTGGTATTACATCGTATTGGGTTTGAAGCAGTAAGCAACAGTGAGGCCTCCTCTGCATTCAGAGGAAAGAGAAAATGAAAGATCAACGAGGGAGACAGGAAGAGTTAGTAATATGACATCCAGTGAGCCAAGAGCCACTGGCTGATGGCAAAGAGGTTCTTAAATAGGAACAGAATAAAGAAGTAAGCTCGAAGCCAGCTGCGTGCTGCTGGTCAGAGTCCTAGATAAATACTGTGATCTACTGCTCTTAGAGAGAGAGACAGACAGTGCACTAGGTACTTCTACAGAAGGTCTTCCCAGCTCCGATACATCTTGTCAGAGCTAGAATACAGCTGGCAACCTGGTGATCTATTGAGCACAGCCACTGTGTAACTGTTGATCCAGAACTCATTCAAAGCACAGTCCTGCTACCAAAACCTCCACCAGCTTCTCTCCCTTTATACATTTGTTTTCTCACTGGCACTTACTTTTTTTTTTTTTTTTTTTTTTTTTTTTGTCATTCTTTCCACATTAAAATCTCATTTGCCATGCATCATGTATCCCAGTTTCATGTTTTGTTTGTTTCTAAGTGACAAAGGACAGACCTAGCTCCTGTCTTCAGTGACTTTACCCATTAGTCTGTTGGCAGCATGAAAGGATAAAGGAAAAGTATTTTGTTTGTTTGTTTGTTTGTTTTCTGGTGCTTCTGCATTATTATCAGTGAGACTGACAGGTGTGGATTCTGTCTTGGACTAGGACTCTGTCGATGAAGCCAGGCAGAAGATTCTGGATATCCGGGAAGAATACAGAAGCAAATTGCTGGAGGCTGAGCGCCTGAGGATGGAAGCATTGGCAGCTCAGGAAGCTGCAGTGAAGATGGAGCAGGAGAAGAAGTCTCCAGCTGCTGACTCACAGAAGAAGAAGAAAGGAGGGAAGAAAAAGTAACGCCCTGAGGTGCACTGTGCCACAGGGGAAGGAGTGTCGGATGCATTAGCAATCACGTGGCCTCTTGATCAAACATTAGGTCAAATGAAACTGGAGAAAACGTTCCTTGCTCATGGTTTCTACATTTTAATGTTAACACGTTGGTTTTGATTACAAAGGATTTGAAGGCACTAGCTTCTCAAATGTTCTAATTTCATTAAAATTGTTAACAAATGCTTATGTTATAAATAACATTTTGTGGTTTTCACCTTGAACTTCTTGCATTAAAATAAATTCATGTGTACATAGTACATGTGCACGTGTGCGTGCGTGCGTGCGTGCGTGCATGTGTGTGTGTGTGTGTGTGTGTGTGTGTGTATGTGTGTGTGTGTGTATGTTTTCCTGCCATGCATTTAGGGGGCAGAAACACTTTGGAGAAAGGCTGTCTCTTCTTCCACATCTTTAAGCAGGTTATCTAGTTTCTGCCACTTGCTGTGAGCTCCAAGCTGGCAGGGCTCCAAGCTTCCAGATGAGATAATTCTGTATCCACTTCCCACCTCAGCATAGGAACACTAGGATTGCAGATGTGCTAACATGTGGCACTATAAATAGGTTCTAGGGAATTCTAACTCAAGGCATCAGACTCTCACGACAATTTCCTTGTATCTGCTGAGACGTTTTATTTCTAATTATGTTTGTATGTGTTTGTGTGTATGTCTGCATATGTATTGAGCCTTCAGAGGCCAGAGGATGGCATCAGATCAACCTACAAGGTAGTCGCAGGTATTCTATAAAAGCAGCAAGGGCTCTTAACTGCAGAGCCATTTCTCTAGTCCCCTGAATATTTAACCAGTAGCAAAACAAGACCCTAAATAAGTCAAGAAGATAATCTTTGAAAAAAAAATCAACAAAGGTAGGCATATATTGTCTTTAAAAGAAGCTGTTTCAAATTTCAAATGTTTTAGAAAATTAATATGGGTTCTTCATAATTGTGTCATTTAAAAAACAAACAAACTGAACTTTAGTAAAATACATTACTGAGCAAAATGGTTCCAGAGCAACTGACAGGGTGTCAGGACTCACAACTGGCACTGAGCATGGGGACCTGGCAGAGATACTGTGATCACAAGCACAAGACTTTCATACTTTCAGCAATTTTTTCCTATAAAACAGACATTTCTTATGCACCCACTTTTAAAATGCAATGAGCAGATTGTCTGTGGAGAAAAGTAGGAAAGTCTCTCTCCAGACGCTTCCAGCACAGCACCCTGATGGAAACCACCATAGTGCTTTTTACTCAAAATCGCCTCACTTTCATGGATGCTTTTGGGTTATTTTCACCCTTAGCAAAATCTTTGTTTAAATCATTTAACTTAGCCTACAGGTTCATGGCCAAATGACTTTTGACAAGGGCACCAAGAATTAAAAACAGAAAAGGGAAGCCGTCAATAAATGATCTGGGTAAGGTGCATTTCCAGAAAAAATAAAAATAAAAATAAAACAGCCACTCCTACGTTCCAACCAAGGTTCTACAAGGGTGAATGACAGCTTAGTTCTGCATGAGTGTGGAGAACTGGAATGATTTGAGCTGAAGATAAAAGTGTTATGGGCAGATTTTATTCTCTTCACAGCTACTCATTACCCACGTCTATGCCTCACATCCGTTTGACTATCAGATACAACCTCCCACCCCAGTACTAAGCAGGTCTGACATGTGTAAGGTTAAACCTTTCTGGTTCAGCTAGGAGACCATTAGCATTTATCTATCCCAAAGCTAAGAGTGTCACTATGTAATGTCTAAGACACATAGCAGAAATTTCCCCACTCTGTTGTTTCCACCAAAGATTTTGGAAAATGCATTGATTTGTGACTTCTATCCACCAATAACAGTGGGGACATTAAATTGTGCTGTCTCTAATTTGATCATTATGTATCTTATATATGTATCAAATTATCTCATACCCCATAAACATGTATAATTAATATACATCATAAAAGACTAGATGACACTGCGGTTTATTTAACATCGTCTTTCCCTGTTTTGTTGTTTGTGTGTTGAGACAAAATCTCATGTCTGGCCTGGAACTCCATATGCAGCCAAGAATGGCCCAGTATGTCCCATCCCCTCTTCCCCTTCCTTCGTGGTGGCGTTAGAGGCATATGTTCCAACTGAGTTCTGTAGCATAGAACCCAGAGTTTCCCCCGTCCCAGGAAAGCCGCCTCCTAACGGAGCCACATTCTCCAGCCCTGACAAATGTCTCTTTATAGACAAATATATAGTAGACATTTAAAATTAATGAAAAATAAAAGATTTGCAGAACATTTCAGAAGTCACTTTATGAAGATGCTTTATTTCAATTTGTTGTTATAAAGTTTTTGTCCAGTCAATCGCATAACAGATAGTGCTTTCTATAATTTAGAAAAAACTGCTTTATACCCACAAGCGTCTTTCCACAGAATAGCACCAATGTATTTTGAAGGTCCTTACTATTTGAAGCTAACCACTTATTTTGTCCTCTTTGGTTGCACCCAGATGGCTACACTACCACATGTGCAAATGGTATAATTTCAAAATAACAAATCATTTAACCAGTCATTCATGCCTGTCCATGATTTGGCCAGATAGACGGGCATGCTGGTGATTTAACCAGACAAACATGTATGCCTGTGATTCAACCAGACATATATGAATGCTTATAATTTAAGCAGACATAAATATTTGCTTGTAATTCAACCAGGCATACATGTGTTTCTGTAATTTAACCAGACACATATGTGTGCCTATGACTTAACCCTTAACCAGGCATATTTGCATGCCTACAATTTAACCAGGAATATACATCTGCCTAGGTTTTAATCAGATGTACGTATGTGACTATAATTTAACAAGGCATATGTGTGTGTGCCTATAATTTTACAAAATTCTTTGTTTTCTTCAAATAAACTGAAGATGACTCATTCACTTTGTTAATTACAAAAGCTCACCCCTCTAATCTGCTGCTGCTTTCCCTACCTGACATTTCCTGCTTTCACCAACTCAGGACGTATGCATTTGTTTCATCACCGGACTCCCCTGTGGGTCCTATACAAAGAAAACTCCTAAAATGAGACTTCGTGAGAGTGTTCTAGGTAAACACATCATATACTAAAGACTGATTGACTGCATCCGTGATTAAATCATGATAGGTTGGACCAAGCCTTGACTGTTTTGCATACGTATGTCTATCACTCGACCTCTATTTAAATCTAAAATCCAGGTTAGAACCCCAAAGATGGACGCAGAAAGTCTCCTGGGCCTCTTTAACTGTTCTTAAATGTCACCAAATTTAATAAATTTCCTGCCTCTGTTTTTAATTATTCCTCATCTCTTTAATTAGCATGTTGAGGAAGGTTGGCCAAACTCTTTAGGGTGGCCAGAGCCCAGGTTATACCCTAAAACTACAATGGCATCACTTGCAGTCCGATATTTATCCCTTGGCGTGAAACACAGTTACAAAATATGGAAATGACACAAGATTGTATGTTTTGTTTTCAGGCTGCTGAAGCAAAAGGCAGCCACAAACACTAAAAGTTAGCGTTATCTCCTAGGTGGACTGAAAGTCTCTCTCAATATTGGGTGAACTGATAACACAAATAAAGACCACCCTCATGGAGCCTCACACTAGCAAGTGGCCAGAGGCAGAGTTTTCTTTCTCTGTATGTTCAGACACTTTCTTTTTCTGGCCAGCAGGTCAACAGAAGTAGCAGGAAACTTCTTTGACCCCATTGGTCCAGGATTCTTCCCCAACTAAGAGATACTAGACCAAGAGGAAGGGAAGTCAGAATCAGCAAGAGGTCTCATTTAGATGGTCTGCTTGTACCTGTAGTCTGAGTCTGTTCTGTCCATGGAAGCAGACAAGTGGGGTGGGGCATTAGTGAGACTCATCTCCCCTCATGCCTATTGATGATCACCCATCAACTGGTCTAAGGATATCCCTTTTTGGGTCCTGTGGCAGGGCCAGCAAAGAGTGGCAGCAACACCAGACAAACAAGGTCAACGTAGATCTCACCATGAACCTGTGCAGATTAAAATGCGATCACAACCATAGTTCACAAGAAAAGACAGAATTTTCCATGCTAAAATTCAGTAGTGAGGCCGCTTTCCAAAGTAACATATCAAAGTAGGCCCTAGAGTAGCTTAACATAGGAAAAGAAGAAATATACAATATATTTGGTTCATACAAGTGACCTGTAAATGTCCCAGTCTGTGGGAGTCTGAGATTCTTTCTGTACTTTCTCTCTCAGCCCTGAGTACCTTCCACTATGAAAAAGAAGAAAATACTTTTTGTAAAGGAAATGGATTACCTTGAGGTCTTGGAGTCTGCTTAGTTTCCCCCGACAGCTTATGAAGTAGTCAAGCATGAAATAGCTTAGCAGCCCGAGACGCCAACTGGCTTGGGCAATAAACACATACCATTCTGGTTGTATTCAAACATCATGGTGTTTTAAACATGCTTGGCCCAGGGAATGGCGCTATTAGGAGGCATGGCCTTGTTGGAGGAAGTGTGTCACTGTGGGGGTGGGCTTTGGGATCCTTCTCCTGGCTGCCTTGAAGACTCTCTCTCCTGGTTGCCTGCGAATCATGATGTAGATCTCTCAGCTCCTTCTCTACCATCATGTCTGCTTGCATGCTGCCATGCTTCCTGCTATAATGATAATGGACTAAACTTCTGAAACTCTAAGCCAACCCTAATAAATGTTTGCCTTTATTAGAGTTGCCTGAGTCATGGTGTCTCTTTACAGCAATGGAAATGCTCACTAAGTCAAACATCCTGAAAACAAGCGAGATAGGCTGATCAAGTTTAGACTGGTTTTACTTGCATGCACAAGTAAGGCAGTGCCCTCTGAGAGAATTTATAGGGAGAATCTCCTATTTAGCATCTTATGCCTATGAGCAAGGAGAGGTGCATTTGATTAAAATCATATCATTTTATGCCAAAATCAAAAGGGTATATACATTGAAGAAACACAAAATCAAGCTTATTGATTGAAACCAAGAGACCACCTATACTCTACCTGTCTGGTAATCGGCAGCTCCTCCCCCTGAACTCCACATAACAGAGGTTACAAACGACACTGTGGGGCCCTTGAGTGTTCTAAGCGTTCTTCCAGGGTCTGGGGCTAGCTTACAGTGTACTGATCTGTGTGGTTGCCTTGCTTTTACGTAAAATTTCCCTTAAAAGTCTTCAATCTCTGGACTGAAGAACTGAAGAATTTTCAGTTCTTCTAACCAGATCCCAAGAATCTGGAAGCATCTGGTTCAGACAGCAACCCCCTGTAAGAGTTCCGATTTGCTTACCACCCTAGGTGTGAGTGGAGGTATGTATAGCAAACACCATCCTGGCATTAGTGTCAGCCGATCTCCAGGGCAGCAAATACAACACTACATGACTAGGAGCTCAGCACAGATGCCGTGCAGGACCAACAACAGAGTTGGTAAAGAAATGTCTAGAACACTGGATCGTTATGTAAGGCTTCAAAGAAGCCCATATTGCTACATGAATTCTCGAGCCAGTCGTGTTCCAAATGTCAAGGTTCTGAAATGTATCCTCAATTATTTTATGTCTGCATAGTAATTCTCACTTTCATAGGAAAGTAAAATTATTTTATTAGTGTTCCTTTCCGAGTGGCTCTTCCCATCTGTTTTATAATTTGGCTGGAATGTTGTGGTTAAAAACAAATTAAAGAAAGTTTGGTCATGAGGAATCCTGCGGTGTGACATGATTCAAAGCCTCAGATACAAAGCTGAGTAATTCAGTGTCTACAGCAATCCTATCCAGAGAGGATGTAAAATTAAGGAAGCCAAATGGAAAAGTTTAATGTAGAGCGTGAAGTCAGCGCTGTCCTAGCTGAGTATGCATGTGCGCATGCGCGCTGAAGCTTGCGCATGCGCATGTGTGCACATCATGTGTGGCAGGCACAGACTATGGAGTCCTATGGAGGTTAGAGAAAAACTTTGTCAAATCGAATCTCTTTCTATCTTGTATTCTACGACAAACTAAGACACCCTTGCTTGGATGGCATGTGGCTTTACTCACCTCTTTTCAGTCCACTGAGCCCTCACAGCCTATTGTATGTTTGTTTTCTTGTGAACAAGAAGGAATAAAAGCTACATTTTGGTAAATCATCAGAGATTCAAAGCCTTCTCTTAGTTCTTCCGCAGTCTTTCTTTTACATTTCCCCCTCCCACTCATCCTCTTTCTCTTAGCTACTAGGAGACACACTCTAATTTACATTTCAAGGGAAGATCTCCTGATTTATGTTGTCTTGTGCCTTTTATCCTTAAGGAAAAATTTTCAAAAAGATATATTCATTTTTCTTTTATGGGTATGAATGGTTTTTTTTATTTTTAATTTTTATTTATTTTTTATTTATTTATTTTTTTTGCCTGTACATAAATGTACTCCATGCATGCCTGACACTCAAGGAGGCCGGAAGAGGACATCGGGTCGCCTGAGACTGGAGTTATAGACGGTAGTGAACTGCTATGTCTGTGCTGTGAACTGACTCAGGTCCTCTGCATGTGCAGCTGGCGCTCTTAACCACTGAGCCATCTCTTCCAGCCTCTGTTTTGTATATATTAAGTAAGCCACCAGAAGATCCCTGATAGTTCCTCTGAAGCCAGATGGTGGTTCGTCTGATAACTCCCTCCCCTGCGTGATTTTCTTGAGTGGGCTCCCAGCATGAGGGTTGAAGTGGAAACTTGAAGGTTCTTTGAAAGTCGGTTGGAAGGTCTTTTGCTGGGGCAAATATGTGAAGGAACGTTTAGCTGAAGTGGACCCAGGTATGAAGGCTAAGGCAGACTCTGAAGGGACACTTCTCTGAAGCAGACACAGGAGAGAGGACGTTCTGCTAAAGCAAGCACGTGAAAGGACACGTGATGAAAGATTCGTTGCTAATGACATACATGTATGGGTCCGCCTAACACTGTGTAGTTGAGCTGTTGGAACTCCATAGAGAGAAATGCACCAAAAAAACTTCTGGTGGTGTGCTGCAGTTTGTTGCTGCTTCCAAGGACTCGGGCTGATTGGATGCCCGTGCTGAGGCGAGGCACGTGGAGGACGTGTGATGTTTGGAGGCTATAAATAGAGCTCCATGGAGTGACAGGGACAGCTTGGCTTGCTGGTACAGCTAGCTATGGAATGCTTGTGGGTCTTGCTTCTTCACTGATCTTCGCTTCCCTTAGAGAGGCACAGCTGAGAACTTCCGGTGTTCTTGCCGGTCCCTCCTGCTGACTTGTGCCGAGGCTGAGGCCTAGCTGTCTCTGCTAGGTCATGTCACTGCTGTTGATAACCCTACTCTACTGAACTGGACTGCTGGTGTATCCGTGAGGTGTTTGCAAGTGGATTGAGCTGCAGCTGCCTGCTAATCTGTGAACTGAACTGCAGATTTTCAGACCACAGATGGGAGTCGCTCCAAAGAACCTTTCTAAACAGTCCATTTCCCCCATAGCCTTTCTTTTCCACTACCTCTGGTGTGGGGTGGGCTACAAGGGAGGTTAAAGCATTTATGAACCATCATTAAAATTAAGATTAAAAAAATTAAACTTACAGAGGGCAGAGGTGAACAGTAGACTATCATCTCACTACCTCGTCTGGGTCCACTGATCAGTGCCCACAGCTAGTGGGTGAGTACGGCCATGGTGCAGGGATACTGTGCACATTCTGTTGTCATGAACACACTGTCATAGTCTCGTTGCCAAATCTCTTCTCCATTCAAAATGCAAACAAAAAGCAATATGAGAAAGCAATAATGATTAGTAGATGATCGGGATTTAGACCATGCATAAAAACAAACACCTTCATATTCAAATGAAAAGACCTATTTTTTTTTTTTTTTTTACCTTAAGATCCCAAATAGAGATCCATCTCAATGTCTGGAAAGAGACCTGAACTAGACCCAGAAAATGTGGCCAGCCAAGACCAGTCCAGATTGTTAGTTACAAACCCAGACGTTCTTGTGGATGCTGGGAAGTGCTTGTTGTTGGAAGCATGATAAGCTGAGAGGCCCAGGCAGAGCCTGACAAATACAGAGGCGGATGCTCGCAGCCAACCATTGGACTGAGCATGGGGTCATGGATGGAAGAGTTGGAAAAGTGACTGTAGGAGCTTAGGGGGGGTTGCAGCCCCATGGAGGGAGCAACAGTGTCAACTGGCCAGATCTCCTAGAGCTCCCGGAGACTGGACCACCAACCAAAGAATACACATGGAGGGACCCATGATGCTGGCCACATATGTGGCTGAGGAGGGCCTTTTGGCCATCAGTGGGAGGAGAGGCCCTTGGGCCTGAGGGTGTTAGATGCCCCAGTGTAGGGGAATGCTAGGGAGGGAAGACGAGAGTGGGCGGGTGCGTGGGAGAGCACCCTCATAGAGGCAGGGGGGGAAGGAATAGGGGGCTTCCAAAGGGGAAAACATTTGAAATGTAAATAAAGTAAATATCCAAAAATAAATAAATAAATGAATAAAAAAGTTAGTGGCTCGTTCTTCTCGCTCAGGAGTTGTAGGCTTCCTGGCCTGCTGCCGGACTTCTATTCTGCCATCATGATCTCTCTGGAACCATTAGCCAAACTAAGCTCCCTCTTCCTTAAGTTGTCATTGATCATGCTGCTTGATCACAGCCATAGAAGAGTAACTGATACATTCACTTTCCTTAGACTTCTTTATTCTTAGATAAGGTCGAATCAAATTGCAAAGGCTGGCCTTGAACTTCTGATCCTCATAGTTCAGAATCCTAATAGCTAGCCCATGGCAACCAGTCCTATCTTCTTTATGTAACACTATTAACTTGGTGTCATTTGGGAACTTGTGGTTTACGTTTAAGAAAATATTTAAAAATAAAGATATACCACAGGAACTTAAGGGCACAGTAAACATTTAATACTCAGTTAAAACACTCAGAATTGGTAATACAGTTATGTAAAGAGCCAAATTAACTGCTTGCTCATTTCCCACCTGAGCTGTGTTCCTGCATAAAGCAAACTGTCTTGGGTTCAAACAAGCACGTCCACATTTTTATTTGTCCCACACATCTCTGTGTACACAGTGCAGTGTGGAGTCAAATTTTGAATCCGTGTCCTTGTTTAAATATTAAAATCAATCGTTTTAAGATCAAATAAACTTCGTTTGATTTTTAAATGAAATCAGTATTACTCCTAAAACAGTTATGCAAAAGTAACACAAAATTTCAAAAACTGTTATAATAAAAAGTAACTAAGCTATCACTGTGTGAGGTACAACTGTCATTTTGGTAAATTGTAGAGTTGGTTGCAGTAGATGAGATACCAACTGTCTTAGTTAGGGTTTCTATTCCTGCACAAACATCATGACCAAGATGCAATCTGGGGAGGAAAGGGTTTATTGAGCTTACACTTCCATGCTGCTGTTCATCACCAAAGTCAGGACTGGAACTCAAGCAAGTCAAGAAGCGGGAGCTGATGCAGAGGCCATCGAGGGATGTAACTTACTGGCTTGCTTCTCCTGGCTTGCTCAGCCTGCTTTCTTTCGATCTTCTTTTTTTTGTTGTTGTTTTTTTGTTTGTTTGTTTTTTGGTTTTTTGAAACAGGGTTTCTCTGTGTAGCCCTGGCTGTCCTGGAACTTACTCTGTAGACCAGGCTGGCCTCAAACTCAGAAATCCACCTGTCTCTGCCTCCCAAGTGCTGAGATTAAAGGCATGCGCCACCACTGACCAGCTTTTATTATTATTATTTTGGTTTGGTTTGGTTTTTGTCAGCTGGCTTTCTTATAGAACCCAAGACTACCAGCCCACAGATGGTACCACCCACAAGGGGGCCTCCCTCCTTGATTGCTAATTGAGAAAATGCCTTACACCTGGATCTCATAGAGGCATTTTCTCAACTGAAACTCCTTTCTCTGTGATAACTCCAGCTTGTGTCAAGTTGACACACAAAACTAGCCAGTACCCCAACTTAACTGCTCCTCTACTAGTTTTCTAAAAGTCTTGTTTTAGTTTGTGTGTGTGTGTGTGTGTGTGTGTGTGTGTGTCAGTGATTTGCCTTCATGTATGTCTGTGTACCACATGCATGTTGAGCTCCCTGATGAGGCCAGAAGAGACACTGGAGCCTCTGAAAGTGGGCTTGATAGACATTAGCTGCCATGTGGTTGCTGGCAGTCAAGTACAAGTCCTCTGGAAGGGCAGCTAGTGTTTTTAACTATGACGTCATCGCTCCAGCCTGATTGAGAATTTGATACACATGCACCCTATATTTGCATCATATTTGCCCCACCCACTTCCTCCTCTAATTATTCTAGATTCACCCCCATTCTCCTGCACTCTCCTACATCCCTAACCCGTTGTGATTCTGGCGTCTGAACTGCAGGGCACATTCAACCAACAGATGCCAGGCAACAGACCTTTGAGGGGCTGCACGTCAAGGAGCCTCAAAGACTCACGACAAACACATGAAGAGAGCATGGGACACCCAAAGAGGCCAGAGGGTACCAGTACTAGACCCAACTCTATCGGCCAATCACTCTTTGCTTGTTGTCCTTATTTCTCCATGGGTTAAAAAAGACAGCAGCTGGCAAGTGAGGAAAGATGCAGAGCCAGAAGGCAGATAGAAGGCCATGCTTCCTGCCTTTTCCCATGCTCACAGGCTTGGGTCTGATCCTGAAGATGAAGTTTCAAGTTGCGTGAACCATCTGAGTTTTTATTCACAGTGAGGAGGAGCTAAATGACGACTGTGCTAAACTTTTAATGCCAAATTAATGAATATTTCTTTAGTACCCAAGACCTCATTGAAAGTCTCCTCTGTGGCCTTATATTAGTCAAGGTTTTCTAGAGGAGAAGAATGAACGGAACGAACATACATTAAAACAGGATTTCTTAGATTGATTTATAAGCTCTGGCCTAGGTAGTCCAACAACAGCTGCCCCACAGTGGAGAGGCTGAGAGCTGCTCAGTCCATGACACTCAATGGACCAGTAGTCTTGATCACACTGGTGGCCTGGAAGATTTCTGGAGAGCCGCTTGTCTCCAGTGCATACCAGAAGGTCAAAGAAGCTGAAGTTTGAGGTCAGTGAAGGATGCTGCTGCAGCAGCAGAGTAGGTGATTAACCAGCAAGATGCGAAGGTAACCAAGACAACGCTTTCTATGTCCCTTTAACCATGGTTTCTCTGACACTTTGGACTTTCTTTAAGGCTCCCTCCCCCACCATTTGGCTGCTTGCCATCATGTGGCTGACCACAATAGCTACCTTAACTCACAGGGAATGGCTTTCCTCTTTCTCTTTTCTACCTTCCTTTCCTGGGCAGCTGGTGTACTTTATTTTTCCCCAGTGTGTGGGAGGGTGGGGTTTGGGGGTATCTTTTAAACACTCCGTTCTCAAATTCTTTTATTTGTGAGACTAAGAACTCCAAGAAGGAAGTCCAATTTCTCTAGTAATATGCACCAACTCTGCTGAGTGGCCCCCTAAATTCTTCATAAAATGGAAGATGGTGTTCTGTAAGGAACATGCCCAAAAGAGTGCTCACAGGAGATTATGCAGAATACAGGGAGCCAAGGAAAGTCAGGGGGTAGCCTTGTCATCTTACAACCCTCTCTAAAGAACAAATTACAGGGGGAGAGGTGGATAATGCGGAGGGTGGTGAAGGAATTGGAGAGAGAGGAGTGGATTTGATCACAAAGCATTCGTGTAAGTATGATGTTATAGAATGGAAGGAAAGGAGGGAGGGAGAGAGAGAGGTAAGAAGGATGATGAGGGTCCTACTCCATTGGTTCCTTCCAAAGGGAGTAAGTACTCAGATCACTCTAAAACCCACTTCTTAAAGCTCCTTTCACATCCCAGTCACTCTACTGGAGACCAACTCTGCAATATTTACCCCCTTGGTTACATATTGAAAGACAGTCCGAGGCAGGTTTGAATACTGCTGAATGTCTTATGGCAAAGTGGTGCTAATAGCTAACATCAAAAGAGGCTTTTATGATTTTATAGAGGGCTCTGCGGCTGGAAAGGGATTAAAGGTAAGGAATAGGTTTCAGATAGTCCTGCAGTTTGAGGGGTCGTTCGCTTCTGTGATGTGATTACAGCCGGAGGTGAATGAAAACCCAATCCCTCTGCCCCGCCCCCAGCCCCTCAGAATTGACGCAGTTCTTCTGACTGAGGCCTTTTCTCCTCACCTTGCAGGTGTAGGAAGAGGACTTGTGGGAACTGCAGAATTAGCCCCTCCCCCAAAGAATCCACACATATGTTGACACATTTAAGGCTGTTGGTCTTGCTGCACGTGAATGTTCACTTCCCTTTCTTGCACAAAAAATTCCGTTCTCATCAGTGCAAGGAGAAATTAGAGTCCCAGAAGTGGAGAAAGCCTGGAATCCCAGACAAGGCGCCATTTCCCAGATTCTCCAGTAGGGGGCACCAGGGGACCAGCATGCAGGCAGAGTAGTCTCTTTAGGGAGATTATGCAACGATGAGGACGCAGACTCCAGGGACTGAGATGGCTGACGCGGGGGGGGGGGGGGGGGACCAGCACAGCTGCAGCCCAAGAGGCCCGAGTCCCCAGAGGGCAGGACGGTAGTCAGGATTCTTCCTTCTTCCCATGAAACCCTGGAAACTGCTTAGTTGTTTTTCTGGTTGACTTGAGGCTGCATACAGCTGTCAGCTGCCTGTGAACAGGGTGACACTGCCACAGTGCTGGCGATTGTTTTTTGAGGAGACTGCCCAGGATTCTTTTTTTCGAGACTAAATAATAATAGTTATTAAAGGCACCAACCGTCTCTTGCGTTGCCACTCTATGCCTTCAGGGTGCTAGGGGCTGGGCAAACATCATGTAGTTTTTCCTACCTTCCTCCCCCGCCCCCCCCCCCCTGCTGCCAGAGGTCCTGCTAGCATCTTGTATCAGCCTTCCCGCTGAGTTAAACACAGCTTGTTAGAAACCCAGAGAGGGAAGAAGAGAAACATAGGACATCAGTCTCTTCCCAAATATCCCCAAATATAGTGCACTTATTCACCCTGGAAAGAGCATGCACTCGTGTTCAGAGGGTGAAAGAGTTCTGCGCGTGGTGATTTACCCTACTCAGCTTCCTCTTGCCGCTAAGTTACTGCTTAGGGATTTGTTTTGTTCTGATTTTAATTCCCTTCAAATGTATTAGTGCTCTGGCTGGACACTGTATTTAGAAAAAGGATCCTGGTAAAGCAGGAGATGAAAAATATTATGGAATTCTCTCTGGGTAGGGAAAGGGGCTGGTGGCCTGTAGCTTTTTATTACGTCATAAGAAAAGCCATAAATTACTTTAAAAAGAAATTAAAATATCAAAACGAGGCTTGTTTCATTGAAGACTGCAGGGGATTGGGAAAATATAGATCTGGAGGAAGAGAACATGAATACACTTACAGTCTATAGTCCAGAGATCATTGCTGCCAAGTAATTCAGTGCATACACATGCATACATGCTGTGCTCTAAAGTGTTATATTTGTCATAGTGGCTACAATACATTACTTCCCTCCTGAACATAGCCATAATTCAAATATGTTCATATTATTCCTCATCATGTATCAGCTAAACGTAACATAATATATCCAGTTAATGCAGGAAGGAAGGACAAGGAGGTGGTCTCATTATTTTCAGTATTTTGTTCCTGATGAATCACTAAGTTATTATGCTTTGAACACTCTGATATTCCTCTCCATCCCCGGGGGGGGGGGGGGATTGCTAGAAGAGAAATTGAGGGTGAACTGGTATTTTAAGATACTCGAGTATGTATGCAAATGCTTTCCCCAAAGCATGGTACCAGCTTGTATTCCAGCCAATTGAGGGTCAGTTTCGTAGTTACGAAGAAGCCTCTAACATTGCTCTAACTTGCATTCCTGTGTCTTCTCAGATTTTTTTTCAAAAAGGATCTCTGCAAACGATGGAGAAACAGATGAACGCACTAAAATCCACAAGTAGAAGAGAAGGAACGAGGGAGAGCTGGAGGCTGGGTGTGGAGGTGGTTAGGATTTGGTGAGACCATGTCTCATAAAGTGATGCTTTCATGGGCATCTGACCTGCGTGGGATTGGATGCTCTCAGCTCCTTGAAATTCATATATTCAATAGTCTTCAAGTGGATGGTCTTAAGAAGACTTTGGGAAGTCTATTGATGGGCTCATAGTAGAAGATGCATCAAATGAGTTCCCAGGAGATACACTGGGAACTTCCCTTTCCTTCCACCATGTGAGCACACAATGAAAAGACAATATCCGTGGTCCAGAAAGTGGTCTCACTAGACGGCAAGCTGGTCAGGGCCTTAATTTTGGATTTAGCAGTCTCCAGATCTGTGAGAAATGCATTCCAATGTTTACAATGGTGTTCTGTGATAGTAACTCAAGAGGGGTCAATAGCTATTGATGCTGGGGACGAGATGACCCCAGGGATTCAGATTAGAATAATTCTTGAATTTGGTCACTCACCTGTGAAGATTGTAAGACCTACCCTGTTCACAAAGTCTAAGTCCAGGAAATGTTGAGGATTTTTGGCCTTGCATGAGGCAGAATTGTGGTTTGGGGTGAGGGGGAGATGGGTTTTGACAAGTATATCACCCTATGACTCAAGCCCAAGAGTGTGCGTCCTGTACGGGTGGATTCCTGTCATCTTGCGTCTGTAACTGAATCTCCTTGCCGATGGATGTCACTTCCCTTATTTTAGCGTGTATGGAAACCACGGGGAAGCCATGTTGGAAGGAGACCATTAGGAAAGAGCCATGCATTGGGGAGACAACTCCATTTGCTCAAGTACCAATTGCTGAAAAAACAATTTGCCAGAAACCTAACTTTGTAAATTAGAAAGCATAAAAAGTTTGAATTTCAGTCAGCTTGCCCCACACTTCGGGTTGCTCACATCTGAAACATTTACCCAGGCCTCTTTTTTTTTTTTTTCTTTTTTTCTTTTTTTAAACAAAGCTAAAGCTAAGTTCAGAGGCAGGTGCAAGAATAGGCAGCAGAGGTAAGGGCAGAAATTAAACTAATGCTATGTACAGAACCTTCAATGAGTCAGGAAAATTGGTCATTTTTCAAGTTAATTTTAGCAAACTGGCTTTCGACAAATTGGCTCCTATTCCTGTTTGGTCCCATCTCCCAGAAATACCTCCTTTTGACTTTTCTATAGAGTTGTTTCCAACCAAGGTACTTTACCTGAACCTTGAGATTGCGCCATTCCTAAGAATACCCTCAGCATTCAACCTTTTCACACAGAACATAACAATTTAAGAACTGGCTGACTCAACTTGGATGCAGTCTCTGAGAAAAGCTGAGTCAAACCATGTGAATATTCAAAGAGCCCAGAGCTGGGGAAATTCATACAAGTGAAACAAAGACATTTACCACAGGATATTTTGAAATGATAATTCTCAATGAAAAACTAACAATAAGGATAGCATCCATCCCAGGATAAATAGACAGTTGGGCAGATGGTTTTGGAGAGGTATCTTCATGGATGCTAGATTATGGTCTGGGAGTCCTTTGTGAATAAACTTTTGTAATCATCAGACATTCTTCATGGCCTTTGCAGTTAATATAGTCATTTTATTGTTAAGGTGTCAGAAAGATGACTCCATTTTGATTCTTACTTTTATAGTATGAAGTTTCCATGGTGATGGCCTGCTGGACGTGAGCTCACTAATCTTTCCAACGTCTCTCCATAGCCATGGGCCTGGGGTAGCCTAATTGTAAGTCAGATGATGTTCACCAATTTTCCTCACCTCAAGCACCTCTTTTTCCCCATACTCTCATGTTCTTCTGATCATTAGCACTGAGCAAAAATAAGTAAGCAACAAGGTCTGCTCCCTTTGATTTCTTGTACCCCACAAGTGAGTTGTCAATTATTTGATCTAGTCCAGGAAAATGGAATTCAAAAACTTGGCGTTCATAAGAGAGACGGGCAGGATGGGATTGCTGGAAGTCGCTTTCTGCTAGTTTCTAGGTATTCTCCTAATTTAAGACTAGAACCGGATCTCCTTCATCTTTTACCGTTGCAGCCATGGAAGGTAGGAGACCTCAGGGAGAATTAGAGAAGGCAGGGGCTGCTCAGAAAAACAAACCCTAGACAAAAGTCATCTTTCTGCACATTGAGTCATGACAGAAATCCATTGAGCATGTATTATTTGCTATGTGCCAAGGTGGCTCATGGGAAAGTCAAGTTCACTGTATGTACGTTCAAGGGAAGGGAAACGTATTTACAGAAATTTTAACACGGTGTTTATGTACTGAATCCTAACGTCTTATGTTGATTGTAATGTGGACCGGAACAATGAACATCTCAGCAGATGTGGTATGGGAATTCAAATTGTGACTAAGGAAGTTGCAAGAGTGGGCTGGAGAAAAGGTCAAAGGTGCACTGATGTATGGCCCCAAAAGATGAAGGAGGAAGTGGAGTTGACCAATAATAGATAGAGAACACTTTCATCTGTCATACTGGAAATCCATCAAAGTCTGAGTAGTTGCTCACTTAAACTCACCTCCACAGACTTCTAGAGCTGAGGATGGCTTATCCGTATAATCAAACGAGACTTGCTCTTAGTCAAGCGAGAGTGTGTACTGAATACACTCCTTTAAGGAAATATAGTGCATAGACAGATAGATTGATGGATTTATAGATAAGTACACAACAGCTAGTTAACTTAGAAAATTAAGGCAGATGGAAACATAATCAATAAGAAATATAAAATCGTTCATGTTCCGTTTTTGTTGTTGATCTGCCTTCTATACAACAGAAGGAACACGTTCACATGTTATAAAAGGCAGCATTACCTCTGATCTATGAGCAATTTTATTTCAGAACATCTAACTGCTACAATGTTGCCTGCTGCTTCGTTGGGGAAAGGCCTTTCCATGTACCCCTCACTGCAGAGCAATCCAATTTTCTCATAGTCTCCATCTGGTGTTTGTGTCTATCTCTTGAAATGCAAGGGCTGTTGGAATTAGATCAGAAGTATTCCACGTGGAATGGAGTAGAGATTCATGTTACACACAAGCAAAGAGAGGGGTTTGTTTGAGATGTCACCAGGGCACAGCTAGCACCCTTAAAGATCTTCGGAAAGCTAGGCTGTATCATCCCTCATCCATTAACGACTATAGTTTTCATTCATTAACTACAGTAATTGTCTCTGTTGGCCAGAGGCAGCAGAGACCCTCGCTCATCCTGAAGGAGCTTCTGTGTTTAGTTTCTCATTGGAATGGAGTGATCACATTGTGTCATTGAAGAAAGCCTTCCACTGATAAGGTCTGTCTTTAAGATAGTTGGAGACTGGGATGTGTTGCTTGAAGTAAATAAATGGGTCTGTGAAATGGCACAGGGAACCCTGTCTAGGATCCAGCTTCCTTCAGGAAAAGCATCTGCAGACCTACAGTGTTTGTCTCTCCTAGAGAAAGAGGAGAGACCATGTATCGGAACTATCCGGGACTCAGCACATGAGCCAGCCTTGCCTCCTCTGTCATCCAGGCACACTGACTTTTGCAGGATCCATGGGACTCTCAGGCACCTAGATTTCTATTATCCTTCACTATCCTGGGCATACAGCTTCCCTGCTACAGACCATGGTTTGGCTTCTGGTGGCTGCTTCAGATTAGTCCTTATGACTGCATTACAAGGTACAGTAGCCCCCATGGCAGAGAGTCCAAAGGACAGCCTTTCCCAGAAAAGCAATCTCAGCCCAAGCCAGAAACCACAGCAATGCTTGCTGTTTTGTCTCATGGTCAAAGTTAACCACGGGTCAAGTTGTGAAGGTGGCTAAGAAATGCATTTCCTTGGCTGAAGTGCCCATCCTGTCACATGAAGTCATAGCTCTGTTACCAATAAGTAAAGCTCAGTAAAAGATAACCATTAATGTGGTAGAAAAACAGGGGTTTCTGTCACACTATGTTTGTACCACTGGATACTGCTCTCATGCCTGGTGTTAACTGCATGTCACCAGCACCATGCCAATAACATCTGATCAGAGCCGTGTTCTCTACACAATATCCGTGAAAGGAACCAGTCAGCCCAGTATCCCAGTGGATGCTAGAGTTACACAAATAAATAAAACGCTATCTATATACGTCTTTCTGGAAAGCATTGCCCGGCATGGGGTAGGTAAGCATTAGTTTCTGTATACTTACCTGTCTTTGAACTTGGTTGTCCAAACATCTCTACATATACATAGATATCAATCCCTCTCTTGATATACTAGTATCTAAAACTGTTATCAGGAGCTTCCAGACTCACACAGTTAAGATGTTTTGAGACTCTTATTCAAGTGGTTCCTAGTGTTTGATGCTTCTAATCAAGGACTGTACCTGTTCTTTAACTTAAAAGCCTGTACACTAGTTTATCAAACCTGTGTTAATCCCACTTAATGTGAACTTGAGGATGCTATGCCACTTCCTCCCAAAGTTCTTTGCCATTTCACGTCACCTTGCATTTCGTGCCGAGTTCTCAGGTGTTAAGTGCACTGAGGTAAATTTTATTTGTGTTCATTTTTCATCCTTTTGAAAGGCGAATCCAATGACAAAGTCACTTAACACTCCCTCAGAAGGGACAGTCTTTCTGTCGATATTCAGATGGGTGATACGAAAGGTCTGCAAACCGAACAAGGGAATCCTGCTACAGTGTGCACAGAAGGAAAGAAATCAGACCGTTGGATCAGCACACAATTATATATTAATAATAGATGGAATGATAGCCAAAAAGAAGCTTGGCAGAACTCCCAGGTGCTTCACAGAGCATAATTTCTATGATCTGTTTTGCCTGTGAAGAGTAGAACACACTCCTAGGTTTGCTCAAGGCCAGTGGGCTTGGCACCAGTCCAAAGGCTAGCACAGTGACCCTGCTCTTAGAACGACACCTCTGCAAGTCCTTGGTTTCTCCCTAGCAGCCTGTAGAGCTATAGAAGGAAGACACAGAGTTGGCTAGCTCCACAGAATGAAACCCCAAGTCATTCAGTTCCTTCCAGCAAGCATGCATGGGGTCTCCTCCGATATTTGCTGAAGTTCAGGCCTAGGAAGAGAATGGAGTTCTAGTCTCCATATGAATGGTTGCATGTGAATGCACTGGGGAGCATGTGTATACATGGCCTTCTTTAAAATAGGCCAATACCTAGAAAAAGAATCAATTCCCTTCCGAAGATGGTTCCCTGGAGATTTGTAATGTTGCTTCCATTACTGCTCTTATAATACACTTAGCACATATCTGCATATTAAAGTCCTCAAGTCCAAATACATAACTAAAGTCTCAGAACAGGAATATCTACATATTGAGTTAATAATGCTTATGCATAGCAGCAAAGTCACTTTATTTTCTGATTGCAGTTTAAAAATGATCATGTGTCAAGTTCTGCATGTGATGCCCCCTTTATCGAGTGGTGCATGCTTTTAATCTCTGCATTTGGGAGACAGAAGCAGGAGGATCTCTGTAAGTTCTTGGACAACCTGATCTACAGAGTTCTAGGCCAGTCAGGGCTGCACCAAGAAACCCTGTCTTAAATAGCAAACAAAGAAACAAAACCAGAAAACAAAACAAACAACAAGATCACATCTTTTTGATGCTTCCCCCTCAATCATCCCCACTCAATTATTAGAGTGTTCCGATTAATTTTTTAAGAAAACAGCCAGCATAACTTTGTTTGGATGCCTCCTTAACAACTCATCCAAGAATAGTATTACATCATCTGCTGTGGTTTGGATGTAAAATTCCGGTATAGGCTCCTGTGTTTGAACACTTGGTCCCCAGCTGGTGGAACTGCTTGGGAGGGTTGTGGAACCTTTAGGAGGTGGAGCCTTGCTGGTGGAGGTAGAATAGCAGGGATAGACCTTAGGGTTTCACAGCCCAGCCCCACTCTCTGTTCATTTGTTTGTTTGTTTTTGTTATTGTTATTGTTTGACTGCAGAGAAAATGTGACTAAAGGAATTCTCTTTCTACGTCTCTGTCTCTCTCTGTCTCTCTCTCTCTCTCTCTCTGTCTCTTCTGTATCATTCCTCTCTCACCATGAGAATATATCCATGTAACTGCAAACCAGAATAAACCACTCCTTCCTTAACTGGCTTGTCAGATATTTGGTCACAGCCATTATAGAAATGATTAATACAAGCTCAGCCACTGTAAAGTGTTGGTATGTGTAGGAATGGCAGAGAGCAGACTGGAGATGGAAGGAAGAGTCTTCCCGGGGCACACTATAGCCAGACTGGCTCCAGGAACCAGAGCCTAGACTTGGCCAATCGAAGCCAACTCTCCCTAATAGTCAAAAGATTTCAGTTGCACAAGACCCATTTCTTCCCATCAGCTTCTCCAATCTCAGTACCCATTCTTGATAACTGATCTTTATGTCATCTAAAACAAGCTCTCCTTCCTCCAAATGTTTTTTGTGTGTAATACTTTTCTTACTGGAGTATGCTCCCAGGGATCGGGTTGTATCTTACACATTTTATATGGTCCCTATGCAACTAGCATATAGCATTTTGCAGACAGAGCTTAACAAATAACTGATAAAAAAACTTAATGAAAACAGATCCAAGAGCTCAGAAACCATTTCTGAATGGCACAGCTTGTCTGAGTTTGACTTGTCATTGGCTTTAGCTATCAGAGCGTATTTTCAGTTTTGCTTCAAATGACTTTGCTTGACCCTTTGCTTTGCTTGACATCATATAATGTAGCCTCATCTGCCCCAGAGTTCATCTCCTTCTGAGCAGGTCTGTGTGGCTAAAATCAAAAGTCCTTATTATATGACTGACTAGACCTTTTAATGCAGCCTGAAGAAGCAATGAAGTATGTTTTTCCTAAATAAAAGCCATCTATACATATAGAAAATGAATAATGGTTAAAATATCATTATGTTTCCCTGATTATAACCTGATTTACTGAATTTTTATGGTATGCCACACCCTCAGATGCATTGCTCCATATAAACTTCACGGCCATCATGTTGAGGACATTATTATTATTCCCATTTTTTATAAGTGAAGACATTTTTTATAAGAGAGACAACCGGCAAGCTGATAAAAGATACACAAGAGCGAAAAACCTGAACACAAGCAGAAATCGTCCAGTTCTATAGAAGAAAGCAGGTCCCTAGGCCTTGTTACCAGGGATTTTTTCTCCACACGATTCAGACCTCATCAGCAGTAAAAGCCTAGGCAACAGGATGTCAGCTGTCAGGCTGTGCTGCCCCCGGGGAAAGCCGGAGACCCTGCTTGTCATCTCACTGCTCTGAAAGAGGCTCGAGATAAAAAGTCCTGCAAGACAACTAAATCATGTCACTTTCTCCCTTTAGGATGTGTACCAAAGAAGTTCTCACTTCGAGGCTCAGAAGGGGAATCCAAGGAGATAGCGGCTTGCCATGATAGGTAGGGGAAATGAAGAAGGAGCTGAGCTATAGGGACCTAAGCTGGCAGCTGCTGCGGGTGGGGTCCTTAGCCTCAGGTACTATACAGAGCAGGCCTGTTCTCTCTCATCACAGTGAGCTTTCTAGGAAGCAGAAAGGCACACTGGGAAATCCTAGCGAGGATAAGATCAGGCACACTGCAGGGCACAGAAGATGCAACTAGATGTTGTTCTCCACCAAAAGATGCCAGTGTAACTGTGTGGCCCTTACACTGGTACGGCGTGAACAACTGCCCGTCTCTGCCTTAGCCCTGGTCAGCCCGAATTCAAACTCAGCCAGTCTCTCGGCAACTGCAAGAAAGATCACTTGCATTGCAGTTGATTTTTACCATTTTACCTTCTTGGATTGATTTCCATCACAATACACTTGAGATGCAGGACATTTTATCATTGTTTTGTTGTTGTTGTTGTTGTTGTTTTGTTTGTTGTTGTTTTGTTTTTTTGTCAATTTCTTGCATCTCACCTGTCGGAGGCAGTTTTGGCTTGTGCCACACTCAAGCAGTTGTTGATGTGTCTGTTTCCTTACTCCTGCTTCTATGCAGATTCTCATTGCTTCCCATATCACAGAGAAGACTCACACTATCGATCCTGTTGCTGCAGAGAACCCTCCTGAAATACTGAAAGCCAATTACCTCATACTGCACTGAGCAGTAAATTTCAGGATAGCCTTACCAAAAGGAGTCAGTGTAGTGTTTTACAAGAAAGGAAACTATAAACGGAGTGTCCTTTGGATTCTTCTCTTGCTATAACCCGTTCAGGTCATGTTTTATTGGTGCCTATTATCAAGGCAGAGAATGATAAGCGTAGAAACCATAGAAACCTATTAGGACCAAATTGGTGTTGCTTCGAAACACCAGTGAGTCGTGCTGTGAAATACTTCCTATGATCCATTAAGACAGGTCTTAGGGTTTTGTGAGAAGGGCCTGCTATATGTGCGTAATAGATAGATGTCAGCCACATGCTCACTGGGGAAGCTCTCCCAATTAAATGGCTTGCAAGCCACCAGGGTTCCCCTGGAAATGACACAGCAGCCTTTATCAGTTTATTCATTCGAAAGCCCTGAGTTATGAAGAATACATAAAATCCCTACTGAACCCCCAGCCAGCTCCTTTCTGTCCCATGTATTGTTTTGCCTTTGAGTCCTAAATATGTCAGCATGGTGGTCTACCAGGTACCTAATGCTTCTTGTTTCCATGAAGCACAACTGGAACAATGAATGAACAGCTTAGTGAATATGATGGTATTGTAGTTCCAACATGCAGTGTGAAGCACAGAAACTCCGGAGGGCCACACGACAAAGGGAACAAAACAGCATCCTCCCACCACCCACCTGTTAATGAGCTCCCAACTAGAATGGACTTCACAGTGAGGAGGGAAAAGTGAGTAACCCCTATTATTACTGCACCCTTTCTTTTTTTTTTTTTTTATTTTTTTTTTATTATTTATTTATTTATTTATTTATTTATTTATTTATTTATTTATTTATTTTTTGATATTTTATTTACATTTCCGATGATTCCCCTTTTCTTTAGAAACCCCGTGTCCCCTCCCCCTCCCCGCCTCTGTGAGGGAATTCCTCCTCCCACCTACCCGCCCACCCATTCCCATATTCCCACCTTGACATTCCCTTTTACTGG
>CM052717.1:29549850-29618346 GCA_028551405.1 Uromys caudimaculatus | reverse complement strand
CTTCCTTCCTTCCTTCCTTCCTTCCTTCCTTCCTTCCTTCCTTCCTTCCTTTCCTCCCTCCCTCCTCCCCTTTCATGGTTTTTCCCTAGGTAATCAGAACCTTAATCCAGGATAATAGCTATAATCAAGTGCTTGAACCTACTTAGTATCTTGTATCCTAAAGAATTGTAAGCTTAGCTAGTCCTCAGAGCCAAATGATGGTAACATACTTCCTTCAAACATCAGGACCACCTGAGCCCCTGCTCCTAAGATGACCCCCCCCCCCCGACTAGAGAAGCTTACACTGTCCTGTTTCCTAGTACACAGCCCATGTCACAGAGGCGCCATACTATTCCCAGGTCCTGGGTGCCAATGCATCGGCTCACATAGAACTGACTGAACTCTTTACCTGGTAACACTAGTCCAGGGTCCAGAATTGTCATGGTCAACACCTTCTCATCTGCTGTTGAGTTGACATAGTGCTCTGTTGACTCTAGAACCTAATTGTGGTCCCACCCTGGTTCTCAAAGGCCTGAACCTCGAGAACACCCTTCCTCCCTGGCACTTTACCAGTGGTGCATTTTGCCCATTGGAATCAGTCACTGTCGTACCACTGCTTCCTGAGCCTGAATTACCAGGAAATTCTTCTGAGTGGGAGGGCTAGTGCCCACCTGTTCCTAAGAGAGTGGACATGTATCCCAGTCACACATTCAACAGCAGTTCAACAAGACACTTAGGCAGAAACCCAGTTCCACTGTGTCTCAGCACCTGTATCCTGGAATACAGAATTACTGCAGCTGCCTGTGGTGCAAGTCAGGGCTGTTACCAAGAGGGATTCTGGCAGCTAAGTCACTTGACTATGGAGAAAATAAGAACAGGGAAACCAGAAAACTCCTTGCTACTAAGATGGTGCACAACTTGCTGTCAATCCACCGACACCATCTTAAATTCAGTCCACTAAGGTGGCTGTTGGTACCACTTATGTTGGCACCACTGAACAAACATGCCCGCACCCATCCAAAACCATAGTCGTGATGTGAATAGGAAATGCCCCCTGGGAGGCTCACACATTGGAATACTTTGTTTTAATGGAGTCCATGGAATGGAGACTTTAGGTTATATTTTATTACAGTTCTTTTTATAATTTTATTTGCATTTAAATTTAAATCCATTTCAGTATACTTTGGTACATATAGAAGAAAGTGTTTTCCTAGCATATTTTGCACCAGAAGGCACATAAGAAAGGTTCACTTTTACATGGGTACATGTAAACGAACGTGCGTGTGGGTAGAGTATACCACATAGAAAGAACAGGAAAGGGTGGCATGAGGTGACTGGGAGGACAAGCAGGCAAAGGACACACGTCATGAAAGAGAATATAAAGATCATTTCTTTTGTGATTTGTCAACTCTCATTTCTTTCTTTATTTTGTGGTGGATAAGTAAATAAAAGTGAAAGTGTAAAATTCTAAGCGAAGCCCCCCAGCTTGCACATGACCGTTCTAACTGTGGACAAGTTCCCTGAGATTGCAGAGTGGAGAACTAGGCAACTGTCTGAGTGGCTATGGTAATCAAGCTCTGCGACATTTTGATTTGTGAGGTCATTACAATAAAGTGATTTGTATATTAGAAAGGTAGGAAGAAAGGAGGGAGGGAGGGAAAGAGGGAAGGAAGGAGGAAGGGAAGAAAGGAAGAGTGGGAGGGAGGGAGGGAAGGAAGGAGGGAGGGAGGGAGGGAGGGAGGGAGGGAGGGAGGGAGGGAGGGAGGGAGGAAGAGAAGGAGGGAGGGGAGATTTGCTTCATGCTGTTGTGGGATAAATCAACAGGGCTGTTCCCAGGAAGCTTCTCAGTGATTCCAGCAGCTGGGAGGTCCACTGAGCTCATCTGCCATGCAGGCCCAGCAGAGCCCAGGCTTTGCCACTTTGGATATAAGGACCTTTTGAAAATACAGCCAGTCATTCAAGCTGTTGAAGCAGTTCATTCTTCCCCCCAGTAACCTGAAGTTCACTTGAGATACCATTTTAATCTATGCTGGACTGCCTTATTCCAGTGTGCCTACTGATTCAGTCCTTCATGTCAGTGTGTTTCACACTTGGAACATTCTAACACGCTTTAATTTTTAATAATGCAAATCCCATCCATAATTTCCTTTCCAAAACAGTGAATCTTACAACACTATGCTTTCAGATGAAGGCTGGAACTGTTCTCAGTAGTTTAGATGTTTCTACGGGCTTGCATTACAGATGAGCAGCATTTCTCAGCGGTATTAGCATTTAGACTGTACTTTGTTTTCCAATTTAGAAGACATTTATTATAATCATCTATGTGATTCTCAGAAAAGGTTATTAGCTTTTGTTTCCACATAGACTGTCACTTCCTTCAATGTACATGCTTCCTATATTCGTTATTTTAAATGATATATTTCCATCTCAAATTAGCACATATTAGTTATATTCCACCATACTTTCTGTGTTTGGTATAGGTGGTTGTTGTAATGAAAAAGCTAAGCCTTCTATTTTTAATCAGACACTGGCCAATCTTCCTTGTCATGTTCCGTTTGATATGGAGGGAGTTCCGGATCCTCCTGAGGAATCACAAACTCAGAGAAGAACTGATCTCTGAGTGGTTCCTTATTTGAGGAAATATTTTTGTATAAAAGTATACTTCTATAAGACAAGATTACAGAATATTCTTCCTTACTGCAATTTGATTTTAGCTGTCAGACCTAAAAAGATTACCAAGATACATTCTTACCAAACAAAAGATATTAAAGCCGCAACATCCAGTATCTTAATAAATTTCACTTCTTGTAAATTCTCTAATTATTTTTATATTCAACTGTGGTTTTATGGAGGGATTTGTGATGGGGAAGGCTTTGGTAACTAGTGCCTTTGTAAGCAGATCTTTTTTTTTTTTTTTTTCTGTGCGTATTTATTATTTTACTGTGGGAAATAAAAACGAATACATGAAACTGCATAAAATAAACCCAACTTAGTGAATGATTTTATAAAGTTATTAAAAGCAATGCTCCATAACTCCTCCTTAGGGAAAGAAAAGGCCTTTGATAGCCACCAAACTGCTTCTACATGCTTATCATGACTTCATATTTCTTTATATTTTTATTTGGTCCTTCTTCGTACTTTCACACCACTCTGGACACTTTGTTTTGATCTCCTCCATATTTCTCGTTATTGACAAATGTTTTTCAAGGCTCTTTTGGTCTGTATAATCAGATCTCATCACTTTGCTTACTTTGTAGCTTCATTATTAAGAACCTAGGACATTCAACCTGCAAGCCTTCCCAGATGCACACACATCTCGGATATATTTGTCATCTGTAGTACAAAATATTGTATAAGCAAATCTTTTCCCACAGTAGCAGCAGGAGTAAACCACCCAAATGATATATTTCAAAGCATAAAACTAAATCATCAAATGAGAAAACACACAGCCCTCAGTTATTTGTACTTCCAAAATTATACCTGGATAGAGGGGTGAGACCAGTTTGATGTTATAGCCCCATTTGCCCTAGGCTGAAAACTGTCTTAATTCTGCTGACAGCATGCCTTGGACAAGGGGAAAGAAGTCAGTAGATGTCTCATGACTACTGAATAGACCTCAGGCTAGTTGCACTCAGCTGTTTCAGGTCCTTGAAAATTGTCTTGGGCTTGATTGAATTGCTGGTTAATACACAGGAACTAAATTAAGTCTGCGATTCAAATGGCCTTTTCTAGTGACTCATTGTTTTTCTGTCAATAAAACTGACAATGGGGACTGGCACAGTCCCTTTGCCCAGCTCTTGTTTGTCATGTCAAGTCATGTGATGGAGCGGAGTGTTGCCGGGCATATACTGTCACTCTTTGCTGGAGTTCTCATAGAAATGAGGTTAGAGAGGTGGGCTGTGCAAATGCAGGGTCTTTCTCAGCAGACAATGGGATGACAACCATCATTCACCAGAAGGTCTCCCAGAGGGCATTTTCATTGATGGTACAGCCTAACAAGTGTAAAGATAAGCAAGTCTGCTTTTGTGGTTAAAACCACCTCTTTGGGTGCAGGACTTCCTACACTGACCTCCGATCTCCCTAAGAGATTCAGATAGCTTAGCTCTCTTCCATTCCTGAGAACCTACAAGAATCTCTAAGAAAACTTAGGGAAGTTCGGTGTGATGGCAAATTAAAGTCACAAAAGAAAATTTGAAAGGTTTTATTCACAAGAGATTTTTCTCCCCCAAAGGTCCTTTTCAAAGGAACGTTTAGGGCAGTCTTTCTCTTTGTTCTGATATTTCCTTGATGTCAATTCAATTGGTAATCAGTTTATATACAGATAGGGCTCTACTCAAGAATATTCTGACACTTAAACAGATAATGGAGAGACAGAAAGTGAGCTTACTGATGGAATCCTGATAAAAAGCAACTGTGATGATAACCCACTTCTCAAGATGACTTGCCTGTGTGAATTCGCACACACATTCTCTCATGCTAGTGCATGCACGCACACACACACACACACACACACACACACACACACGCAACGCACGCACACACACACACACACGCACACACATGCACACACACGCACACACACACGCATGCACACACACACACATACCTTTACTTAGTTGAGAAAGATGAAGAAGCTCAGAGAAGATGGAGAGAGGCCAAGCGTAGACAATCAGTTGCCACTAAACTATAAATCATGAAGCCACTTTCAAAGTTAGCTTCTTTTTAGAGATGTATTTATTTATATGAGTATACCGTAGCTGTCTTCAGACACACCAGGAGAGGGCATCAGATCCCATTACAGATGGTTGTGAGCCACCATGTGGTTGCTGGGAATTGAACTCAGGACCTCTGGAAGAGCAGTCAGTGCTCTTATCCTCTGAGCCATTTCTCCAGCCCTCAAAGTTAATTTTTAAGACCATCATTGAGTTAATATTTAAATAAAAATGTTGGAGAATAACTTTTAGAAAACAATGCTTGCCAATCTAGAAAAGGCATAAAATTTCCTTTAAAATATAATAAGATACTCGTTCTCATTCAAAGTAAGAAAAATTTAAACTAAAGTGTTGAGATAATATTTTTGCATGATTAAAACTGGCAGAGAGGGGCTAAAGAGGCTTGGTTGCTTAAGTGTTGGCCATGTAAGCATGAGGACCCCAGTCCCAAACAAAGTTACCTGACACCCCCCCCCCAAGAAAATACTTGGCCAAGCAGTGTGCCCTGGGGAGGAAGAAGCAAGAGGACCCCTGGAGTTGCCTAGCTAGACAATCTAGCCTGTTAATGGAGAATTAATGAATTCCAGGTTCAATGGAGATCCTGTCTCAAAAGAAAAGGCAACGAGACACTGAGGAAGACTCCTGACATTGACCTTTGGCCTCCATACTCATGTATGTGCATCCACTCACATGCACACACACACACACACACACACACACACACACACACACACACGGGCTTGGGCAAATTATCATTCTTTGACTGAACCTGAAACTCTTAAGTTCCTAGAAGTTCTGAGGGAAGTAAATTGACCACTTCCACTAACATTCTAGATGTACCAAACCAGGCTAATCCAGAACTTTCCACTTATAGGAATACAAGAGTGCACTAATAATGTACTTTAAAGTATGATAGGGATACTGCTCTGATATCTCACATGATAAAGATCTATAGGAGTCCTAATAAATTACTAATAATGTACTTTATCAGTTTATTTGTAGTAGAGAAAAATGCTTTTGAACAGAGATCAACTAATTGAAGTGCTATCGATGATAAAAAAGAAATAAAAAAAAACCAATACAAATATGCACCCTGTGCATACATTATAAAATATTGATCTTCACCTTACAACTTAAATGAAATATATAGCACTTAAGAGAGAGACAATAGGTGAGGCCGGTGAGATGAATCTGTGAGTAAAACTGGTTGCTTCTAAAGGATGCTTAGCTTGACACTCAGAGCCCATGCCAAATGCTTGATGTGACACCAGCCCTCCAGCAGTGAGACAGAAAACTGAGACAGTAGAGCAGCCTGGGTGCTCATGCTCCAGGGAGCCTGGAGTGTGCAGTACTGCAAACACAGGAACGACCCTGCCTCAGCACACTGAAAGGAGAGAAACTGGCTCCTGAATATTGTCCCCTGACTCCCTCCCACAGGGAGCATGACCTGTGTGTGCCCACACTCTCACACTGTAATAATAATAGCAGAAAAGTTAAAATTGAAAAAAGAAAGATAAGGCAGACAAGTGCATAAAAACTGTCAGGGCAAATTCAATTACAAAAACAAAAATGAAGAATAACATGCAAAATATAACTCTTTTTGCACATGAACGTAGTGCATCGACTAGCTCTGGAGTGGTCCAGGAGAAACTAGGAACATGCCGTCTTAATAAGTGAAACTGAGATAACGAGACAACAATGCTGTGGCTTTGATTTATATTGTGTTCATGTGTTATCTTGACTCCAGAAGAGAAAAACTGAAATAATTCAAGGAAAAGGAAAGGCAAGAAGAAATAGAAGAGGAAGTAAAGATCCAAAGTCTTCCTCTGTGACAGTCATTTCGACCTGAAGAGTGACGTGCTTCCTATGGGAAAGGCCCCAAACCCTCACCAGCAATTGTTGGCTCCGGTTTTTACAGAACTTAGAGATCAAAGCATTTTCCTACAGTGAGTGCCAAGAAATCTATATTTCAAAACCTGAGCTCATGCTGACTCATTGTCTACAATGGAAAAGTCGTTTTCTCCTTTTACACTTTTTTTTTTTCACCACCATCATAAGATTCTTCTTTTCAACCCAAAATGTAACTCAACTGGAGGTTTTTATGGTTTGAGATTGTTTGTTTTGGTCTGTTTCCAAACCGGCTTCATTGTCTTAAAGACTATTTCTTTAGCTGGGATCTTGAGAAAAAAGAGTAGACTATGCTAAAGTTAAGCCTTATTATTCCCAGTATTCATTTCTTAAACTGTTTTCCTCCTGAAATTTTTTCTGATATGTCATGTATTTTTAGCTGCTTCTTTATGTGGGTTTTTGTTGACAGGTTCCTCAAACAACATTTATACAGCTGCACGCAGTGAGTGAGTTATTTAACCTTTGACCGTTGGTGAACTCAAGTGTGTAATTGCCGTGTGCCTGACCCTGCCCTCCCTGGGCTACCTTGGCTACTTGTTTATGGCTCCCATGCAGTTTCCTTTCAGAGTCTCACTCTGCCAGGTTCCCAATCACACTGTTCTTCTGCAGAGGAGGCAAAGAGCTGCTGTCAGTTCTGATAAGATTCTAGCTCTCACAACGAGGCTATTGTGGAATGTGCTTCCATAATAAAATGTAGTCTGAAATAGACGGTGTTCTCAAGGTCAAACTGTTACAGTCTTTGGCTCCACTCTAGATGCTAAACTAATGTTCCAGTTCACAAAACTCTTTGATATTTGTTTGCAGACTGGCAAAATCTCAGTGGAAAATCCTTCTCCTAACTCACTTATCCATTCTTACTGCCTTGGAACAGGTTAGATTCTAGAAATTTGAAGTCCCTGCTGCTCTAATATGAGTCATGAAGGTCACTGTCCCTCCATGTCAGTGTCTCCTCCAATCTCCCTCTTTCTTTGTATGTGTCCTCCTCTTTCCCTTAGGTTAATACATAAGACACTACACTTCAGTTATCCTCAGTATGCTTGAATTATCCTAATAGCACAGGGGAGAGAGGCACTGACTTACAAAAGATAACCAAGACCCCAGGGGATTTGCCAAGGTTACAACCAGCAGACCTTAATTAAATATGTATTATGGCGCCTGATACAGCTGTCAGTGGTGTTAGAAAGGGGAGACAGAGGCATGCAATAGACAATAACAGTAAATGAGTCTACACACGGTGCACAGATTATTACGACCTGGGTGAATCTCATCAAGATTGAAATCACTTTCCAGTGAGGTGGGAATGAAAGACTTACTGGACACCCACAACTGTATTTTAAGAGTAGGTAGGGTTTTTAGAACTTCTCTAAGAGATGAGGCACCATCAATGGAAGAAAAAAACACATCAAGGAAGAAAAATAGCTGAGTACCAAGTGGGTCCGTAGTTCAATGATCACACACATACAAGCATCATGGAGAAATGTTGGATATGCATGTCATTGAGCTTGCCATTCTCAAAGAGCTCTTCATGCTGAGATGAACAACCTACTACTGCCTGGTACAGAAACCCCATCATGGCCTTTTGAGGAGCTAGGTGGATCTATAAGCAATCCAACCAATCATAAAGATGCTGTCGTGTCACAACCAGTATGCCAGAAGAGCCACACATGAATTGAATTTGAAATCTGACCCACAGCACATGTATGCTTTTATGTGAGGTCACCAGCCAATGGCACTGTTTGAAATTCTGTGGAATCCTTGGAGAATGATACATAAGCAGCCAGAAGCTGGCCTTGAAAGTTATCCTGTCTCTAATTCTGGTCCAGCTCCTTGCATCCTGATTTATGTACCAGCACAAAGAGGAGTTCACCCTGTGGTTTTGCTGAAATGAATTTATGTACCCTGCCATTGTGAGGCAAAATAAATCCTTCCTTCCTTAACTTATTTCTGTCATATATTTGGTCATAAGTGAGAAAAGAAACTAAGACAAGCACCTGGATGACTTGCTTGTACCAATGATCTTTGGAAACTAAGACCTGATAACAAAGGGGAGCAAATAACAGGAGGGGAAGACCCAGCAGGACATGGCCTCTCTCCATCCTCTCCTCTCTTAAATCTGGGTTTTTTGTTTGGTTGGTTGGTTTTGTTTTGTTTTGGTTTGGTTTTTTTTTTTTCCACAAGAGAATAGTGATGCCAAAGGCTCATATGAAATATGGATGTTAATTGAGGATTATAGGACAAAACCCTGGATATCCTGAACATTCAAAGGTTCTATATATGTATACTGAACATCACATAATTTTCCCTGCAACCAGGTCTACAATGACTTATATAAAATTTACATAGTCACTTTTCTCATGATTAAGCAAGATGATGGCATAAGGTGTCTTCTTGGAATATTGAGTATTCTTTTAGTTTGGGTAACAAGATCAAATTAAATGACCCAAGACACTTACCATCAAGGGTAATAAGAGCACTGGGAAGGGACTGGAGAGATGGCATAATATTAAGTGTGCTTGCCTGTCTTCCACTGGACCATAGATATGTTCCCAGCACCCATGTCAAAACTGTTCATGGCCACATATAATTCCAGTTCCAGGAGATCCATAGTTTTCTGGCAAGTTCTCTCTCTCTCTCTCTCTCTCTCTCTCTCTCTCTCTCTCTCTCTCTCTCTCTCGCTCTCTCTCTCTCTCTCTCTCTCACACACACACACACACACACACTCACACAAGCACACACACAAACTCTTAAAACACGAAGACAATTACAGCGGAGTGGGGACTGTGGAGAAACAGTACTATAAACAGAAACATGAGAAGCAGAACAGCTTGCCTATCTTTTCCATGTACAAATGCATGACTGTGGCACACACTTGGGTTAAGAGAAAACATTGAAGGAGACTCAACTTTTTTTTCATTGGAAGAAAAAAGCGAGAGCCTAGCAATACAAAGAATGTGTAAGGGAGATACAACTTTGGTTTGTCTTTTGAACTATTCTAAAACAAAACTACAAAGAAATAGCAGCAGGAGTATCCAGGACACAACCCCAGCAAGCTGTCAATCAAACAGGCATGGCATCTCTCCTATCTGAGATGAGACGCTAAGAGGAGGCACCTGGAACTGAGGTAGGTACAAGGTACATGGAGATTATTTCTCAGCAAGTCCAGGAAGAAAGAACTGGAGAAAAGGAGCCAAGGATCAGCCGTCCTTCACGGATGACTGAAAGGATGGCAACCAAAAGAGACAGGAACTAGAGAACAATGTCCAAGGTTTTTCTTGCTTCCAGTATCATAAAATGCACATTTCTGACTTATGTCACCTCTTTTTGTTCCCACAACTTTCCTTCTGCAGCATATATCAAACTGTGCTCTCAGGACAACCATTATCAGAGTCTTAAAACATTAGATCCAAAGATCTTTTCTTGTCTGAGTTTGCTCTATCTTAAAAACCTCTTCCTCTTCTGGTTTCAATTATCGACAATCTATTCTAAATACTTGAAAAGACATCATTTTTCTAGCATCACTTTGCCATAATATTTCCTTCCTTAAAACTTTAGCTTCTCTTGATTGCTTCTCAAACCCAATTACAATCTGAGATTCCAGATCTTGGAGTTCCTGTCTATCCACATCTGATTTCTACCTGACTGCTGTGTTTCAGTAATATGCAAGAAAATAGAAATTTACCATTATTGAATCAGAACATTTTGTCATTTTCTCTCTCATATCTACCACACTTGGCACATTTTCTATTTGAACACAACTGCCGTTCCTTATTCAGTCATGTTCTGAAACTTCCAGAATAATAGCTGTCACTCAAGACTTTCTTACTGTCTTAGTTAGGTTTTCTATTGCTGTGATGAAACACCGTGACCAAAAGCAACTTGGGGAGGAAAGAGTTTATTTTGCTAACATTTCCAGATTATAGTTTGTTATTGAAGGAAGTCAGGGCAAGAACTCAAGCAAGACAAGAACCTGGAAGCAGGAGCTGATGCAGAGGCCATGGAAGGGTGCTGTTTCTTCTGGCTTGCTCCTTGTGGCTTGCTTAGTCGGCTTCCTTATACCAGCCAGGACCACCAGCCCAGGGGTGGCACCACTCACAATGAGCTGGATCTCTCCCACACTGGTCACTAATTTTAAAAATGCCCTACAGGCTGCATGAAGTCCAATCTTATAAATAGAGGTAACTTCTTAGATGACTTTAGCTTGTGTCAAGTTGACATAAAAACTAGACAGCACAGTGACACAGAAACTAGTTTATTCCCAGGTAAGAACCATGATTTTTTCTTCTCAATCCTTAGAACTGCACAGTCATAATAAACACAAAAGATAAGAAAGATGATGGTAACTTTGATAAATACAACAATAAAAATCTTAATTATAGCTTACATGTAAACAAGCATTTATGATGTATATGGTGACTCTTTTCATATATCTCCTTAGACTATTCTTAATATAAAATGGAAAAACATGTGCAAAACTCCATTCTTCCCCACATTTTTGCATAATTCACACAGAGTCTAGGGCAAATCAACGTATGGCGGATAAATTGAGGTTTCATTGCATGACTTTAGACAATAGCTCTCCATGAACTGTTCTCTCACTTTACAAGCTGGGATGAAAAATAATTTTCCACTTCCTGCCTTTACCATGAGAGTTCTTGAGAATTAGAGACAGAATCCTAAAAGGGTTCATTTTACAAAGTTACCAAGAAAAAATAGTATTGGAAGGAATCATAGCCTACAGGGCCAACAGACACAAACTCCTCCTTCCTGTTGTCAACGTAGCTTCAGGGACATCAAAGAAAAGATAACCTAGAACTTTAGAGAATAATCCTAAAAATGAAGGCAGACACTTGCCCCTATGCTGAGTAGCAGCTTGGACAGACAGACCTTTTAAAGGGACAGTACTAACTGTACAGGACACAGCCTCCAAGGCAGTGTCTACAAAATGTTCTTCATACACACACAAAAGCATCTCACTGTGAGGAGGGGCTCTAAAGAAGAGACACTGTGGCTTTGTGTTACTAAGTTTCCATTCCGTTCCACTCCAATAAGTACTTGGTCTATTTTTATATTTTTAAAAAAATGACATAATATTTCACAGGTGTTTGTTAGTTTGTTTGTTTAACTTTTGGCTTTCCCCCTCTTAACTGCAGATAATGTCACAGTGAGTACTCAGAGATGGCCCTCTCTTGAGCTGTGCTGCAGACTCTGGCAATTAACTCCCCTATCTCTGCTTGATGCTTCTTCAGAATCTATTCTATTTTAATGGGGACTATAACTAGACTCAAGGTATAACCATAGTGGGTGTTTACCATGATCAGAAAAGAAAATGACTAGTAGGAGAAGTAGGAAGAGGAAAAGGACATGAACATATCATAAGCATAGACACAGTGCCTGGGTATTGCTAAATATTTTACTGATAATTATATATAAATCACACATCATATTTCAAGAGAAAATTAAAAGAGTAATATAGTGAACTAACCATCTGCTCCGTGTTACCTCCCACTGATTATATTTTTGCCATACACACATTTTAAGTGAGAGATATGTTTTGCCTGTAAGTACTTCAGTATGTACGACCCTCACATAGATAGACACTCATCTACAGAACCATTGAATCGTCCTCACAGGTGATGGTGTAAGGTATTAGACAAGAGCTACTATTTTCCTCCTACTTAAAATGTAACAAGGGGAATGCTCCTTTGAGGTATTATTTCTTCAACAAGATTCTGCCTATGACGGAATTTAATTAAGAAAAGTATGATGCTCATTTTACCACCGAGAAAATTTGACACCAAGTCCTGCCTTCTTCCTACCAACTGTTATTTTGGTTACTGAACTGTGTGTGGGGGGCTAGGCCAGGTCTCAGACTTAGTCAGCTGTCCCTTGAGAGTCATGCTGAAGCAGTCAGCTGCACATGCTACCCTCAGTTTCTATGTCACACTCCCAGAAATCCGTTGACTTTCTTGAGGACCCTTGGCTTCCTACAGGATTATGATGTTATGGTACTCCAGGCTCTACCTGTCTGGTGAGTCTCTGTTCCCTGCTCTGCACTAACCATCCTGAGCTCAAGTTTTTCCCTCCAGTTGATGCAGAAAAGAGGAGTGCATGGGCAGTGGGCTTACCGAAAGCCTGAAGATATCTTAAAGGAAATAAAACAACATATTGGGATCTTCACCCAAAATTCTAAGTTGATGTTAGTTATTTCTGTTGCTAAAAGTCGTTTGCCTTGAAACCTCACGTCTTAGACCATCTCATCTGAGCTTCTCTGTATTCTCCGTGTTATTAACAGAAAGATTATGTTCCTGAATATTTATGTAGTTATTAATCCAGCACTCCCCAACCCTTACAATGAAGTCATCTGAGCCTTCCTGGACGTACAAAGATTCATCTGAGTGAATTAAAATTATACGTGTTAGAGACTAGTCCTTTAGCTTTTGATTTCCCTCCTTCTTTTCTGAGGATTGCATTTGAAAGAGGTTGGAGAGAAGGAGTGAATTGTCATTAAACAATATCCCCAATCAGGTCCAGAAAAATAAATGAAACCCACTCAGTATGTGTGAGGCCCTGGAGGAAAGTCAGCAGGGAGCTTGTATGCCCTTAGGTTTCCATCTCTTTACCTCAGTGAAGTATTAACTGTGAGCAAACACCAGAGGTAAATGAGAGCGGATCAGCCTCAGTGTGGACGGGGCAAGTTTTGCATCTAAGATTTATAGTAACTCATTAGAGGCTATTAGAGTTTTTCTTCTAAAGTAAAAAGTGACTGTGATATGCCTAAGACAATAGAGACAAGGCGACATGCATGGGAGCCATTTTAAAGTAAATACAGATGTTCTGGCATCAGTGGCCAGCTAAGGCAATTCTTTTCTATCTCTTACTGAATCAAGAACAGATACCAAATGTCCCCAAGCCAAACCAAAATCAGATTTAATACAAACAAAGCATTAGGAGAATTTTGCAATTGTTGCTTTAATTTTGTTACCATTTTTAGAATTTATTTTTTAAGATTTGGTAATTTTTTTAGCAGATTTTTTCCTTTACTGTAATTTGGGGCAGAGGAGCAAAGCCACAGACAGCACAGATGCCTGTGTGCACATCTGGGTAATATCTGTGGGTGTTAAACAGTGAATATATTTTATTCAAAAGACAATTGCAAAAATATTTCCCTCAAATAACAGCTATTCCAAAAGAGACACTTCAACCTTTCTCCTTTTGTATCGTTCAGGTTCCAGTTTATATCACACGCAGATCTTGTACTGTTGTACTTTGAAAGTAAGAACAATGTCACTTTTACATTTGTTTTCAGAATGTTAGAAAATACACTTTTTCAATGGGCTACTCTCAGCTTGTTTCAGGGTGGTGAACATGACTTGTGAAAAGAACATGATGCTACTCTGTCCACACAGCCCTGAAGGTTGTCTCTTTGCATCCCTCTATCTGGCCCTATTGCTACGTTATTGTCTCCTTTTCTGATGCTGCCTCCACATTTTAGTTTTCTCTGTCCAGTGCATCATATCTTTCAAAGAGTTCACTGCTTTATGAAAAGGGAGTTCAAGTACTAGTGTGCTCACTGCCGATGACATCATCTACAGAGAAATGATCCAGCAAGAAGTATCAATAAGACAAACAGCATTTTTCTGAGCCCCTTTCCTCTACAAGATCAAGATGAACTATTTTATTCTTCTGTGACCCTACGCTGAAGCCCTGTCAGAGGAGAGAGATTCTAAACAGAGATGCTGTGTCCCTCCCTGTGGCTATCAGACCTCCATTTAGTTACAAAATTAGTATGATTAAAGGACATGGACTTTCAAAGGAACAGACAAAGAGCTCACCCAGGACTGGAACAGCTGTGCTTCTATACGTCTCAAAAAAATCAACATTCTTTTTTGTTTTCAGTAATGGAGGATGTAGAAGCCCGAAAGACAGATCAGTAGTAAAGTGCTTGGTGCATAAGCATGAAGACCTGAGTTTGATCCCAGGTAAAGAGCTTTAACCCCTGTGACAGGACAGGAGGACACCTGGAGCTCCCTGGCTAACCAATCTGGCCCAAACAGAGAGCCTGAAGTATAGTAAAAGAGGCCCAATCTTGAACATGTGGTGGAGAACGATAGAGAAAGATGTTAACCTTGACCTCTAAACCTACACACACACACACACACACACACACACACACACACACACACACACACACACACACTTATTAGCACACCACACATATGTTCATTGCACACATGCATATACCACATAGACACATATGAATCAAAATTGGGAAGTATTTGAAATCTCATTTTCCTTAGTCTTAGCTTGAATGTAAAACTGCCTTAGTAGGAGAGTTGAAGCCCAGGTCTTCTTTTTTTTTTTTTTTTTTTTTTTTTTTATACTTTATTTACATTTCCGATGATTCCCCTTTTATTTGGAAACCCCGTGTCCCCTCCCCCTCCCCTCCTCTGTGAGGGAATTCCTCCTCCCACCTACCCGCCCACCCATTCCCATATTCCCACCTTGACATTCCCTTTTACTGGGGCCACTAGCACCCTCAGATCCAAAGTCCTCTCCTTTCTCCCTGGTGGTCATCGAGGTGATTCTTCTGCCTCATATGTAGTCCAAATCATGGATCAATAGATGTGTATTCTTTGGTTAGTGGTCTGAACCAGAGGACGACCAGGGGGAGGGTCAGGCCCATTGACGCTCTTGCTCCCTCCATGGGGCTGCCAATTCCCTCCGCTCCTTCAGACTTTTCTCCAACCCCTCCATCTGGTACCTCACTCTCAGTCCAGCGGTTACTGTTAAGTGAAACTTAGACATTCTGAACTTGTAGCCCAGGTCTTCTTAACTCTGGGATATCCTTAGTTAAAGTTACATGTGGTTTAGCCTTTGCCTTGAGCCTTTATATAATCCATGAGTCGAGTCGATCACAATTAGGGTGGGAGGAAGTTAGATCTTCCCTTCACCAACTGGCCAGACTGGAAAAATTCACTTTTCATTCACACCTTCTATTTCTCAACTTTTAAAATGCATGTTGTGGTTGTGTAGCTTGGTGTTCTTGTGAGACTCCTAAAAGTAGGAGTGGAGTTGTCTCTCACTTGTTTACCTGCTCCTGGGACCCTTTTCCTCCTACTGGGTTGCCTTGTGCAGCCTGGATAGGAAGGACTGTGCTAGTCTTAGAGCATCTTGTTATTCTGTGTTGGGTTGATATTCCTGGGAAGCCTGCTCTTTTCCTAAGGGAAATGAAGGAGCAGTGGATCTGGGGAGAAGAAAGGGGGGGGGGGGACTTGGAAGAGTAGAGGGAGGAGAGGATGTGGTCGGAATGTATTGAAGGAGAGAAAAATAAATGAAAAGAAAAAGAGGGGAAAAATACAGGAAGACCGGCAGCAGCTTGAAAGACCTAAGTACTCAGAAACAGCCTTGATGACCCTACTGTTTTCTTACTGTCATTTGTCCTGTGGATAAATATATTTCACTCTTATCTACTCCTAGCTTTCAGGAACTATGTAGCCTACAGCAAAGCAGTGGAAAGAGAGTGGTGACCTGTTCCAGGGTCAGACAGAAGGATGCCTGTAAGTGATTGAGGGGAAGATGCCTGTTGGAAAATCCCGGGGGCTTTTGGAGGGGGGATTTCAAAAGAGGAAACAAGAATGTGCAAAGAGATGGCAAATACTAGGTCACTGCTGCAAACAACAGTCAGATATTTTTAGGGGAATCGGAGGGCAATGATATGAAATGGAGTTATATTTTCTTTAATATCATCCCCAAAGTAGAAAATTTTTAAAAGAACTCATTTTGAAGCCACTGAAAGGAAAAACGTTAACCTGATAACCATATCCAAGTGCAAAAAGTAAATTAAATTTCGATTGCTTTGAAGTAATGTGTAATAGCTCACAGTTTTTAATGTATTCCAAGTAGATTAGTATCATTTTTAAGATAAGAAAACTAAGACTCAAAGAAATAACACAATTTGTATATGTTTTTAAATTTATATTTAATGACTGATGACGAATTGCCACCTAAGTACAAACTGCCCCAGACCCAGAGTTTGAAAGCTGGACTTGCAGATAGAGCACAAAGCAAGCCCCAAATGTTCCTTCCAGAGGATCAACGCTGTCTTATGACTACGCTTTAAACGCCAACGTTTTGTTAATTTCCTCTGTACTGCCTTTAGGAGAATGAAAGAAAAACAATTGGCAAATAGGTTGCCATGAGGGGGCAGTGGAGTTTTCCTGGTTGTAGAAGGGAGACTGGAGGCTTTGGAGGTGAGGATAGAGTATACCCTGGGTGCTCAATATGAGGCGGGCAGAGAACAGAGACCAGGAAGAGACCTGTAGTATCTAAACGCTGGCATGTAGGTGGACAGGAGCATAGATGGAACATACTATAAAAGTCTCACAGCCAGAGGGAGTACCACAAACCTCCCTGGTGATACACGTTTGCTTTGATGGCACCCACTACAACTGAGGCAGAAAGAGAGTACAGAGCCCCAAGGACAGCAAAGCTACCTTTTCTCCTAGAGGGAAGGATCTGGACCAGTCTTGGATGCTCCCTGTAAGAGCGAGGTCTGGTGTTACCATCAGCACTAAAGTGACTCTGCATGTGTGACTTTGTTAGCTTTCAGATCCTTGCTTCAGTTAAGCCCTCTGGGATAAGTAAACGCCAGCAACACTTTCCAATCAGCCTGGTAATGATTTTACCTTTCCTTTACTCACTGCCAAGTCTGTCTTGACTGTTTCAGCTGAATCAGTGTTCAGAAAGGAAACCTCAGAGGATCAAGGCCTTTAATCTTGTACTGATATCCCTCTGTCTGTCTAGTGACAAGAATAATACTGTGGGGGTGGCGGGTGTGTGTGTGGAGGTCAACCTTGTGAAGGAAAAGGTGGGATGGCAAGCAAGGCACCAAGGCTCCTGTGACTTCTCAGAGTCTTCATCTGCTGTACTCGCATTAGATCTACGATGGCTCCCCGGAACACTGGTGAGACAGCAAAATGGAATGGGGGGCCAGGGCAGTGGTTGCTTCCGTCTTTATAGACGTCCTAACAGGTGATGGTCCCCACTCTCTTCCTCCTTCGGAGCTACCTCATCAGGCAGGGCTTTCATTGAAACACGGTGACAGCGTAGCAAGATACCATTGGCCGGAAATTTAGGGGTTTGGGATTGGCTCAAGCACTGTATATAAGTTTATGCGCTGCAAAGAATAAACTCAGACCTGCACCCAGATGCTGTTTTCTAGAGTCTGATTTCCCGGGATTTGTCATGTGACTCCGTTGCTTCTCATCATCCCCATCCTTGGTCCTGTTCCCATAATACCGCACTTCCCAGGGACCTACTACATCTGAATTAGCTCATGTCTGTACAATGTAATGAAGATTAAAGTGAGGCGCGTGTATGATAGCTGTAAATAATGAACACATTACTCCAAACACACATATTAATGCCATTAACTATGAAACCTGTGATATGCTTGATAAGGAGTTGATATAAAAGGGGGTCCCTTTGAAAAATCATCGGCTCTACTGGCTTCCAATGAGGTTTTAAAAATAATTTTGTATTTGACCTCTAAATCATTTACTAATAGCTTCCTATTTTACATAGTTCCATTGCTCACTAAGTCATTCTGATCATTTCACAAAAACATTTCACCCAAGAATAGAATTTGGTTGTTTAGTCCAGGAAGTAGTGCCTATTTCTTCTTGAAGCAATTTTCAGAGAATTGGAAAGGATATTGAGAAATAAATAAGAAAGCCCAGGGTTATGGAGGTCTATCCACACAATGAGTCCCTGGGTGCTCTGTTGCTGAGATTTATAGCGCACACACACACTCACACTTACACACGCATGCTCACGTACACACAATATGACCCACCTGGGTGTGCCTTTCACAGCCGAGCCTCCCAGATTGCTAGGCCTTCTGTTCACCTGCCACACTCCCGCCAGTTCACACACATTGCACCACCATGAATGGCATTCACATGAGTTTATGAGATATGTACAAATCCAATAAAATCTGCGTTTCTCCCAGATGAGGATGTAAGCAAGACTCGAGTGTGCTCAAATCCAAAAACCAAGGAAGCCTCTGTTTTTGTTTTCGTTTTTGTTTTTGGTTTTTTTGTTTTGGACTGGGGGGGTGCGGTTGAGGATGGTTTGAACACAGTAATCCAAAATTCAGTCACAAACATCACATTCCAGTGTCATATGAAGGAAATAAATCAAAGCATTTTCCCATGGTGTCATACAACTATGAGTGAGCCCAGATTTGAAATTCTCCTTGTGTCTCCCAAGGTCCCTGTTTATCTGTTGCATGATCTGAATCTGTGCCTGCCTGAAGGAAGTCTTGTGAATCTGTCACTGTTCCTCTGTCTGCCTGACTGAATACATCTGTCTCTAGCTGTGCTCTCTCTGTTGATGATCAGCACACGGGGGAAGGAACGAGGGATACTTTACAGAATCTTTAACAGTTTTACAAAGGATTAAGTCAGTAACTCCAACTGACCCAAATATCCAACAGACACTATCAATTCATATCTAAATGCTGCTTCCAACACTTATGGTGGATATTTCTTTTATAAGGCTAATTTCAGTCTTTTTTTATTACCAAGAAATTATCATAACACATACAAATACAAATGCATTAATTAATATTAATATTATCTTAAGATTATAGTTATGCCTATATTTAGAGTAAAAATGCTTGATTATTTGGCGTCCAAGGTAGATAAGGTTAATTGTTACATTGTTCTCTTAAAGGCAGGTTAAATAAACAGGCTGAGTACACAGTAGGACAGCAGTCTTAAATTTTAAGAGACCCCCACTGTGTATTACTAACTCAGCCTGTGAAGTCCAGCTGGTACATATACCAGCAGAATCAGCAAGCACTGCACAACGAAGAAGTTGGAATGCAGGAACAGTTTGCTCCCAAGAAACAATGTCACTGGAGGTTTCATTTAAAGAGGAAAATCATGGGGCCTGGAAAGGTAGATGGCTCAGCAGTTAAGAACACTGGCTGTTCTTCCAGAGGTCCTGAGTTCAATTCCCAGCACCCACATGGTGGCTCACAACCATCTATGATGGGATCTGATGCCCTCTTCGGGTGTTGCATGTGTGCATGCAGATAGAGCACTCATATACATGAAGTAAATAAACAAATCTTTTTAAAAAGAGGAAAGTCACTCAAATTGACATCTGTGTGCATATTCAACTTTTCCTTTCAATCAGGTGAAAGATTTGATATGCCCCAGATTGGAAGCAGGTAATGCTGGGCTCTATGGAAGGCTGGGAGCTCTAATGTAAGACCCAGCAGGATCTTTTGCTCTTCAAAGCTGCCACATTAAAATAAGGGATTATGAGTTTAACTGAGAGGCGTGTTCAGCCTGATTGCCTGCTGCTGTGTACCATACATATTACAGAACTCCAAGTCATTTGGTTAAATTAATTCACACTTATTTTATATAGGTGTTACAAAGCAGGCAAAATTACAATCTGATGCTACTTTCTTCCCAAATGTTTAGGCAAAAATAGGCTCTCATCAGTGGTCTCTTGCTTCTGAGTCATCCTTCCTTCCCCTTTTCTGTTAGCATGACCCCGCCTTCCTTTTAACCATGTGGCTAGCCATATGAATCATGCTCTCTGCACTTCAGGGGCTGCTCAGCAACTTCTCCATGGCTTAGAGCATCAAAGGCTGTCCTCTCCCCACTGGAAGATTACCCAGGACCCTACTAATTCTTTGGGAAAGAATGCCTCATTCCAATACAGAGATAAACGTCATTTCTCAGATAAGAAATAACTATATGAGCTGATGGGCCCAGTTAGTTCAGTGGGAGCTGAGGAATGGTAGAGTGAGAAAAACACAGAGAAGGAAACAAATGTTCCATGATGGTCAGCATGTATTTGATGGCATTTACGGGATTTGCTGTCTTGTGTGTGGGAACAGACTTCAGCCAGTACTGTTATCATCCCTGAACTGTTATAAGAAAAATTACTATCATCTCTGAGTTATCATAAGAAAATTGATACTCATTAGTTTTGGAAAAATATATCATTTTGATCATTGACATAGCCTCTAATATAAGTCATATATGTATCATCCCAGACATTTAAAAGGAGTAGTATACATATTTTGTTTATATAAATACAAATAAATATTATACCTCTCTATACAGAATTTAGACACAGAATTTGTAAACATAAGTGTATGCTTATATTTTTTTTTATATTTCAAATAAAAACAGTATAGTAAGTAAAATTGTGCATATGGTAGACTTTAAGATTTATTCTTTTAAAGTAAATAAAACCAATATTTTTGATCTAAATATACATTTTCAAAGTTTCCTCACAAGTCAGAGAACTTTCTCCAATACACTAGCCTTCTTCTTTGTTTTACACTGATGGAGTTTTAATGCACACAGTGGAGTTAGATGTAAGGAAGAAATTTGCTGTGATTCATAAGAGCAAAATATCAACTAAGGGTTAGACTCAGCTCCTGAATCCTTAGGATGGAGCTGAGGACTAAAGGCAGTCATGAAGATGAGGCAGAGACTTTGAGGAAACTCTAATGAGAAAGAGGGGAGAGATCAAAATGTGACTTTAGAAATACTTACTGCTATGTAAGTCTATGTATGTTGATAATAGGAAATTCTAATGTAATATCTACTAGGCATAATTCATGGTACCTGATAGAACAGACATTAGAGAAGAATCATGGGGAATTCACTGTGAACTTGAATATGAACTACAAAGGGTGACAAACCAATTTAGTGCATCAAATTCCAAGTCAATAGATAATGGCAGCTATATCGGAGTCATGGTGAGGATGGAGAGTGACTCTCAGATCTTGGCATCCAGATAATGGTCTGGTAAGAACTCCCCTCAGAAGCAGAGAGCTGTAAAAAGCATGATGATCTGTTATAGTGTCTGAGATAAGCAAACATCTCCAGAGTCAATGCTAAAAATATGACTGGAGCAGGAGGTATCTTGATCTTGAATGTTACATATATTTGATCATATAATAGTCACCATTGGTATGAGAAGTAGGACTACAAAGTCTTAGAGCTGAATTGTCCAAAGTGAAAATCTATCTGGGACATTGCAAATACAGTAAATGAATATGACTTGAACAAGATATCACAGAGACAGAATTGCCAAAGGAGTAGGATTGAGTAGGATTGATGCACAGAAAGACAGGTATAGGGACTAAGTTTGCTTGAGGGGATGGTGAACATAAACTATGGGCCTCAAAAGTAAGATGGAGAACGAAAGGCATTGTGCTCAGATGTCTGTCATGATGGATGTGAGACTATGAAGGCAGTGCTCTCAAATGGGAAAAAGTGACAATTATTAAAACCTGGATCCTTGTGGCTCTCAGAGACTGAACCACCAACCAAAGAATATACACAGGCTGGACCTAGGCCTCCCTGCACGTATGTAGAAGATGTACAACTTGACCTTCATGTGGGTTCTGAACAACTGGAGTGGGGGCTATCCCAAAAGCTGTTGCCTGTACATAGCAACTGTTCTTCTAGCCAGGCTGCCTTGTCTGGCCTCAATGGGAGAGGATATGCCTAGTCTCACAGAGACTTGAGGTGCCATGGTGGAGAGATACCCAGTAGGGAGGAGAAAGGGAGGGGAGGTGGGGCAAGGATTGTGGGAGGGGTGACAACCTGGAGGGGGGTCAGTGAGAGGGATATAAAATGAATAAGTATAATAATAAAAATTCTAACACACACACACACACACACACACACACACACACACACACACACACACACAACTTTAGGATCAAATATTCAGAGGCAATGGTGTTCCACAGAGGCACATAAACAGGAAAGTGAACCAGAATGGAGATGGTCATTAGGGGAAAGACTAAGGCTACAAGACAGTCACTTACAAGAACAATAAAAAAGAATGTAGTAAAGGCATATGATGAGGAGAGATGGTGTCGCAGGTCTCAAATGAGCAAGAAGTTTGAATGGGAAGAGACTGGCCTGAAATGGCATTGAGAATGTAGAGAATGTTAAATCATGTTACTGACGACGGGGGCTTGGGCCACCTGTAGTTGGAAGAAATGACATCTCAATAACTATTCATCAGATAAAGCAGAGATATGGAAGGAATATTCAGTGAAACAGCTTGAAAACATAGGAGTTATGGACATATAGCTATAGAATAAGAAAGGGTAGGAGAGAAGTTTATGGGAAAAATCATTAGATAACAGGAAGAAAGGCAAGGAAGACCTTGAAAATAAAATGATGGAGGACAGAGCAGATATGTCCTATGTAGTCAGCCAATCAGGAGGACAAAGAGAAAGTACCACATCGGTTCCAGGACGAGATACTGATGGGAGCAATGGATAAAGCTTTGACAGAGGGAATGATCACAACCTGAACTGGGCTACTTTCTAGAGAATTGGGAGGCTGGGATAGTTTTAACCCAAAAGAACAATTGAAAAGAAGGGTAGCAGTTGGATTGGGGCAAGCTTCTTACTTCACTCACAATCTGGACTAAACCTTGATTTCAGAAGGGTTATTGGTGTTCCTCTGTATGAGAAGGTTTACCTGCTTCTCTGTTCCCTTCTGGATTTCACTGGACTCAGAACACTTCTTCAATACTAGGATCTTGAATGTGAAGATGGTTATCAAAGAGTAGTGTAAGCAGCAAGGGATGGTAGAGTCTCATGGTATGTCTATAAGTCTTATTTTGTATTGTCTACTAGGAGATTTCATGTTTGGAATCCAAGAAGTAAAGGCAGTCTGTTGCTGCAGTATCTATAAAATAAAAAGCACAGTTTTCCTTTATTTTGCTTTAGCCCTTCCCAGCCCCCAAAGGATGCAGCTCTCCTTGAACATGCTGCTGGTCCTGCCTCCCTGTGCTTAAAACAGTATCTTGCCAACAGATGACTTTTCTTAGACAAGATAAGAGAGGATTTGGGCTTGTCCAAGTACAACCTGAGCAGACAGCACTCTTATCTGTTTAGATTCTCTTGGCTTCATTAAGTATTAAATGCTAACTTTTCCTATTTAACAAGAGGAGACTCTTAATTTTCTGCAGTCTGATGAGAAAGCCGTAGAAGTCTACCAGGGCCATGTCATTCACATTTTTACCTTCTAGAGGATTTAAAATTTTAAAAAATCCTTTTGAAAAGGCTTACTAAGTATTTCTCAGGGCTGTCATGATTATATTGCTTTTCTCTTAGCCTAGAGCTGGTTGGATGAATCTGATGTTTTTCATGTCTGCAGTAGCCATGTCTATAGTGGGAAATGTTGGATGTATACTGCAGAAACTTCAGCCTCACAGAATGGTGAAAGCTCTCCAAGGAATAGTCTTGCTCTGCCTGTGGGTACTTAAGACTATTCCTGAGCTGTGGGTTAGTCATTTGTCCTTGGCATTGTACTTCTTTTCCAGCTGGGTAGTTTTTTCCTTAGTCTTTGATCATTGAAGAGTTAAAAAAAAAAAAAAATCTGAATCTGGCCATGGAATGTCACAACTCACAGAGAGCAAGAAGGGGATTATTCTCAGAGTTAGTCATTTGATTGGAAGGGAGTCTTTATTTTCCAACTTCTCATTGGGATTTTTATTTGTTAATGTTCTTGAGACTCAGGGTTCACCTAATCAAGAAAGCATGTGAATAACTTGTGCTTGTAGGTCGTTCTTGTTTGTTTTTGTTTTGGTTGTTGTTGTTGTTTTAGTTGTTCAACATGTGCTAAGAAGAGGAGTTTTCTGTTGGAAAGTCTTGGTCATAGGAGGAGGCTAGCTCACAGCTATGCTGAACTGTTTGATGAGAGTTCTCAGCATAAAAATACCTGTCACTCTGCATACATGCGCCTGCCCTCACCTGACCCACCATCCAAATCAGGCTGGAGATTTGTCACTGCTTCTGAAGCATGAATCTTGGAAATCTCTTCTCTTATCCTTTGCACTTTTAATCAAAGTAATTCTTCTACTTTTCCTAGGAGGAGTCATTCTAGATATATGCTTGCTCTATTTCTGTTCATGCCTCAGCAAATTGACAGTCAGCTCCTCTCACTGAGTTAGGAGCAGGGCTGTCTAATTTTTGATTCAGTTTTGCGACTAATTAAAATCTATCAAGGTGGGAATATGGGAATGGGTGGGCGGGTGGATGGGAGGTGGAATTCCCCCATAGAGGCGGGGAGGGGGAGGGGATAGGTGGTTTCCAAAGAGGAGACCCAGAAAAGGGGAAACATTGGAAATGTAAATAAAGTATCAAAAATAAATAAATAAACAAACAAACAAATAAATAAATAAATAAATGTTAGTGATTGAAAAAAATAAAATAAAATCTAGGGTGTGTGTGTGTGTGTGTGTGTGTGTGTGTGTGTGTGTGTGTGTGTGTGTGTGTGTGTGAGATTTTGGTGCTATACCAAGGATAAAAAATGCAAGATGACAATGTTTTTAACTCATGTGTTGATTTAGGAAAGGATTTTAGTTAGCATACAAACAACAGACTTCATCAGGATATTTTCATATGCATTATCGTATTGTAATCCTGGGTACCACCTTTCTATCCTCCTTCTTCTCTGCTCTCCTATTTCTTTCTGGTCCCTTTCCTTTCTCCAAATAGTTACTCTCCTCTTTGCATTCTATCCCTAGACGTTTCAGGGTTTTTACTGTGAAGTGCTTTGAACTTCAAGGGCCTATTCTGTATCTACTGAGAGAGTCATGCAGTTCCTAACCCTAAGTCAATTTATGTACTTCAGTGTACTTCCTGATGTGCATATGTTGAACATGTGTAAAAGTATATTATATCTCCAGATTAAAATTAACTTGATCATATCTAAATACATTCATAAATTCACTTTGCAAGTATTTTATTGAGAATTTTTATATCTATGTCCTTTTGGGAAAGTGAACTGTAGTTTTCTTTTCTGTTCTGCGCTAACTGTACTTTATTGCAGGCATTATTACTCTTTGTAGTGAGTTTAGTGGTATTCCTCTCCTTTCTATTTTATCACACACATTGAGAAGCGTTACTTAAAGGGTTAGCAGAATTTGACAAAGAATTCATCTGGCCTGAGCTTTTCTCTGATGGAGCAGTCTATTTCTTCTTTAGTCTTACTATGGAAATGTTTACGCTGTTTATAGCTTCTTGATTTAATATTAAGTGTGGTGCTTTGAATGTGAACTGTCCTTATGGGGTGGTGACACATCAAAACATTTGGTTCCTAGTTGTTGGTAGTGTTTGGGGAAAGCTATGGATTTAGGTGGTAGAGCCTTGCAGGAGGAAGTGCGCCACTGGGGGTTGGTGTAAGCCTTACTTTTTTTTTTTCCTAGCCTTACTTCTCACTTCACTGTTCTCCCTTCCCTCTCCTCTCGCTCTCCATCCCTAATCCTTCCTCGTCCCTCTTCCCCTCTTCTTCCCTCCCTATTTCTCCCTCCTCCTTTTCTTCTTCCTCCTCCACCCCCTCCTCCTTCGCGCTCCCCCTCTCTTCCCCCTCTGGTTTCTGTGTGCAGATGCAAATGTGGTCATGAAGCTTCTAAGCTTCCCTGCTTCCTGCTTCCTTCACCACATGTTTCCTGCCTGTTGCCCGATTTCCCCACCATAATAAACTTTTTCCTCCTGGGACTGTAAGCCGGAATAAACCCTTTCTTCTATAAGTGGCTTTTTGTCCAGGAATTCTATCTTAGCAACATAATAGTAACTAATGCAGCGGGTCCTATGTGTCTAGGAATTTATCAGTCTCTTTTAGATTTTCCAGGTTTTCAACACTAACATTTAAAAACATATTCTGTGATGATCCTTTGGGTTTTGTTGGAATATCTTGCAACGTTCCCGCTTTCATCTCCGATCTTTTTGTTTTATTTTATTTAAAATGTTTTAAAAATACATCTTTAAAAATGTCTACAGAATGCATGGATTCTTTAAAAGACATAAATGAAAGTGAGTGTGATGAAGACGGAATTAAGGAAGAGCTAAGAGCTCAGGATCGTGCTGGCAGAAGCAATGTTGACATGTCATAGGTGAAGGGTATGGCCCCAGAGACCATGAGTAAACCCAATGTTTTAGGAGTCATGAGATGACTCCCACTGACCCTGTTCTTTCTCCCACAACTAGTCCCCTCCTTTTCAGTCTTTGCTTTTTTAAGTTTTGGTTTGAGAATTTCTTTTCTTGTTGTGTATGTGCATCTGTACCCATGCACGTCTTGTGAGTACAGTGTCATGGAAGCCAGGCCATTAGATCCACTGGAGCAGAGCTATAGGCAGTTACAAAATGCCAGATGAATGTGCTAGGAATTGAATTTGGGTCCCATGAAAGGGCAGCACGTGCTCTTAAGTAATGAGTTGTCATCTCTCTTGCCCAATGCCTTTTTAATTTTTTTTCTTCAAGAAAAATCTCCCAAACATCAAGACATAAAGTGAAAGAATTTCCATAATTTCTTGAACATATATTTCCCATAATTTTTTGAATATAGCAATGTCCTGTAGTCACAGATGTTAAATGTCCTTGGACTTCCCTGAAGTTCAATTATCACTTTTACAGAGCTACACAGAATCATCTTTGTAAAACTGTGTACATGATGGATCCCTGAGAAAAGGGCATTGTTAGCTTTGTTTGCAATAGCACTGCATATGTTAACACTCTGATAAATGTTAATAGACATTGAAATCAATCACTAAGGACCACCAAGCTAGTTCAGAGTCTAAAAGGGCTTTCCATGAAAACACAGCAACCTGAGTTCAATCCCTGGAAGCTACATAAAAATGAGAGAAGAGAACTGACTTCCTAAAGTCTCTTGGAAACCCATTTGTGCTATGGAAAGTACATCCACAAATATTACACATTAATAACGCTAATACTATCATGAGACAAACCAATAATGAAGACCCATGATACACTATGTTCATAACAGCCTTATTCATACTAGCCAGAAACTGGAAGCAACGCAGATGTCCCCCAACTGAAGAATGGACACAGAAAATGTGGCTCATTTACACAATGAAATACTATTCTGCTACTAAAAACAAGATCATCATGACTTTTGCAGGCAAATGGATGGAACTAGAAAATATCATCCTGAGTGAGGTGACCAAGATCCAAAAGGACATGCATGATATGTTCTCACTGATAAGTAGATATTAGCCAAAAACTACAAAATACCAGTGTACAATCCACAGACCCAAGAAGCTAAACAAGAAGGCCACGTGAGAATGCTTAAATCCCATTGAGAAATGAGAGCAAATAATGGGAGGCAGAGAGAGAAAGGGACCTGGGTAGAAGGGAGAGATGAAAAGGGGGCAGGATCAGATAATGGGAAAACAGGAGAGAAGCCCAGAAAGCCAGGAAAATGAATGGAAATATGTAGCTTCTGGGGTAGGGGGAACCTCTAGAAAGTTCCAGATACCTAGGATGGAGGAGGCTTCCAGGACTCAAGGTAGGTGACCTTAGCTGAAATATCCAACAGTGGGGATATGGAACCTGAAGAGACCACCTCTAGTAGTTAGTTAGGACCCCCAGTAGAGGGACGGGAACATCAACCTACCTACAAAACTTTCAACACAAAATTGTCCTTGTCTAAAAAAATACAGGGATGAAAATGGCTGACCAGTGACCGACTCAACTTGGGATCTATCCCATTGGTGGGCACCAATCCCTGATACTATTACTGATGCTATGTTGTGTTTGCAGACAGGAGACAGGCTCTACCCGCAGCTGACTGAGTCAGATGCAGAACTCACAACCAAGGACTGGAGGAAGGTTGGAGACTCCTATAGAAGAGGTAGGGGAAGGATTGAAGGAACTGAAGAGGATGGCAGCCCCACAGGAAGACCAACAGTGTCAACTAACCTGGATGGCTGTGAGCTCCCAGAGACAGAGCCACCAACCAGAGAGCATACACAGGCTGGTCCAAAGCCCCCCAGCACATATGTATCAGAGGGCTGCCTTGTCTGGCCTCAGTGGGAGAGGATAGTCCTAATCCTGTAAAAAATGTGATGCCCCAGGGTGGGAGGCTACCTGAAGAGACACTCTCTCATCGGTAAAGGGAGGGAAATGGGGGAAGAACTGTGTGAGAGGGGACTAGGAGTGGGAGACAACATTTGGGATGTAACTAAATAAAATAATTAATTAATAAAAATCAGTAATGAAATGATTGATCAAAAGGTCAGACAATTTTGAACACTGATGAGAAAATGCTTTTTTCCTTGTTTTGAAGTAAAAGCAGGAGACTTATAAGCACAAAGGGGCTGAATTCTGAGAAGCAAGAGACCACAGTCTCAGAGATGCCACTACTTACCCACCTGGATTTTCAACTAGAGTCATTCAAATGTCAAAATAGTAACAACTGAGTAAAAGGCAATAGGGACATTCACCAGGGCCAGGATAGCTCTTGAAGTTCTGCCCTATGGTGACATCTGAGAAAGAATCTGTGGCTGTGACTATATTAGACTCTCTGCTTGTGTTTGTAAAAGGCAAAGCCTATGAAGCCACTGGTCCAGACCATGAATCAGACTCATGAAGTCAGGGAAAAAATAAAAAATCTGTTTATAAAAAGCTATATTGCTCTTGCATTGTCCAGCATTAGGACCTATAACTTTTCACAGTAAGGATTTTGTTATTTCATAGAGTATTCACTAATGTAACACTAAATGAATTTATTCAAAAATTGTGATTCAGCATAGGAAACAGCAGGCACCAATGAACACCGAGGGGCTAACCTTGAGTTCTACACACCTACAGATATAGGGGTTGAGATTAATAGCTTAAAACCCATTGAGGAGGCAAATGGCATCCAAGGAAGCTTCTGTGCCTACTCTGTAATACTAAAAGCAATTTACATCTAACGTCATCCAGGAAATTTTCCATCATCGAAAGGCCAGTGCCAGGTGTGCACATCATCTTGTGGAGCAGGCATTCAATCTAACTAGAAAGTGGTTAGTGTTTCCATGACAACCATGCCAGGATTGCACCAGTGGGCATGGCTTACCAAACTAGTCATTATTGTAGTTCACAGGATTCACAGCTGGGTAAAACTGATGTGACTTTTCAGCTCTGGTAGTGTACACATCACCTTCTGGTACTATGAGCACTAGGCAGTAAGGATGACACGTCCATGTCAGTAGCAGGGTGGTGTCATGGTAAAACCACTTTCCATAGAACCTAGTCTGACCGCGTCCTTTCCCCTCTCAAACTTCTCTCAGTTCTTCCCTATCTCCCTACCCACCCGCATTAACGCTTTCCCTGTCTTTCTTTCTCCATCAAAAATAGCTCCCCCCCCAAACAACAAACAAACAAAAAAGGAAGAAAAGAAAGTCAGAACAAGCAAACAAACAAAAAAACAATGACAAAAAAAATACCTGTTGCCAGTACAGGGTTCTCCTCAAGTGTGGAGGCTGTGGGGACCCTGGCGATGAGTAGTTCTGCAGGTCTGTGGGAGTAAAAATGGAATAAATGTTGATGGAAAGGAAAGGCTGAAAGGGACAACAACAACAACAAAAACGAGCTAGAGGGATTTGGGGTCAGCATCAAGAGACAGAGTCCTTAGGTGATTGAGGTGGGCTTGGAGGAGGAGCATCTGTGGGCAGGCTGCAGTAGATGGAGAGTAAGTCTGGGGAGGTAAGAATGAAGGGCTGGAACAACGGTAAAGGATGTTTATAAATAATAAAATAAAAGAGGACTTTCTTGAGTCCCAGTCTAACATGGCTGCTGTGGAGCCCCGGTAGAGTGGCTTTGTGGGTCCACAAGATTCGCAAAGAAATGGTGAGGGGCCAGAGAAAAGGCTTAAAGGGCCCAGGGGGGGCTTTGAGTCTCCACAAGAGACTGAATCCCATCTGCAATCTGATTAATTTGTTTCTTTCATTTTTCTTTTTTGTCAGTCTTGCTATCATTTTTTTAAAAAAAAAAAAAACTCAATTCTTGGTTTGATGAGTATGTATTGTTGTTTTGAGCCAAGTTTCACTAATTTTTGCTCTAATCTTTATTGTTTCTTGCCACTTACCAACTTTGTGTCTCTGTAGCGTCATTAAGCAATTTAAGAGCCCTCTGGCCTCTTAATGTAGACACTAATAACTAAAGACTTTCCTTGTATGATTGCATAAGCTGCATGCTAAAAATTCTGGTAAGTTATGCATTTATGTTTTTATGAAACAGAATCAGGGCTTATTAGGAAGTTTTATTTGTTTGTTTGTTTGTTTGTTTTACATAGATTTAAGTGTGAGAGTTAATAGGAAGTCAGACATTTAGGCAAAGGGCAGTCCACACTGAAGTGTGGTAATGGGCGTCTCCAGAGATAGGCTCGCTTTCCTTTTTGTTTGATACTAAGAACTTTAAAAATTATTTTCTGACTTCTCCAGGTGCCTACCCTGTCTTTCAAATATAATGTCCACTCTCTTAGCATAGCATGCTCTTTCCTGGTCTCTTGCTATTGGTGCCTACTTTTAGTCTACCCAGAGAAGACACAGGAAGTCACTTCAGCTCTTTTCTCTTTCTTCAGACTTGCTTTCTGGCCTTAAATGAGCTCTTTATGAGGAAAGGTTAGCTGGAGAGATGTCTCAGTGGTTAGAGAACATGCTGGTTTTGCAGAGGACCTGGAGTGCACTCCTAGCATTCGTGTCTAGCTCAGGACTCCTTTAAGTCCAGCTCCATGGAGATCTGACACCTCTGGCCCCCAAGAAAAAGTTCCATGGACTGATGAGAAGAATGCATACTTCATACCTGTTAGATGGAGAAGTCTGCCAGTATTTGTTAAGGACAGTTGCTGCCCCATGCAGATTGAGTCTGATGTTTCTTTCTTGCCTTTTAGTCTAGATGAGGTGTCTGTTGATGCAAATAGGGCTTGAAGAAGCTCACTTTCATTTTATCAGTGCCATTCCTTTTATGTTTACCAGTGTTTGTTCTATGCAACTGGGAGTTCCAGCATGCATGCTCATATATCCATAGCTATTACCTTTTTCTGATGGCCTGCTTCATGTATGCATAGCTTCACTTTAAATGTTTTCTTGTGATCATGTGTGTGAGTGTGGCACACTTGTGACATTAGAGCACAACTTTTGGCGGTTGGCTTTCTCTCCCCAAGGGCTTTAGAAACCAAACTCAGGTTGTCAGGCTGTGTGGAAAGCACTCTTACCTGCTGATCCATCTTGCCTGCTCATCACAGGACCATTTTAACCTTGCTTGAGTGTTTCTGGCTTGAAGTCTACCTAAACAGTTTTCAGAGTGGCTTCTTTTATTTTTTTAAAGCTATCTTTTCTTGCTTAACTGACATTTATTCTTTACTCTGTCAGTGTCTTTATCGAGATAGGTTTCTTGAAGATATGTAGTTGTACATTATATTTAAATTCAACCAGCTCTCTCTCTCTCTCTCTCTCTCTCTCTCTCTCTCTCTCTCTCTCTCTCTCTCTCTCTCTGTGTGTGTGTGTGTGTGTGCATGTATGTTTGTGTATTTTCATTGTGATATATATGTGTGTACATGATAACATGTTCTTGTGTGTGCATTGTGGAGGCCAGAGGGTGACAATGTCTTGGTCTGTGCCTTTTTTTTCCCCTGAATTTGGAGCTCAACATTTATGCTAAACTCACTGCCTAGTGAATCACCAATATGATTTTATCTGTAGCATCCCTTTGTCCAGTGCTGGGATTACAGACACGTGCTATTACATTAGGCTTGGATGTAGATTCTGGGGATCCAAATTCAGGTCTTTGAGCATCCAAACCTTAATTCATTGAACCATCTTTCCAAGACCCTAATCCCTATCTTTTAATTAAAGATTTATGATCATTTACATTTGGTATTATTATTTACAGAGTTTTTCTGATGCTTGTAAATTCATCAGTTGTTTCTCTAGGTATCTAAATAAACTTTGTTGTTTTTTTCTCCATTGTTTGTATTAGGAGTTTTTGGTACTATGTTAGATATGGTGGATTCTTCCATAGTTGTCTTTGATCTTGTATTTTTGAATGAAATTTATTCTCTTGTGCTCTCTTGGTTGAGATCTCTTCCTCCTTTGTATGTAGGATTTCTTTAAGCATCTACTTACATTTTGGTTCGGTGGTCACTGGTTAGTTTGTGTTTGTCTTAAAATGTCTTACTTCTCTGTCAATTTTATCAAATTTTTTTGAGATTAAATTAATAATAATAGACAGTTATTTACCTTCAGGCCTTGACATACATTGGTATACATGTTCCTGGAACTTATGGTTTCTATTAAGATTTATGGTGTTATTTTGACGAGTCTGTATTTGTAAGTGAATTGCGATTTTTCTTTAATAGATTCCACTACTGTTTATTTGATTTGTTCTTTTGGCATTTTGACTAAGCATCAGATTGGAGGGATGCAGCTGTGGATGTTTCTATGTAGCTTTAAATATCTCAGCATCTGCAACAGTGAGATGTGGCTCCAGAGGTTTGTATTAAGCCAATGATCTCAGGCTAAGAGTTATCAAATTCCAAAAGTATACTTAGATGAGGGTGTCAGCTCCTTAGTCATTACGGGTGGGGTTATCTTCCTCTATCCACTCCCCGAAGCTGATCCTCTTATCATCTATGCTTTGGATTTGTCAGCTCTGTCCTTCCCACTCTCTGAAATGGCTTCCTATTGCTCTGTCTCTCACATAAAGCTATGGCCCCCAAGATAGCTCAGTTTTAAACAATAGGTTCTGTGTCATGCTGGTGCTTGATCACACATCTCTATCTAAGCCACTACTATTTCACCAAAACCCAAGCCAGGATTCTAGCATGAGCTTGTTCTATGGGTAGCACACTCAGTCTACTTTCAGCAGGGCCCCTGGCTTCCCTTTGGAAAGAGGCTTCTTTTCTAACCTGTCTTCATGACTGGAGCTACATGGGAACTTGTTCCTTCAGCTGGGATCCTTTTGTCTCTCCACACTGATCAGCTGTCCTGTCATCCCCTTCTCTGTCTTTCCTTAGGAGGGCATGATTCTTTCATAACCCAATTCTCCCCCTTCACTGTGTCTCATGGAGGGAGCATTCAGTCTGCTGTCTTATATGGAAGGTGTGGTTTCTTTCAAGACAATATTGTTATATGCAATAAAGCCATGGGCAAAATGGGAAGCAAAGATAATGGAGATCTTGGCAATGTCTAAATTTTCTATTGATCAGTTGACTGTTGGATTTCAGGGTACTAAGTATTGCATCTCAATTCTTGTATACACCAGGAAAATGTACTACTGAGCCACAACCTAGCTATTTTCCTTAAAACCATAACATTTTTGTTAATTCTTTGATTCAAATAATATATTTCGAACATATTCAACCCCTCTCTCAGCTTGTCTGTAAACTGACCTCTTCTCCTACCCCTTGCTCACTAAGTTTTGACATGCCCTCTTTCTTTCCTGATTTTCCCCATTGAGTCCAATTTCTGTTACTCAGCTAGTCTTGCAAGTAGGGCCTATTGTGGCATGCAGTTAACCTAGCAGGATATGGAGAGTCACACTGGTAAAGAAAGTAGACTCCCTCTATTGTCACAGCTTTCTGACGTCAGTAGTTCCTCAGCTACTGGTGAGAGTTGTACCTGCCTTTCCTATGCTGGGATTTTACGTGACTGTACCTTGTGCAGGTCTTGTGCATGCTGTCACAACTGATGTGAGTTCTTATGTCCAACTATCCTGCTGTTCCAGGATAATACTGTAGCCACCTCTGGCTAAATAACATGGTTTTCAGCCCAACCTCTGGCTGGCCCTGTTAAAGGGGCCAAGGGCCTGTGTCTAGATAGGTCACAAGCTCTAGGGGAGAACCCAATGCTCTGCCAAATGAACTCAGTCAAACAACTCCATGTGGTGTATTGCTGTAACCATAATTCAGGTAATTTCTCAGCCCTCACCATGGAAGCTTCTTCTTGCAGGTGATGGCAATTAACAGAGACCCTCAACTGGTTACCTTGCAGAGTCTAAGAGTGAGCACAGTGCTTAGCCCTAAATGAGGCATGCCTATCTTCTTAATTTTTTAATGTTCAGTTGCAATTTGAAAGATTTAGAATGTTCTTGAAACAGGGCTTTTTTATTTATGCAAGATTTATGCTATAGTGTTATGAGATGAGCAGATGAGAGTGCAGATAAATGGTTCATTTTATTTTGGAAAGCTTGGAGCAGCACTAAAATAATAGAATAACAGCATAAATCTTGCTCTTGTTTAATTTCGGCCATTTGGTCAACATTACCTGCACCAAGATTCAAAAACATTCTGTAAGACTGAGTGGATATGCCGATACAAAAAATTATGACTTTCTGTCCACATAAATAGAATAGTACCTATTGACCATTAAATTTATGTCTTTAGATTAAATGTGGGGGCTGGAGGGATGGTTCATTATCTAAGAGCACTGACTGCCTTTCCAGAGGAACTGGATTTGAATCTCAGTCCTCACATGGCTGCTCTGACAACCTATAACTCTAATTTTAGGTACCGACTCTCTTCTGGCCTCTGTAGGTGCTGCATACACAATCTCCACAGACATATGCCAGAAAAAACACTCATACACATAAAACAAACATAAATCTTAAAAAAAAAAAAACAGATGTAATACCTTTTAAGAATGAAGATCAACTGGTTTTAAAGGAATTTGTGAGGAAAATATGTTTAGTGGGTGACTTGAAATAAAGGAATTCAGTGAAGAATTGCTAGATATGTGGCGCAAACTAAGCCAGGAAAAAACTGGGATTCATATAAAAGGAGTACGTCTCTGAGACATCTTGAACCTTGCACACCACTTGTTAAGATGTTGCTGTGATAAAACACTGTCCAAACACAACGTAAGGGATAAAGGTTTTATCATGCTTTACAATTTACTGTTCATCAACAAGGGAAGCCAGAACAGGAGCTCAAGGCAGGAACAGTCAAATTATAAACAATATTATGTGGTGACAAAGTAGTCACAGGACATACCTGAGTCCTGGAGTCTATTTATTATACATTGTTGCATACTTCTTTTTTTTTTTTTTTTTTTTTTTGCTTGAGCAGTCAGAAGGGAATTTTTTTGCTGACTCATCAAAATTCCCATATCTACCCACAGTCCATTTCCAAGGATGTATCATGACTCATTGGGCCATGTGGTGTTTACCCACAAGACTTTTATTATTTATGCAAGCAACTTGAAAAGAGAAGAAGAAAATATTTACTGCAGAGAATAGTGATTTAGTTTTACAACAAACAAAAATAGTTGGAAGTAGAGGCAATTTGAAAAATGTAGTGGTAGAGCTCTCCATGAGATGGCACTCACTGTCTTCCTACCCTTTACAATCTCAGCACATTCACAGAGCACCTATGTACCTATATAGATATTTGTACACTCATTTATATATGTGCACATATACCCATTCAAATATGCTAAGATGATAAAAATCACCAACTTGGTTTTGTGCCTTTCTCTTATTAGGCAAGGATGAGGCACATAACCTAAATGGAGAATAAATGGGGGTGAAATACCATGAACTAGTAGAACAGAAAAGCTACGTATCTTGGGGACACTGAGTAAATTAGCAGTTTAGAATCTGGTAACGTTTTCTGAAAAAGCATTGATGTTCAGTCCCCGGTCTAATGACTATCTCCATTCAAAGTTCTCTCCTGTTCCTATCCAAGCCCTAGTTGGAATGCTCTAGCAGCAACAGACTTCACTATGGATTTCGAGGCCACAGACTCACAATGATAGCCAGTGCTAAGGTGGGGAAGCTATAGACGGGAGAGAAATAGACATTTCTCTATATCGACAACCACAACAAATATTAGCAGCTGAGGTACTCATCTTCAACGGGCCATGTAGGCATTCAACACAAGTGGGCACTTGGGAGTCAGAAATGGGGAAGGTACTTACATAGCACTGGCTTTGCCATCACCCCCACCTCTATAGGGTACCCCTCTTCTTCCTTCCTGTCTGGATTCTGTTCCTTCAGGAAGCTCTGCCTTCTTGGTGTACATGCAGCAGTTTCTCTCTATGAGCATCCATGATATCTTGAGTCACGTTTGTGAGGGAGTTTATTTTCAAACCATTTGGCATCTAAAAGTCATTTTCTGTGCTTGTCTTTAGCCATGACGTTTGGAACCTGACATGTTCATTGCTAACTTTACAGATAAGAATACCGAAATAAAGAAATAACTTGACCAAGGTCAGAAAGTAGAAAGAATCAAGACCACACCTGACTAGAACTTCTGACCTACAGTTAGTTCACTGTGCTTTTTTAACCTGACCAGGGAAATTGCTCATGATTGACATGTTACCAGAAATGAAGTCTTCATTACCTTCTCTGTACAGGAATACTGTAATGCAAAGATCTCTTCCCAGTAGTTATTTTACATGTGCCCCTTTTCAATCCCAAGTATTGTTTGCTAGAATCTTCTTGAGATATAGTCATGACCTCCCAGAAAAGATATAGTATATTAACTTGCTTCTAGCCCTAGAACTAGATTTTCATTAAGGCCAGTGTCTGATTCTTTTTTTAGTACTGCCCCCGGGCACTTAGGAAAGAGCTCGTTTTCATGGCTAGCAAGGGCATCATTCAAAAGACAATTTGAATGTGGCCTTTGATGTGTTCTTTTCAGAGCTACTGTTCGGATAACCTGCAGGGAAATCTTTAAAATATACTAAAAGTGAATGCTATTTTCAGGTTGGTGGACACATATGTTAAGAAGCATAGATAAAATTCTGAATGCTGTTGTGTATTTGTGTAAACATCTGTCCAGATGTGTGTATGTTTGTGTGTGGGAGAGAGAAGGGGCGGGAGAAAAATGGATGATCTCTAGAAAATAGTCTATCCAGAATTTCTGATTCATTTATAGGCCGACAAACCAATCCCCAAATTTTCAGTACTTTCTGTCTGAGTTTAAAGGCTGAGGATGTGTAGATAAGCCAAGAAACAAGTAGAAGAAGCCTGAGATATAGTTACCATCATGAAAGAAACATCCAGTTAGCATTCTTCAAAGGTTTACCTTCAATTACCTGGGTTCCATGCCTTAAGTTGCCATAGTGTTCCTAGATATGATAAAAATATATTAAAGAAACAACTTAAGGAACTGTTTATCTTGGATCATGTCTTCAAAAGGTTCATTTAATGGCTGCTTGGTCCTATACATTAGAGCAGGATGTCATGATGATAGAGGACATTCTAGTCCCCAATTTAGACAAGAAACATAGGCAGAGAAGTGTGAGTGCTTTGCTGATAGTTCTATTTTCTTCTTTTATTCAGTACAGGTCCAGCCCAAAGGATAGCACTCCCTGCTTTCCTATGTAGGGTGGGTTCATACTCAGTTAATTTTTACATGTGTACATTCACAGAGACAGGCCAAAGAGGGGGATCGCTGATCTTCTAGGTCATTCTAAATCTAATGAAGTAGACAATACTAGGACTGACAGACTCTGCAGCCTAAAGTGGCTAGGTACTCTAATGGATGACTTTCTGCTTGTTCCCCAGGCAGCTCAATGTTGCCATGAACTTGTGCACGTATGTGAGTCAGCTAAGTCTGAGGGGTGTATTGTATATTGTACAACATGATTACAAATACATATCTGAAAGTCAACTAGGAGTCACATTTCTGATGCAGTTTGCTGACATTTAACATCTATTTTACTGATGTTCCAAAAATAAATAGCGGTTAATATTCCATCAAATACAAACACCTTGACATTACTTATGCCATTCATATACCCACAAATGTGTATTTGCACACATATATGAACAACACATAAAGAGCATGAAGGTAGAGATACCCACTGATTTATTATGATGTACCTGATTATTATCAATTTTATTTATGTTTTTAAAGAAGAACACTTTAGGCACCAACCCTTGCTGAGATTCAGGAGATTTCTTTGACACTGTCGATTCTGTGCACTGCCAAATTTCTCATCATGCAAAACAATGGCTTAATGCTGGAGTGATTGAATTGAAGGGAAGGCTAACAGAACAGAGTTCTCCAAAACCTAAACACTGCCAATTTTGATGCCCCTAATTTATTCTAACAACCATTTAAGTCTGAATGCCTCCATTTTAATCACATTAGCAGTATATTACAGAGTCTTAACACCCAAAGAACTCCAGTGGCAAAGTGAATTTGGCTGTTCCTCTGCTTCTTTTTCCTTTGGAATGATTTTTGCTTGTAGAAATCTTTAGGCAAACCCAGTCTTTTGGTAATTTCCCGTTGACTCTCTTTGCTTCTTAGATGCTTGGACCTTGGTGTTTGCCCAAATATAATGGGGAAATAAGCATACTTACTTTCCAAGTAGCAGCATAGGTGCCAGGCTTCCCACTGCTGGCATTTACCCTACCTTGAGAACTCACATTTTCCATGCACTTGATTGCCGTTAAAGGAAAATTGTTTGAACAAACCCACATCAAATCTTATCAACCTCAAATGCAGGCCTGATTGGCATCATGCTGTAACCACAGGGGTGAAAGCTCCCAGGAAACCATGTGCCCCGGTTGGTTTCCATCTCTTGATCCTACCTGGTGATAATATATTCATCCTTCAATGGCACTGATGTAGACTGGGCCAGTCTGCCCATGCCTCTAAGGCTCTCATACTTATCTGCAGGAAAGCTGACTATTCCATGTAGGCTAGCTATTTTGTTTTTAATCAAGTGTTTTTCTTCTTCTGGGTCCAGTTTCTGTCAGTACCCTACAGCCCAAGAAATAGAATAAACATGTGTCTGTCCTGTGCAAGCCAAGCAACTTTCATATCTAGTTTCTGAAAAGCCATCAAACCACAAGTGCACAGACTCTGAAAATACCTATGCACCATTTTGCTGTTACCAGGCTTGGGTTGACTGAGAAGATGACATTGTGGTAGTCTTGGTTATGCCATTACTATACAATATTTAGGAAGTCATTTGTAGTCTTTGAGATTATGTTTTCTCAATTATTATTAAGATGAAAGAAATAATTTTGTCTATTTCATATAGTGCTGCTGTGAGAAACAATTAGGATACTATACAAAAGTAGAAAACACAGCTTAAAAAGCTGAGCATTTAATAATCCACTTAATATGCTCAGTGTTAAGAGTAGAGGGAACTCAAGCAATAGAATGATTGTTATTTGTATTGTGTTTCATATCAAGACTCTTCTGAGAGATGATGAAGTTTTGAGTCATCCTGAGGTCCAGAGATGTCTTCAGAGGTTTGCTATGGTTACTGTTAGATACTGGTTACTTCCCAAGTATCTACACATCCTATGCTTAAGGACAGTTCAGAAGGGCAGAGATTAGATTTAGTTTGTGTTTGCATAGAGAGCATCCTCATTTGCCTTGGCTTATGCAGTTATTCTATAGTTCAGTGAATGAAGTAATAATACAGGACCAGGAGTGCTATCCTACACTGCCTTAGCACTTGCATGTTTTTATTATAACCTTCAGTGTTCCAGGTCATACTTTCTCCTAGAATTTTCTCTCCCATACCCAAGAATATTTAAACATTTTAAATTATGTTACAAAGTCCTCTTTCAACTTCTAAAAAAGTCCTTGAGAGACAACATGACAATAGAATTGAAAACCTAGACACACACTGATTGCCTTTTTATTAAACCAAAGCAGCTTCTTGTTTATCCATTCATTCATTCATTCATTCATTCATGCATTCATTCATTCACTTTACATCGCACTCACAGCCCCCTCCCTCCTCTCCTTCCAATCTCACTCTCTACCCTCTCTGCCCATTTCTCCTTCCTATTCTTCTCAGAGAATAGTGGGCCTTCTATGGGTATCAGCCCCCATCCCTGCCCTCTTCCCTGTCCCTGGCACATCAAGTAAGCATATCCTCTCCTATTGAGGCCAGACAAGGCAGCCCAGCTAGGGAAGAATGATCCAAAGGCAGGCAACAGTCAAAGACAAGCCCTACTCCAATTATTAGGGGCATGACACGAAGACCAAGCTTCATATCTGCTACAAATGTGTAAGAGGTCTAGGTCCAGCCTATGCATGCTCTTTTGTTGGTTGTTCAGTCTCTGTGAGATGCCAAGGGCCAAGGTTAGTTGACTCTATACATCTTTTTGTGGTGTCCATGACCTCTGGGGCTCCTTCAATCTGTCCCCTACTCCTAGCTCTCCTAATGTTTGGCCATGGGTCTCTGCATCTGTTTCCATCAGCTACTGGATGAAGCCTCTAAAGAGATAGTTATGCTAGGCTCCTGTCTGCATGCACAGCAGAGTATCATTAACAGTGTCAGGAGTTGACTCTCTTCCATGAGATAGGTATCAAGTTGAGCCAGTCATTGGCTGACCATTCCTTCAATCTCTGCTCCATCTTTATCCCTGATTATCTGATAGGGAGGGCAAATTTTGGATTCAAGGTTTTGTGTGTAGGGTTGGTGGTTCCATCCTTCCACTGAAAATCTCACCTGGTTACAGGAGGTGGCCACTTCAGGCTCCATATCCCCTGCTGCTAAGAGTTTCAGCTAGGATCACCCCATAGACTCCCTAGAGCTTTCTCTGTCTCAGAAACGGCCCCTAACAATTTCTATCCTCTTCTAGCCCCCTTCTATCCTGCTCTCCCCACACCTGATCCTCATCTCTTCTCTTCCCCATACCCTCTCCCACTCAATTCCTTCCCTCCCTCCACCTCCAATGCCTATTTTATTTCCCCTTCTGAATGAGATTCAAGCATCCTCCCATGGGACTTTCCTTGTTACTTTGTTTCCTTGGGTCTGTGGATTGTAGCAGATTATCCTATACTTTATGGCTAACATCCAATTATAAGTAGGTATATACCATACCAGTCTTTCTGGGTCTGGGTTCCATTACTCAGGATGATCTTTATTCTAGTTTCATTCATTTGCCTCTAAATTTGATGATGTCTTTGTTTTTAATACCTGAATAATATTCCATTGTGTGAGTGTACCATGTTTTCTTTATCCATTCTTCAGTTGAGGGACATATGAGTAAAGCAAGTATTAACAGAGTTGAGCAAGTGTCCTTGTGGTATGGTGGAACATGTTTTGGGTATATTCCCAGGAGTAGTTAGCTGGATCCTGGGGTAGAACTAGTCCCAAATTTTTGAGAAACTGCCAAATCTGGTTTTTTTGATTTGCATTTCCCTGATGACTAAGAACATTGAATATTTCTTTGAGGACTTCTTAGCCATTAGAGATTCCTCTGTTGAAACTCTCTGTTTAGTTCTGTAACTCCAATTTCTAATTGGATTATTTGGTTTGTTGGTGTCTAATTTGTTGAGTTCTTTATATATTTTGGATATTAGTCCTCTGTTGGATGTAGGGTTGGTGAAGATCTTTTCCCATTCTATAGGCTGTTGTTTTGTCCTATTGATGGTGTCTTTTGCCTTAAAAAGCTTTTGGATTCATGAGGTCCCATTTATTAACTGTTGACCTTAGTGCCTGAGCTGTTGATCTTCTGTTCAGGAAATTGTCTCCTGTATCAATGTGTTCAAGGCTATTCCCCTGTCTCTTCTATTAGCTTTAGTGTTTTCCTGTTATGGTGAGGATTTTGATCCACTTGAACTTGAGTTTTGTGCAGGGTGACAAATATGAATCTATTTTCACTCTTCTACATGCAGACATAAAGTTAGATCAGCACCATTTGTCAAAGATGCTGTTTTCCCCATTGTGTAATTTTGGCTTTTTTCTCAAAAATCACGTGTCCGTAAATGTGTGGGTTTATATCTGCATCTTTATTCGATTCCACTGATCAACCTGTCTATTTTTATACCAATGCCATGTGGCATGTGTGTTTTTATTTTATTGCTCTGTAGTATGGTTTGAAGTCAGGTATGGTGATACCTCCAGAAGTTCTCAAATTGTATAAGATTATTTTAGATATCCTGAGTTTTTTATTTTTCCATATAAAGTTGAGAATTGTTCTTCCATGTCTATAAAGAATTGTGTTGGGATTTTGATGGAAATTGCATTGAATCTGGTGATTGATTTTAATAAGATGGCTTTTTCACTACATTTAATCCTATGGATCCAAGAGCATTGGAGATCTTTCTATATTCTGATATCTTCTTCAATCTTTTTTCAGAGACTTGAAGTTTTTATCATACAAATCTTTTACTTGGATAGAATTACAACGACATATTTTATATTATTTTTGGCTACTGTGAAGGCGTTTTCCTAATTTCTTATCATCTGTGATAGTGATACTTTGACTTCTTCCTTTCAAATTTGTATCCTCTTGATATACGTTAGTTGTCTTATTGCTTTACATAGAACTTCAAGTACTACTTTGAATAGATACGAGGGAGTGGTCAGCCTTGTCTCATCCCTGATTTTAGTGAATTGCTTTAAGTTTCTGTCTTCTTAATTTGATACTGGCTATTGGCTTGCTGTATATTTCCTTTATTGTATTTAGGTATGTGCCTACTATCCCTGATCTCTCCAAAACTTTTAACATGAAGGGGTGTTAGGTATTGTCAAAGTCCTTTTCGTCTTCTATTGCTTTTTTCTTTTTAGTTCATTTATATGATGAATTATGTTGATAAATTTTCTTACATTGAATCACCACTACATCCCTGGGCTGAAGCCTACATAATTATGGTGAATTGTGTTTTTCATGTGTGCTTTGATTTAGTTTGTGAGGCATTTTTTTTTCAATTTTTGCATCAATGTTCACAAGGAAAATTAGTCTGAAACTCTTTTTCTTTGTTGTATCTTTCTGTGATTTAGGTATTAGGATCACTGTGGACTTATAGAATGAGTTTGGAACTGTTCCTTCTGTTTCTATTTTGTGGAATAGTTTGAGGAGTATTGCTATTAGCTCTTCTTTGAAAGTCTGAGAGAATTCTGAGTTAAAACCACCTGGCCATGGTCTTTTGGTTGGGAGATTTTTCGTTAATGCTTCTATGTCCATAGAGGTTATAGGATTATTTAAATTGTTTACCTGATCTTGATTTAACTTTGGTAAGTGCTATCTATCAAGAAAAATCATTCATTTTGTTAAGATTTTTAAACTTTTGTGTAGTACAAGCTTTTAAAGTAAGATTTAATCAAATTCTTTGTATTTCCTCAGTGTCTGTTATGTCCCCCTTTTTGTTTTTGATTTTCTTAATTTGGATATTGTCTTTCTGCCTTTTATTAAGTTTAGCTAAGGGTTTGTCATTCCTCACTTCTTAAAGAACCATCTCTTGGTTTTGTTGATTTTTTGTATTGTTCTTTTTGTTTCTAATTTACTGATTTCAGCCCTGAGTTTGGTTATTTCCTTCTGTATATTCCTCTTGTTTGTGTTTGCTTCTTTTTGTTTTAGAGCTTTCAGATGTGATTTCAATTATTAGTATGAGATCTATTCAATTTCTTTATGAAGATACACAGTGCTATAAACTTTCCTCATCACTTCTTTCATTGTGTCCCATAAGTTTGAGTGTATTGTGACCTCATTTTCATTGAATTCTAGAAAGTCCTTAATTTTTTTCTTTATTTCTTGAGCCAGTGATCACTGAGTAAAGAATTCTTCAGTTTCCATGAATTTGTAGGATTTCTGTTGCTTCTGTTGTTGAAGTTCAGTCTGAAAAGGTACAGGGGGTTATTTCAATTTTCTTGTATCTGTTGAGGCTTGCTTTGTGATCAGCCATATGGTTGATTTTGGAGAATGTTCTGCCAGATGTTGATAAAAAGGTATATTCCTCAATGTTTGGGTGAAATTTTCTGTAGATATCTGTTAGATCCATTTGATTCATAACATATTAGTTTTGTTGTTTGTGTTTAGTTTCTGTCACCATGACCTGCCCATTGGTGGTACTGCGGTATTGAAGTCTTCCACTATTAATGCTTGAAGTTCAATGTGTAATTTAGTTTCTTTTACTAACATGGGATCCCTTGTATTTGGGACATAGATGTTCAGAACCAAGATATCATCTTACTGGACTTTTTCCTTTGAGATGTATAAAGTGTCCTTTCTCATCTCTTTTGATTAATTTTGGTTGAAAGTCTATTTATTTAAATATTAGAATGGCTACTATAGCTTGCTTCTTTGCTCCATTTTCTTGGAAAATCTTTTCATTGTCCTTTACTCTGAGGTACTGTCAGTCTTTGATGATGAGGTGTGTTTCTTGTATGCAGCAGAATGATGGATCCTGTTTTCCTATTTACTCTGTTAGTCTGTGTCTTTTTATTGGGGGAATTGAATGCATTGGTGTTGAGGTTATTAATGACCAATGACTGTTAATCCCTGTAATTTTGATGTTAGTGTTCACGTGAGAGAGAGAGAGAGAGAGAGAGAGAGAGAGAGAGAGAGAGAGAGAGAGAGAGAGAGAACGAATTTCCCTTCTTTTGGTTTTTCCCTGGGTTTTCTTGGGTTAACCTCCTTGGGTTGGAGTTTTCCTTCTAGTATCATCTGTAGAACTGGAATTATGGATATATACTATTTAAATTTTGTTTTGCCACAGAGTTTTCTTTGTTTTCTCCATCTATGATGATTAAAAGTTTTGAGTATAGAAATATGGGCAGAGATCTGTGGTCTTTTAAGAATTTTCAAGATATCTGCCCGGCCCCTTCTGGCTTTCAGAGTCTCTGTTGAAAAGTCAGGTTATAATTCTGATATGCCTGCCTTTATATGTTACTTGGCCTTTTTCCCTTTCAGCTTTTAATATTCTTTATTTGTCTGAACATTTAATGTTTTGATTATTGTGTGTCGGGAGGACTTTCTTTTCTGGTCCAGTCTATTTGGTGTTCTGTAAGGTTCTTGTATATTTATAGGCATCTCTTTCTTTAGGTTGAGGAAATTTTCTCCTATGAATTTTATGAAAATATTTTCTGGGCCTTGGAGCTGGGAGTCTTCTCCTTCTCCTATTCTTATTATTCTTAGGTTTAGTATTTTCATATTGTCCCAGAATTCTTTGGAATTCTTTGGAATTCTTTGGATGTTTGGTGTCAGGAACCTTTTAGATTTAACATTTTCTTTGACCAGCATATCAATTTCTTCAATCATATCTTCTATGCCTGAGATTCTCTTCCATCTCCTGCATTCTGTTGGTGATGCTTGCATCTGTAGTTCTCGGTCTCTTCCCTAGGTTTTCCATCTCTAGGATTCCCTTGGTTTGTGTTTTCTTTACTGCCTCTATTTTCATTTTCAGATCTTGTACAGTTTCATTCATTTCCTTCACCCATTTAATTACATTTTCCCATATTCTTTAAGGGATTTATTCATTTCCTCTTTAAAGGCCTCTATCAACCTTATAAGGTTGGATTTAAAGTCATCTTTTTGTGCTTAGGCTGTGTTAGGATATTCAGGGCTTGTTGTAGTAGAATTGCTGCACTCTTGTGGTACCATATTTCTCTGGCCCTTTTCAGTTGTGTTTCTATACTACCTTTTGGCCATCTGGATGTTGTTGTTCAGCCATCCCTGATGTTGACTGGATGTTCCTGATGCTGGCAGGACTCCTTAGGAAGGCAGGAAGAACTGTGGGCCTGACAATGGAACACTGGGACCAGTATACTGTTCACCTTTGCTGTTCATGCCCCAGGTGGACCTGAATGTTCTTGGAAACCCTGCAGGACTCCTTGGGAAGGCATAAAAAGCTGGACAAAGCATCTCAGGGAACAGAGAGCAGCTCATTGCCCCCCCAGGGGACTCAGCAGGAAGCAGAACGACCCAGAGGTGTGTAACCTAGATGCTTCTAGGGCCCATTAGGCCCCTCAGGAAGGCAGGCAGAGCTGGAACCCTCAGCTCACCTCTACTGGCTGTGCCTGGTCCTGAACAGTTCCTCCTAAAGTCAAAGCTGCACTACTATCCTTAGCTGTTTTCACAGCTTTGATAGTAGAAATCTTCTGTTGTGATATGAATTTAATGAAACAAAATAAAATAATATTCTTTAATCAAATAATAAATGCATTGGAAAACATTATTAAACAAATGTTTACTTTTCATTCAGCATGTTAATGAATATTTTACTACCAACTGACACATACTTTGAATGATTCACAAGTAGCCTGGCTTTGACATTGCACAAGGTGAAATAGGATGCCTCTGTTTCCACAAATTAGATAGAATATTCAACTTTCTGTTCAAGCAACTAATTTATTTTCAATGTACTTGTCAGTAAATTCCATATATATATATATATATATATATATATATATATATATCCATCTGCACTGATGTTCTAGGTTAGTAAACACAAATTGAACATATCCTCCAGCTTCCTAGACAACTGACCTTATATACAGAGATTAAGACTTAAAGAGAACAGATAAGACATGAGCAAGTATTGACACTAGCATCCTGCTTCTTCATAGGGAAGACTCCATAGCGAAAGACAGGAGTGTTGAAATTTCTCTTTCCTAAGAAGATTCCAATGCATACGTTTGAAAGAGAAGAGTGGAATGATACTTTTGTGGATACTGTTGGGTCAATGAGAAAGAAGAATTCACTTTATCAATTTGGAGAATAGACAATATTTTTCTTTTATTGGTGCTAGCACAACTCAATGGTGTTTAGATCGGTGGAGCATCACTTAATATGTGTCCCATTGCCTTAGTCTGTCCTGGATTTCCTCTCTTTGGAATTACAGACACTGAATTTCCTTTCTTTGGGTGCCATTAGGTAAGTCATAACTGTCAGATGTAACTAGGCAATGAAAGATAAATAAGCTATCATTTATCATGAACCAAACACCTCGTCTCACTTGATGAAAAACATCAATCATATTGGGGTATGTAGCTGCTGAAACTACCAGGAGAACCTGTTATCTAGTCATCAGTAGCCAAACCAATCACAATTACAAAGATAGTGAGGTAGTGTCTACATATCTACAGTTTATAAGGGAGAGTGTGGAGACAATAAAGAACAACAAAGAAGTCTTGAAAACTATAGCATTTTACTGGAGGCTCTTACGTCAGAGGAAGTGAAAACGCTTCCAATGCATGAAACTAAATACAATGCATCACACAAATAGGGAATAATGCTACAGTCTCTTTAGCAGCTTTGGAAATTTAGGCACTAAATTCATTATTCTTATAGTTACTTGTCTTGGGAAGCCAAGCATACTTACTTAGAAGATTGTGATTTTTAAAATTAGTTTGGTTAATCAAAAGTAAATTTATCCTATATGCAAAAGGACACAGTTTTAACTCAGGATAATCTTCAGTAAAAGGACATAAGTTTTAACTCACCTCAATACAATCTGTAATAAAATGTAGTAACACTAATGTAAAGAGTAGCTTTCCTCATTACTATTGGTGATGTCATTTCTACCAAGATAGCTTCATCCTGGACACATGGAATATGAATTTTTAGTTTCTTTCTTCCTTCTGGCTTACAGAGTTGGAGTCTCCTGTGGACATTTAGAGAGTTCTACAGAAGCAGAACTGCTAAGTCACAAGGCAATACAACGACACAGAAGCTTGCGCACTTAACACTGGTCTAGAGGGATAGCATCTTCTCATCTTTAGTAGACTTCTCAAGTAAAGCAGGTTGAAGATTTGTTCCCAGGCCAGTTTGTGTGTGTAGCTTTCTTTTCACTCTTGATCCTCCTGGCAGCAAGTACAGTTGACATTAAGGATGCTGCACACAGTGTCTTTGTGCATGATGTTTGTCAGTACTTGAAAAAAAAAAAAACCCTCCAAGCCAGTGCTATAAAAATAAATGTTTTAACCAAGTTTGAACCAATAAAGCAAAGACTCAGTTATAGAAATGTGTGCCAGCTTCTTAAAACATAAGAATGTATACACCAGAAGTCTCAACCTGTGTAGGTCAGGACCTCCACAAGGATTGCATATCAGATAGCGAGGACATCAGATATTGACATTACGATTCATAACAGTAGCAATATTACATGAGAACCACTAGAATAAACCCCAGTGTTCTGTTATTTTGGAGAAAGCAGTATTATGAGGAAGAAAAGGATCCTGGGAATGAGTAGAGACTATTATTGTTCTGCCTGTTTATAACTAACGTGCGCTATTGGCCTGATAGAAACTGTGTTCTTCAAAGTTCTTTCATCTGTAAACTATAAAGTGGGTCTTACTTAATTTCTCATCTGCAGCTAAGGTTCTGCATTACTAAGGAGTTTTTTTTAATGTCAGTCTTTCATGGAATGACAAGTAAAAATCTAAAAGACAGCATGTTTAAATTGTAGTGATAATTTGATGTCATATTACACAATGATCTTGTGGAAGGGGTGGTTGATTGCCATTAGACATCTCCAGAAGTTTCTGAGTGACGCTCCTAAATTATGGGAGGCATGAGTGGCTTCTGAACCCTGTAGGAGGCTAGTGTGCAAGTAGTCCTTCTCCCTCTCCCCTTCTCTCTCTCTCTCTCTCTCTCTCTCTCTCTCTCTCTCTCTCTCTCTCTCTCTCTCTCTGTATGTGTCTGTCTATCTATCTCTGTCTCTCTCTTTCTCTCTTTCCCCTGCTCTGCCCTTGTCTTCTCCCCATCCCCTAATAGCCCAAGCGGGCATGAAATTCATAATCCTCCTGCCTTAGTCTCCGGAGGGTTGAGATTACAGGTGTATACCACTATGCTGAACAAACACAATTGATTATGTCTTGCTTTAAATACGCTAAATGGTGACAAAAATATTATAATAAAGGACTCTACTATGAGCCTGGAGACACACTTGTGCCAGGGCCATGGTCCAAGTAAAGCATTTAAGTGACCAAGTGTGGCAGCTGATTCAGAATTCAGAATATCAGGTCACCAATGCTTGTCTTTGGGGAGATGTGAACGCTGATACTAAATAGTTACAGCGGTCTGGTGACCAAATATAAATAAATGTACTGACTCTGAAGACCTTGGCACAGACAGTACAATAACGAGTTGTTTTGACAAGTCCAAAAAAATGTTTCTGTCTCTCTTCTTTCCTTTAATTTGGCATCTACTTGGCCTCGTATTGATTTGTTCCTCATTTCTCCAGCAACAAAATTTACCTTCTTCCTTGTTTTCAACAGTATACTCTCCTGACAGAGGTTATTTCTAGCGCCTCTAGCTTCTCCCTAAATGATTTATCACATTTTCTTTCTTGTCCTCTATTAATGTTCCTTCCAGTGAAAAAAATAAAAACAAAAGCATACTTAACTGGTACACACACGCACGCGCACACGCACACACACACACACACACACGCACACACACACGCACACACGCACACGCGCACACGCACATGCACACGCGCGCACACACACACGCACACACGCGCACACGCACACACACACACGCACACACGCGCACACGCACACACACACACACACGCACACGCACACACACACACACACACACACACGCACACGCACACGCGCACACGCACATGCACACGCGCGCACACACACACGCACACACGCGCACACGCACACACACACACGCACACGCACACACACACACGCACACTTGTGTTTCCTCAATTATTTAGGGAGTAAAGACAAAGAAAAACAGAATTGTGTGTGGCCGCCTTGAAAGTTACTTCCAAACTTGTCCTGAAGACATTTTCTCCAAGTTCTTTGCTCTCAGCCTGGCTCATCTATTCCTACTGTAGTAGGGCAGGTACTGCATTTGAAACACACTTATAAAAATCATATACACTCATTTAATGTTTCAGGCAATCTTAATGTTGAGAATTCTTTCCTATTTAAACAATATACTACCACCAGAGTACAGCTGTCCACCATTGCAATAGTGACCTCTTAAAATCAGAACTGCAAAGCACTCATATGCGTAAAGGGTTTTCACGGTCTTCACGGTAGCCTAACCTCACTTGGCTGGTTTTGAAATAATGGTTTTAGTTTATAGGTGAAGAGTAAATATCCCAGAGCACATGACTTTGTTCTAGCTGTAGGTAGACTCACAGAAAGTTTACTGTAAATTCCTGGCTGCCTGCATAGTCTTCTAGTTTGAGTGCTGTGACTCAGAAAGGGTCTACGGGATAAGAGACCGCAACATAGTGCAGCTTCTCGGGTCTGCCCCAGTCTATACATCTGGCTAAGATCACTTACGTACTTACAAACAAGTTCTCATGAAATGGTGCCAAGACAGTTGTTCCCCGAATTCTTATCATTAATAATGATGGGCCTTCATTGCTGTACCTCACTTCTGAAGTTTTAAAGTGAATTTGATTAAGCACAGTAACAGTGACTATTAAATTTGGGTGGGCAATTTATAAACGAATAAGCAGTTAAAGAAATACATCTACTTCAATGTATACTTTTGGGGGACATTTAAAAACTCTTTGTCTTTTATGTTCACTGACATGTACGTGCTTGTGTCTGCCTGTGAGTATGTGCACACTGGTGCAAGTGCCAGGGGAGGCGACAAGAGGGTGTCAGATTGGCCTATTCTGGGGTTTCAGGCACTTGTGAGCAACTGGATGTGGGTACCAGATTCTGAACTCAAGGGTATAGCAAACACTTTTGACTGATGACCCAACTCCCTCACCCCACGAGTCATTAAACAACAACAACAACAGTAACAACAACAGTAACAGCAACAGCAACAACAACAGTAACAACAACAGCAACAACAACAGCAACAACAACAACAGCAGCAACAGCAACAGTAACAACAACAGTAACAACAACAGTAACAACAACAACAAAATCTATTTGTGATGGCTATGCTTTGCTCCCTTCAAATCATAAATATTTTCATATCTTTAAGAAAATTTTCAGTGATTTCTAGTCAGATTTTGTCAAGTTGCTTTGCCATGGGAAGTCAAGATTAAGGCACATATGGCTCAGCTTCACAGTGTTTTATTTTTCCTTTTCATGGAAGAGTCTGGTATTACAGGGAGACTGTTACAAGACAATATGCTGATACATTCTTCTGAAGCCTACAAAAAGTAAGAATCTTTTCTAAAGTTCAGAGGAACTATTCGGAATGCAGAATTCAGTACACAACGGTACTTAGTGAGAGTTTCTGTTCATTCTGAAGCTTAAAATATGGCCACTTGATTTGAAAAGAAAGAAAATCTCCAGTGACATCAAAGAATCATAGGAACTGCATCTGAAAACTCAATAGGATATCATTAAAGAAAAATAATCAAACAAACTAGCATTCTGACTTTGTGTAGAGACATCCAAATAATCTCACTATTATGAAGGTGTGGACACTAGAGAATCATCTGGAAGAGCTACAAAGGGGTTTTGGTGAGAAGGGCAAAGGCAGAAGGGAGAACACATTGTCTTGCTCAGTCACTGCCCTGCTCCTTTGGCAGTTGTCCTTTTGTGAGTACCTTGGTGTCCTGAGTCTCCGTGATTGGTGACATCTTCACATTCGATCTCTACCTGAGCTGTATTGCTGTGGACTCTTAGTGCAGCAACTCTCAGCCTCTGACTTCTTAGGAAGCAGCCTAGAAATAAAGCTTTCTACAGGCTCTAGCTCATCATTGCTCGCTGACTTCCAGTGAGATGAAATGCTGAAGCCTAGTGCCGTAGCATAAAGTTACGGCAAGAGCTACTGAGGTTTTGATTGTGGTACTGTCAAGAACTGAATTGTCAGATGTGGGCTCAAGGCCTGGCTGTACTGTCAAGTGTTCCCCTCATTTTGGAGAAGGCCCTTAACCTGCATGTGCCGAACCTTCATTGGATAAGTTGGAAGTTGTGTTTCCAGAATGCTCCTTTGAAAAGGTGCTCCACTTGCTAGTCATTTCCTGGGTGTTTATTGTGAGGCTGGGGCATTGCTGTAGACACTGGAGAGATCAGAATAATCAAACCGGAGGCAAGAATGACAGCAGATGAAAACTCTTTTGCTCCTCTTACCCATTCATCATGCACGTACAAAAGAGCCTTTCTCTTAGCATTGGCCTTCCCTATCAATGCTCCAAAATCTTTGGAGCAAATCACAATGCATTATCTTTTCACTTATTTTTCCGTGACTCTCTAGTTCTTCTAAACATCAAAGATTCACGTGTTCTGCTTTCAATTGTTCCCTTCGGTTTTACAATTGCTTGACAGAGAAGTTGCGAAATGTAGATCTGTTGGCGTAAGGAAGTCCTTGTGTCTTACTTAGCTCTTTCCAGGCTCTGCCTTTAGTGGAGCAGGGATGCTGTGCACCCATGATGTGGTCAGCCACGCTCCAGAGGGCAGCCCCGAGTTCTCCTGCAGGCTGTTCTGGCTCCATGGCATGCTTCAACCTCAGCCTTGTCATCTTCAGACTGCTGAGTCATGCTCCTGACACAAGCCTAACGACCATGAACACGCTCAATTCTTTTTTTCTTCTTCAGACACATTTTCTTGGTAACCAGGCAGATGATATGCTAATGCAAACTGGCAGACTTGAACTACAAAAATACAATCTGCCTCATGGAAGAAATGAGACTTCATGGAAGAAAAGAGACTTCAAGGTCATCCTCAGGATTTATCTCGGGCACACAGTAAAGTGCTCAGAAGGGATACGTGGGTGTTCAGACAGGACCTCTGGCGACCTCTGGGATTTAAGAACACCATGAGCAACACTTCTTGTCATTAAAAATAAAATTCCTTTGGATTCTTTTCATAATATGCTGCCTGAGACTCTCTGCCAGTTTCTCTTCTTTTGTGCCAGGAGCTCTGAGTCTGGGCACAGAGAGCTCAGTGGGGCAGAAAAGCCATCCTGTTCTAAACCTGGCTGCATCTTGCTTCTGAGTCATGAAGCCAAGGGTTCACTGGAGGTCACCACAGCTCCATGGGCTCATTTGGAGTTTTAATGTATTGCTGTGGAAATCATGTTTAATCTCCTCTCCTCAGCTGGCTGGATGCTACAATAATATTACCCTGTGTTGCCACAATAGTGATTAAAATACAAGAACACGAAAGTCCCACTTCCCCAGCTCTCTCTCAGGAAAGCACACGGGAGTCTGCAGGAAGAATGAGCCTTTTGCAGCACACAGATATTCCCAGAAAGACCATTCTGAAGCCAGTTTATTACGGCCTGAGCTTTCGCTGCTGCCATGTGGAATGCCAGGACTGCTAGTTGCTATTTTATTAAGCTTCTCTTCTGTCTGACTCAGACTCAGAAAATTTCTGACCATGGACTCGGGATTTACTGTAAAGTGAGTCATCCAAACAGAACCAATCAAGACTCTCCAGGCAAATTCGGCTCAGATTTGGAGCTGCTATTTCTATTTTCAAATGGCCTTTTCCTTTAGTATCAGGAAAGACATCAGTGAGACAGGTTCGGGTGAGTCTGTTAAAGATGCAAAATTGAATAAATCACCTTGAGCAATTCCATGCCCAAAGCCACAGCCTCCAGGTGATAAAAACGGAGATATTTGCTTTCCATTGGAAAGGTTACCGTGGATCTGAGAAGCTGACTTTTGAGAGTGATGTGCCAAGCATGGAAAGAGCAAAGACATTCCTGACAAAGCAGAATGAAAATGAGGGCTTTATTTTTCCTTTCAGAAGAGTGAGATTCAAATCTAAGTCTGGAGCCAAGAGGACATTTTGATAGACAGAAGGTTGTTTCCTTCCTCAGTTCAGCACCTAGAGCATTCCTAAGGTGACTCTCACCACTGTCTCACAAATGGCACAGGAGTTGTGAGCACTCTGGAAGCCAAGTCTTCCTTGAACCTGGACAACTGAATGCATATGTAGTGTATCTTTTGTAGTGAGCCAGAATGAAAAATATACACCACAGACATGGTGTTGTCAGTCTATGTATTAGTCAGGGTTCTCTAGAGTCACAGAACTTATGGGTAGTCTCTATATAGTAAGGGAATTTGTTGATGACTTACAGTCTGTAGTCCAACTCCCCAACAATGGTCAGCAGTAGCTATGAATGAAAGTCTGAGGATCTAGCAGTTGCTCAGTCCCACAAGACAAGCAGGCAAAGAAGGGTGATCTTCCTTCTTCCAATGTCCTTATGTAGGTCTCCAACAGAAGGTGTAGCCCAGATTAAAGGTGTGTGCCACCATGCCTGGATCTGGGACTTGCTTTGTCTGAGGCTGACTTTGAACTCAAAGATCTCCTTGCCTCAGTCTCCAGGGATTAAGGGTATGTACTACCTTGCCTGGGCCTAAGCTTTTCATGGCCACTATGTCTCAAGATCTCCATGTCAAGATCCAGGTCAGAAACTTGTGTCTTCCAACTTCAAGATCTGAATCACAGGTGAGCCTAATAATTCTGGATTGTAGCTCACTCCAGAAATAGTCAAGTTGACAATCAGGAATAGCCACTACAGTCTGCAGATCAGCATAGAGGAAATTGGCAATCCCTTTCTGTCCCTGGGACAGTCACAAAGCAATAGCATATTTCTTCAAAAAGCCACCACCATAAACTCTGGACTAACAGAAGTATTTGGGACCATATGATTCTAGTTGGAGCATTGCTCGAACCGAGGTTCCTGTGACAACATCCAGAGGCAAGGTTAATAAAAGAAGTTATTTGTGGCTGGTAATTCCTATTATATAGATGAGAAAAATGAAGCAGAAAGCAAGTCAAACTCCCTGTCATCAAAGAATGTGTGAGAATCTTTTTTTCTTATGATGTAATGCCTTGGCTTTAGCATTGTTTGGATCATAGTTTTTCTTTGGGGGACAGGAAAGGAAGAAACAGGGAGCTAGGTGAGCAGCACAGAAGCTGAAATCTGAACACACAGAAGACAATGCAGTTACCTGATCACTTGTTATTTGAAGATTAGAGAGCAGACACAGGTTCTAGTAGATAACCAAGAAATAGTCCCAGCTAAAGATACTTGAATCACGGCAAATATTTTGAACAAAAGTCAGAAAAGTTGATCCTATTAATGCATCTCCTTCTAATAGCTGAGCAGTTGGGAAACAACTGATTTGTCTTTCCCACAGAAGGAAAGGCTACTTCCCATCCTTCACAAGGGTCCTGCTGCTTTCAACGTGATGTTTATGTGAGATGGCCAGAAGGGCAGAGTCACTACATTGTAATGTAGTCTACACAGCATATATCTTGAACCAAGAGCACCTTTCTTGTCAAATGTAATCCAGGAGAGGAAAAAGAATACTTAAGGCAAAGGTCAGGAATTTCTAAAAAGATGCAAGTATGAGAAATCACAGCAAACCTAGGCTTGGCCTGAGAGAGCCAACCCTGGTCCTGTCCTCCATGTAGCAGGCTATGGCTCATTTTCTCCAGTTCCAGAAGCACACTGTCCCCTGGTGGGCTCTTGTTCCCATTAAAGAGTGGTACAAGAAATGTGGCCCAAATCACGGTTTTAAAATGGAAACCAAACTGCAGAAATATATCTCAAAGCACCTCCTCACAGAAGTGTGACCAACCATGGCCAGTGGACATGAGGGAAGGGAGAGGACATGATTGAGCGTTTTACTGAACATGTGCTATAAGCCAGCTACTATGCAGGAGTTCCTTTATCCACTTTCCCATTGAATGTTCATTGTGATAAACACTAGAAAGAAGGAGTTTAGGAGTGAGACAGATTTATTTTGACTCACAGTCCTTAAGGTTTTGTTCCATGGTCATCTTGTCAGGATGAGACAGAACATCTTGGCAGATGGAAGTTGCTCATTTCATTGCAGCAAGGAAAAGAGCAGGGGGAGGTGTAGCATCTTGTCACAGGCCACACAGATGGGTAAGGTAGCAATCAAAGGCACACTCCAGTAATCTTTCTTCAGCTGAGTCTCACCTTCTCTCTTTCTATCACCCCTCAAAACAGTGGCACTAAAATGAGAGCCAAAGACTCAAAATTTATAGAGATGCCTCATGTGAAACCAAGACAAATATTCTTCATCATGTGAGAATAAGAACTACCCACAGTTCACTGGATTCAGAGATTTTAGTTATAGGTTGCATTTAGTCATTTTTTTGTATGTGCGTGCATGTGTGCAATGCATGCTCAGCCATTTTGTGTGTGTGTGTGTATGTATGCGTGTGTGTGTGTGTGTGTGTGTGTGTGTGTGCTATTTACACACATGTTGGAAAAGGTGCACACAGAGGCCAGAAGAAGACATTACGTGTCCTTCTCCATCACACTCAGCTCTATTCCCTGGTGACGTTTTTTCTCTCACTGTACCTGGAGCTGAGATGACAGGCAAACCTCTAAGGAATTTCCTGCCGCTGTCTTCCACAGCCCTCCTACCTAAACTCATATCTTCACAGTAGGTCAGCAAGTGCTCGTACCCACCTTCCTAGGCCCCAATTCTTGATGTCCTTTGCATTAATTTTTTAAAAAGATGCCTATGGAATTTAAGTATATGTCATTCTCAAGTATTATAAAATACATGGTAACTAACATCTTCAATTGTTATAAAATTGTACCATCTTACCATAGGCCACACAGATCATAAGTTAATGAGCAAAATAATTTCCAGTAGTACATCTGTAATTGTGAATACACAGGAATAGAGAGGAATCCTTCTCAGTGAAAGGAGCTGGAGAAATAGAGCCCCACCCCCACCTCCCAGAATTCCCTGAGAGACACACACAAGTCTGTCAGTCATTCCTATGCCATCCTTAATCCATGTTACATCAGCCAATTGATAGTACTGAAGCTTCTTATTCACAAGGAGTACTGTTTCTTTGAATATTTCTTTGTTTCTTCATTATTATATCTTTCTAGTAAAGGGACTCGTGGATGATCTAATTTAGACGGGCATGTATACTGATAGTTTACTTATGACGTACAGTCATAGTTTTACATATAAACAACAGCCTTTGCTTTGTTACTGCACTGATACCCTCTACCTATAAATACAAACATTGCTTCATCAAAGGAATGGACTACTAATCAGATTCAAATAGAACAAATCCCGTCACTATACAATACCCAATGTCATTGTAATGTCAGCAGAGTCAGCATTCATCAGCTATTTTACACTTTAGTCGAGATGTGTTTACTGGCTACCTGCAGTTGGCTGTTACCCACTACAGTCTTTTTTATTTTATGTGCATTGATGTTTTGCTTGCATGTATGTCTGTGCAAGGGTGTCAGAAGCCTTAGAATTAGAGTTATGTACAGGTGTGAGCTGCCATGTGGGTGCTGAGAATTGAACTCGGGTCCTTTGGAAGAGCAGTCAGTGATCTTAACCACTGAGCCATCTCTCCCGACCCTAAGCTAGACGTTTGTTTAAGCATCTTTCTAAAGAAGGATGTGATGAACAATGGCAAAGGCTTTTAGCAGTGTCACAGTACATTCCCACCCCCAACCCCCATGAATGGTGGCTGGTTGCAGATAAGGTACCCACCACTTTCAAGGGCTTTAGAGATGGATGTAAACATACAGCAACAATTATGAGGCTCTCCGTCACCATACCTTCCCATATTCTACAGACCAAAAGATAGAAGAAAACTCTATTGACTAAGCCCTAATGAAAACATAGACTAGCTTATCCAAATGGGCCCTGTAGACTCAGAAGAACTGAGTGGTACTATTTTAGGAATGCTGTGCTAAAGTTCACATCAGTGAGTAGATCTATGCCAGTACACAGTGGGAGGCTCGGGAAACATGCAAGCCGATAGCCTGCATCCAAAGCTCATTTTGCAAGTTCTGGATATACAGATAAGTTGGTAGGGTCCCAGTGAACCTCTCTGGAGTGTTATAAAGAGCAGTTGATCAAAGATGTGTGGAAGTGTTTCAGAAAGTATGACATTACTTTTCATAGAAAGTATTAGATTTATAAAACTGTTTAGAAATATGGAACATTATACATAAACAGAAGGTACGGTATTGTTTTCATTGTTTGGCCTGAAATTTTATAATCTTATTTAGGCTTATTTACTATGCTATGTTTTATAATATATATATATTAGTTTTTATAATATACCAAGAGTCATAGTATTTATTTATTATGAGTCTTTATGATTAAACAACCGACGAGCCTCTGAGGAGAAGAAGAAAGACGACAGGCAAGAACTCATACTTAGGCTCAGATGGACTTGCCTCTCCCTTCCACAGTTTATTGACTAAGGTTCCACAGCCATGTTGCTTTTTAAGTCCATTTGCTACACATATAAAGCTCATATAACAGATTCATCTGTAATGAGGGAAATAATTTTGATTTCCAAATCGCTTTGTCCATTTGATTAATACATATACTCGATGAGAATTATTTCCATTGCAAAGCGCTACTATAATCTTTATAATCCTATTAGTCATGATTCTGAATATCCATATGGCTCAAGGACTTTGCCAAGTCCTGCTAGTTTTGTACTCTCCAGCTCTTCCTCCTCCTCCTCCTCCTCCTCCTCCTCCTCCTCCTCCTCCTCCTCCTCCTTCTCCTCTTCTTCCTCCTCTTCTTTCCTCATTCCCTTCTAGATGTGCTGATTTGGGATTGCCGTAATTACAATGAAAATGCTTTGGATGTCTGATTAACAAGCCAGTTTTATACTTATTCATTACACTAAATGTTATGTCACACAGAAACATCTGGAAAACAAGTGATTGCTGAAAGATGAAGCCAGGGGATGGTTATGCATGGCTGCAGACATGTTCTTATCAAGGTGACTTTGTCCAAGGTTATAGCTCCACTTTCCTATTTCCTTCTTTAAGGCGAGTGTTTTGAAAACATTATCCTGCCGACAGGAATCTGGTAATTGGTAATGCAAAGGCCTGTCTGAGAAGCAAATCACTGCTGCAAAGAATTGGATTTAGCATCATGACTTTTATTCATTTTTAATATAGAATTTCATGGCTCATCAAGAGCTGAGCTAGTCTGTCATGTCTTTGTTCCTCTCAGAGAGTGCCATACTGTCATGCTGTTAATGTTTTTGCAAATATCAACACATTTTAAGAGGAAGGGGATAACATTCTGTCCTCTTTTTCTGCCTTCTTTCTAAGTTCACTGTTTTTCATTGCTATAATCCCTGCTCACAATTTTACCAATTCCATCTTGCAGTCCTTGTTAATGAGTGTCACTGCTTATCAAAATTATCATTTTACATTAACTTTATAGTTGAGCTGATGTGATGAAATGATCTTCCTGTCAGAATCTCTTCATTCTTTTCCCTTGTCTTTACATGGCTGCAGATGGGAGAATCAAATGCCCAAAGATTCTTCTTCCACAGCTCAGAGAAGGCAGGGAGGGGTTTCACTGGTCTCTTTCAGCTCTATTCACCTCCCCCCACACACACACCTTTTTGTTTTCAGGACCCGCTTTTACTATAGCTTACCAGTGTGCTGGGAACACAACAGTGATTCTCCAACCACCACACCAGTCCATGAGATGACATTCCATTTTACATTTGATCCCTTTGCAGCTAGCTTCTTTTTACTAGCTTTCAAACAATATATACAAATGTTCCTTAATTGCTGTTCCCCTACATATTTCTCTATGCTCCCCCTTTTATATTTTCATTCACATTCAATTGGTGGGCTAGTAGGACAGAAACTCTCAATTAAAAAATTATTTGAGTATTTAAATCATCTTTTCCTCCAGCATGTGTTGTGGCTTCTAAGAGGAAGGCTTAAACGTCATGTTGTGGCAGAGTCTTTATTCTAAAAGCAATCCTGAGCAAGTGGAAAGGACGCCTATAAATAAATGAAGAGCAAAGACAGTTGGGGAAGAGAGAGGCATTATGTTTAACGTATTCATCTGCAACCTCTGATCGCAGCCTTTGCCAAATTGTTTAGAATAGCGTTATATAACACCAAGCTGGTTCCAGTAACCAAGTACACACTGCATCAGTGTCAGCTATATTCCTTTAATTCCCAGGCAATGGAAGCAAGGACTCCAAACTGGTTTTAGGACTACGAACACACTACTAATGGCAGCCAGTTCCTGAGAAGTGATCACATATATGTACACATTGTACTTTTCTGGTGCCATCATAAAAGGTCGCACAAAAAGCAAGTTAGAGAAAGAAGGGTTTAATGTGGCTACAGTGCCAAAGGGTCACAGTGCACTATGGTTTGGAAGTCATGGCTAGCTTGACTGCCAGGAGGCAGAGAGATCACAGTTTATCCTCATACAGAAAACAGAGCAAGAGAACAAGGAGCAGTGTCAGGGCTATAGAGCATCAAAACCTACATCCGGTGATGTAATTCTTCCAGCAGTGCCTGACCTCCTAAAGCTTCCATAACCTTCCCAAATAGTGTTACCAACTCACGACCACATATTTAAACAGATGAGCTCATTTCTCATTCAAACCACAACACGCATGGACGCGTGTGAATATATACATATGAGCAAGAGGATCAATGTACAGTAGATGTTTTTCTTCCCCTTGCTTTCTCTAGTGCAAAGTCAACTGAATACAATGGAGTAAGGTTTATAACCAGTGAAAATATTCTTTCTAGGTTTGTCTGAATTGCCAAAATGTTTTTATGGGACCAAATGAGGTCTAAGAATATGGAAATGCTCCTCAAGTCCCAACATTGGAGTGTTGATATCCCTGAACAATGATATACTAAGGCTTTGGTTTTCAGTCCCTGTTCCAAATGCCCATTTAGTCTCCCATGTGTTCATTGAACACACCTGTGGAGTGACCGAATTATTTGTCTGTATACTGAGCTTGAGGGCAGGGTAAGCAGAAGAGAATTAAAAGATGTTTAAGGACTTTCAGCAGCTTGCCATTTATGGTAATTGTCATGGATACTATATGTTGTAGCAAAAAAATCTCTCAAACAGAATAGAAGGGAAAGAGAATTCTTTTGCCATATTGTAAAATGAAGAGGTGGTCTCTTTCACATAGGTAAAGGAGAAAAGTCATTTAGAAGAGGCAAGTATGATACCATACTTCCTTAGATATGGCAGCAATGTGGAAAGTGACATGGGGTGGGTGCTGATTGACCAATATGCGTTAAAAGGCAATTGGTATAGAGGAAGATTCAGTCTGACTAGAGAAGGTACAACTTGCATGACTCAGTAGTGATTATACATTAGAATTGAGAGAAAGACTCAAGGACTTCTAGCCTCCATAAGAGATATTTGCAGAGTGAAGGTTATTATTCACTATTCACAACCTAGGTGTCCAACAACAAAGGGAGGGATAAAGAAACGGTGGTACATATACATATTAGAGTTTTGTTTACCATAAAGAGTGAAGTAACATTGTTTTTAAGTTAATGGATGCAATTGGAGATGATCATAGCAAGTAAATTAAGGCAGTCCCAGGAAAAGGAAGTGTGTGTTTTCTCTTATGTGTGACTATTAGATTTTTTTTTATATATACAGAAAATCCTGAATGTATATATGAAAACAGACAGACACGTTTTTAGGGTAATTACTTGGATTTGGGTTTGAAGAACTAAGTGGATTTCTGACTTGGCATGAGTAATGCATGAAAAAGCTTTGTGAATGAGGTCAGTTTGGGATATGAGAAGTCCAACCATTTCATGACATGTTATTTAACCATCTTCAGTGGCATAGAGACACACAAGGGCCAAGTTCAGAGTAGAAGATCTGAGCTCAATCAAAATATCACTGATGTAGATTTGGAAGTCATAAGCATGGCACATGCTCAGTAGCGAGCTTATAGGTAGAAGAAAGGAAATCAGCCAGGGAGAATTAATTTCTGAACAGGAAGGAGAAGCACCAGAAGACAGATGTGATTCAGAAAGAACAGGGAAATAGCTAAAGCTAGTGATAAAGCTTGTCATTAGAGTTTAATATAAAATAAGAAATCTTATCAATGTATCATATACATTCTAAAAATTAGACACACACATATATAAAGCACATTCAACAGTAAATTTGTTGAACATTAGAAGAAAATATTTGTATATGTCACATAGAAAGTTGGTTTAGAAATCACTTATCAATAAGTCTCTCTAAGTTATAAAAATCCAATGACAAAATTTGTATCTGGAAATATAGTTCCTACGATTGCTGCTCATGGATCAACCAATACTGGATTAGGCCTTTAGTTCACATCTGGAAAGCTGGGCAAGAGAGATGTGACAATGTTTCAGATGCTGGACAACGGGTATCACAGGCAAAACTCCAGGGATGAAACACAAGGAAAGAAACCCTGTGAGTCCCAGCCTCTCTGCAGAGATGTAAGAGGGAGGAGAGATAGTTAGATCACGGACACCTATCTAACCACAGCTTGGAGTCCAGAATAACCCTGCTGAGTGCTGTAGAGAGGGGAATGGACAGGGAGGATATTCATGGAATTGAGCAAAGACACATGCAGATCTTCAAATTCTGAACTCTTCAAACCCCTCTTTGCAAACCCCCCTTTGGTGGGGTCACGTATTAAATATTCTGCATCTCAGATATTTACACTCAATTTATAGCAGTAGCAAAATTACAGTTAGTAATAACGACAAAATGACTTGATGTTTGGGGTCACCATACCATGAGGAACTATATTAAAGAGTCCCAGCATTAAGGAGGTTGAAAACCACTGAGATAAGTACAGACCTATAACCGGAACTATTACAGCTGTGTTGTGCTTAATTTATAACAAGACAAGTCCATATCTGGACTATCCAGAAGAGACCACAGAAAAGCCAGTCTATAGGAGGTAGCCCACACTTAACAGACAGTGAAAGATATTTTATATCTATTCTCATGAACTTAAACACAAAGATCAAAATCACTAAGCTAATTTTCGAGAAGTTGCTTTCTGACCAAAACAAACTCAACCTTCTTGACAGGAAGACAGCAAACTCAGTCAACAGTGAAACTGCCAAAATGTTCCACATTTAATAATTGTTCACTGAGCATACAAAGTAGTAGAGAAATAACTGTGGTATCAAAGGAGAAATCAGTAGAAATAGACACGGGGGGAGGGGAACGGTGAGAGGACTCAGTGAGCTTTGGAGGGCTGGCCATCAAGGTTGAGAACTCAGGTTTGATCTCTGCAACCACAGGGTGGAAAGAGAGAACTGACACCTGAAAAAAGATGTCCAATGACCTTCACACATACGTGTAAACACACATACTCTCTGTCCCTGTCTCTCTCTGTCTCTCTGTCTCTGTTTCTCTCTGTCTCTCTCTGTCTCTCTATCTGTCTCTGTCTATGTCTCTCTCTCTCTCTCACACACACACACACAAACAGAGGAGACAAATAATATACAATAATTTAAAAAGTAAAATAGATACAGGAATTATTGAGAGTCTAGAACATCTGATAAGAGTTGTAAACACACAATTTTAAGGAAATAATTAATAAAGAATGTAATGCTGAGCCGATGTAAAAGCACCAAGGTAGATTTTTAGAGATAAAATTGAAATATAGAACCCACTGAATGATCTCAAAAGTAAATTAAATGCTATGGAAAATGGTTTAATGACTTAAAATTTACTTTGTGTGTTTGTGTTTGTGTGTGTGGGGGGCATACAGCAGGAATTAAAATCAGGTCATTAGATTTTGTAGCAGGTGCCTTTATCTGATCATTCACCACACTGTCTTGGAATCAGTGATTTTAAAGGTTAAAAGACTCCAAAAAACCAACCAAACAAACAAAAAACCAAACTACCTAACAATATAAATATATACCAAAAAGTTAATAATTTGAATGAGATGGGATATTCCTTGAAAGACACAAATCCCTAAAGTTAGAAAATTAAAAAGAAAGATCTATGCACTAATGAAGTTTTATCTTTAACTTAAAAATTAAGCACATGAAAACATATTTGCAAATATAGGTACTGGTCCCTTTACAAAACTATATTAACTCAAGAGCAGGTAGCTCTAATAAATACGTTTCAAAAGAAAACAGACATATAGGGATAACTAACCCACAGTAATAAGATGGCGAAAATCATTCCAACAGTTTCCTAGAAGTTTTTAGAAGTGGACATTTCCTCGGAACCTTATAGTCCAGGATAGGTCAGTAGAGACTGAGTAGTAGGCATGGATTTAAAGAATTTCAGTAAGAGGGTATAGGGCCGTTCTAATTTGAGGAACACCCTGGAATGAAAAGAAGCAGGATGCCTGCATACATGGGAAAGTGAATACAACTGGACTGGACCCTCAGAACCATTACAAGGTCTTTTGGAGCAAGGCTTAGACTTTAAAAAACCACAGATGGCGTCATAACCAAATGTAGAATACCTTTCACTCCAAAGAAAGTGTTTGAGCACGGGAGAAACACAATAAAATAGATATTTTGGGAGTCTGATCTAATGAAAGCTTTAGTACTTGAGGGAAGAAACTCAGTGGCAAGAGATGGCAATACTGAAATGACCCTGCATGACTTTTTGTAAATGGAAATTCAGGCACGCTGTCCAGAAGAAGATCTATTCTCCAAGCCTGAATCACAGCCTCTTCTCTAAGTATTAATTATACCATCTAAGAATTAATATTAAAACCCATAGTAAAATTCACAGTTCCTAAGCACAGAACAAGCTTTCTATGAAGCAGTATTTTACCAGCAAGACCTTGCCTCTGTGAGAAAATAAATATTACTTCTATTCATTCCATGTTCTTGATCTGAAAAGACACATAAATTTAGTCCCAAATAGCCGTTCATGAAAATCACTCTACATAAGAGCCCAGAAGCTCTGGTCCACAATTTTTCAATGCAACTGGATGCAGTAATTCATAAGGGAGAGGAATTGATCTATGTACATTGTATATTTATTGGATTTTCAATTAATTTGGGGGAAGATGGATTGATCTGCTGAATTGCAAACGGTCAGTGCTGATGGAGTCAGTTATATCTGATGTCATCCATAACTTTATCCTCTTGATATAACGTGTTGTCTGACTAATATTTTTTCCCCTCCTTTTCTAGACGAGGTCTGTATGCCCATGCTTCTGAAGTGGTTTCTAATCCTCTAAATTTCCCTAGTGAACACTGTGAGGGACTAAGTCAGACAATAGCTTGATATGTTGTGACTGTGAAGCAATAAACAAATCACAAGGAAAGCAGCAATTACGGTTGTGTATTTGTTATCAGGGTAGCAGTCTAAAATACTTTATGAAAACCAGTCTAAGGAAAGATCTGCTGTTTTCGTGTTACCTCTTGAATGAAAATCCCTTAAGATACAAAAGGCGAGAGGATGCTGGATCATTATGGATAATCGGAAAGTCTGCTTTCTTGAGGGAAAGGGCTAACTCGTGGAAGTTTGCACCTGGTCACTCATGTACTCAACAAGAAGGGACGGATCTTGCTATCTATGCTCACTGTCATGCCGTGGCTGCCATAGAAGGATGCATTCGCGTGGCTTCAGAAAGTCACTAAGCAGCACTGTAAGTAAATGGGGCTACAATGCTTACTTTTATTCAAAAGTAATTTTGAAGAATTGATTTTTAAACTTGATTTAAAAAATTTTTAAAGTCTCTATCATACTATGTCCATCAATCTGTAGGGTTCATTCTATGGGGTACTGTAGCTAGTCTTTTGCCACTTTGTGGGTTCCTTCTTCCACCCTTCTCTGCCCCTTTTCTTCCACATCTTGCATTAGGTAAGAGAGATAAAAGGATAGAGAAGAAAGGAAAGAGATTCCTGAATAAAGGCAGAGGTCAGAAAGGAGGTGACATTATCGTTAGACTACTTCCTGCTTGTTAGTTGAAAATGGCAAATTCCTGGACAGATCACACCAAGCCAGCAGAGTTCTCACGAGAGAGGTCTTTTACTGACAGAGGGGAAGAAGTGAGGAAGAAAAAGAGAGAGATGGGTTGGGGTCTGTGTCTTTTGTCTGGGCTGTGATGTAGGTAACACAGGTGATGACTCACAGGTGATGCTGGTAACACAGGTAACTGCAGAGAACGCATGCACAGGGGATGTGCAATGGTTGCCACGGCAACGGACACAGGAGGGTCCTGCCGCCTAGGGATGACATCATTGCAGGATTCAGAGGCTGGCTATAAACAGCTTCTGATGCTAACACTGCTGATTGGGGGCTTTCAGTTCCTGGGAGCAAGTTTGACCTTCATCATCAGGATATTTAATTTCTTCTTTTTGTTGTTTCTTCTTTGTGCACGACTATTTAACAAACCTCAACCAACAACAACGAACAACCAACCAACCAACAACAAACAAACAAGAACCCACCCTGCCTCTAAGGGCCCTAGCAATTATATACCCTCAGAAAAGTCCCCAGAATTCCAAATGTCACCTAGTTTCAGAAACTATCTGCAGCTGGCAAAATCATGCCCCTGTTAGAGCATGAGACAAATCAGTAAGCTCCTGTGGACAGTCTGAAGCAGCCCATATGCCACAAGTGGGATTACAATGAAAATACATTCTTATAGTATTTTTTATATTCTTATATTTTAATTATTTTTATACTACTTTACCTTATATTCTTATAATTCTTATAAAATATTCTTAAAATATTTTTAAAGAAACTAAAATTGCAAAATTCTTACTGCAGGGTATGGTTTTTAGCTATTCCCCAGTCAGTTCTGGTACAGACATACTTAACTGTCTTTAAGCTGTTGGTTTGTACAGGGCCAGCATTTGTTGTGTAAATAACACTGTGACAAAAGGGACATCATTTCTGAGCATTATCACAGTAAAAGAAAAGGAAGCTTCTCATTATGATTGCATGTCAGCCAGCACGGTACCACAGGATTTAGGGTTTAAAGTAGAGTTTCTCAACCTGTGTGTTATGATTCCTTTGGGGCTAAAACAACCTTTTCACAGGGTTGCCTAAGACCAACAGAAAACACAGAAACTGACATTACGATTCATAACAGTAGCAAAATCACAAGCTATGAAGCAGCAATGAAAATCATTTTATGGTTAGGTGCCGCCACAACATGAGGAACTGTATTAGTAAAGGATTGCAGCATTTGGAAGGTTGAGAACCACTGCTTTAAATCCATTTGATCTTGGAGACATTCTGTAAGGTTCCAATTTTTAGATTTATCTACAGTATTCATTCTTCATGTTAATAGTAATGTTAAGTAGCAAGCTAAGTCATGCTCATGAAACACCTAACTCTTCTGTGCGTTGCATCATGTATGCAAACAAGTCCATGTCCGAGGAGTGGAATTAATATAAATATATTCCTACATGTTCTTTACCCATATAATTTATAGTAATTGAATTCAGAGATTTGGAAAATATTGGTCAGCATTTTTTAATGAATTTTTTCATTACATGAAATTATAACCATGTAGTCGGGCAGGTACTATGAGAGCAACAGAACATATTTGTATAAGAACCATTACCTGCCAGGCACCTTCTTATTGCATTACATGCATTAAACAGATTAACCATTGGGTCTTTTAGAAATAACATGTCCAATCAGCATCATTTTATATATGGAGGTACTCACCAACGGGCATGAAGCACAGAGAAGTTACATTACCTGCTCAAGGTGACACAGCTTGTCTGTACCAGATGAAATTTGAGGCACTGGCTCAATATTTGATGATATTTACTAAGGAAACAGTATCTGTGGCTCCATAAGGTACTCATTGTCTGGGTACAGTTTCTGACAGTTTTAGTGGTTGATTTTTAAGGCAAAGGTCATGTTCCATCATTTTAGTGCACTGAGGTTTGTGTCAGTACTTAGTCACCTTTCCTCTACTGTGACTAATACTCAAGGGAATTCACTAAAGGTATGGGGTTATTTTGGCTCATAGTTTCACAGATTTCAGACTTTACAGCTGAGTTCATTGCTATGGGCTTAAGCTAAAGCTGAAATACTGTGTCAGGGTGTCTGGTGGAGGAAGGGCAGAGGAACACTATTCACTTTCTGGTAACCAGCAAAAAGAGCAAGAGAGAGATAAACTGGGTGCTCGGGTAGTATTATGTCCACTTTTCTGAGGGTCCGCCAAACTGATTTCCAGAGTTGTTGTACCAGCTTGCAATCCTACCAAAAATGGAGGAGTGTTCCTCTTTCTCCACATCCTGGCTAGCATCTGCTGTCACCTGAGTTTTTGATCTTAGCCATTCTGACTGGTGTGAGGTGGAATCTCAGACTTGTTTTGATTTGCATTTCCCTGATGACTAGGGATGGTGAGCATTTCTTTAGGTGCTTCTCAGCCCTGCGAATTTCCTCATTTTAGAATTCTCTGTTTAGCTCTGTTCCCCATTTTTTGATAGGGTTATTTGGTTTTCTGGAGTCTAACTTCTTGAGTTCTTTATATATATTGGATATTAGCCCTCTATCGGACGTAGGATTGGTTAAGATCTTTTCCCAATCTGTTGGTTGCCATTTTGTCCTATTGACAGTGTCCTTTGCCTTACAGAAGCTTTGCAATTTCATGAGGTCCCATTTGTTGATTCTTGATCTTAGAGCATAAGCCATTGGTGTTCTGTTCAGGAACTTTTCCCCTGTACCCA